>JAGVSL010000200.1:0-373240 GCA_022494535.1 Himalopsyche phryganea | reverse complement strand
TACTGTATCCTAAACAGATTAATATCATTGTGTCTATTGTTTGATTATTTATTGTCATGTGAACGTTTTTCGTTAATAAATGTATTGTGGTTAACAACTGTCATTTTTCTTTCCTAAAAATCGATCCTTCTTTTTTCGTGCCATTTTTTGAATAAAAAAATAATAACAATACCTATATCCGAAAGTTCCAATTAGAAGTTAGCGACATTTCATCAGCATCCTGCTATATATATGTATATATATATATATATAAACTCTGCAACTTCATGTCATTTGTCATGCAAACTCTGAACATTCTGTTATATTGAAGTCAGCTCTCTATAATAGTATATTACTTTATGGTATAGTCTATGGATGACATCTGACGGATTGATAGTGTCAGGCAAAAAGTGGTGTTAGGTCCATTGTCATTCAGTGTGTAAATGTAAAGAACATCAAAAATTTCAATTGTTCGAATTTTGTCGTGACATTCCGTGCATTTGAATTCAAACAAAGAACATTAACAGTTCTGAATTTAAAAAAAATATGAAACTAAATAACCAAACAAATACACCTCACGCATTCTTTATGCAAATATAGATACAATTTATTGTTTGAGGTTAGAACTGAATCGGTTTCTATTTTCGACAATAAATCAAAATGGGCAGTCGTGATCCACAACAGGGGCCATCGTCAGCTCCTGATTTAAAAAAAGAAAAGTCAGAAACGACGAACCCCGATGCTCCGCCGTTCATCGAGGTGCATATATTATCTTTTTCTAAATTAATATTTTAGCTAAGGCTTATTAATTCTTTATCTCTTTTCTAAAACTGCAGTAATTTTTATTTTTCAATGAACAAACTTTTACTAACGGGACTCAAACCTAGCCACGAGGTTATGGGGAGGTGTCGTTTTCTTTCCTGTATTGTAAAGAGTAGCTCATACGCTTTTCGAAGTCATACAGCACTTTTGATGATAATAAAAATTTGAAGAGATACCTTTTATCCTAAATTACACATACATACATATAAGTAAAACATAATTTAAAAACTAAAATTACTCTTCCAAAAATTGAATATCTTTGATTTGAAAGTTGTTCAATGATCAGAAGTTGTCCGCTTTTGTAGATTACAGCAATATCATATATATGCGATATAGTTATTCTCATTTCTGCAGATGCTATGTTTTTTTTAAAAAATGTTTGATTTGAAGTTTATCGTACATATTTACAACTTGGTTCAAGTTTCAATGTTGCTGGTACTGTTTTAGAAACTGGAGATTTTATGCAATTAACAGAGTGGTAATATAATACTCAAGTGTTACATTAAACAAACAAATATTTAGTAGTGAGAACAGTAAGCATTAGAAATTTGGAGGTTCCCTGTTGCGTTTACACGTAATTTTACGTTGTAGTAGTAAAGACGGAAGTCGTCAAAGTCTGCCTCAAATGGTTTCAGAAGCAATATTGTGTATTATATTTTACTTTTATATATATTTCACTAAAGATTACTGAAATTAATTGAGAAACAAGTGGACATGCATGACAAATTCTATTTTTTTCTATCATTATGATCTTGGGATTGAAAAAATTCCGAAGATGCTAAAATATTTCCCTTTTTAACAAAATTAATGTGTATGTGGATATACAGCAGTATACACAACACACGTGCGCAACAGGACTGTAGTCACTATTTCTCACTCTCAATGCTTAGCTTATATTAAATTGAGATTAACTTCATCAGCTTTTTGTGAGCAGTGCGCTGTGGGCTAAGATCTCTCTTTCCCGCATGCAATGGTTTAATAAAATTGATGAATAAAGTTTTTTATTACTTATCGCTTTGTTTTATGCATTTCTTGGGATACGAGTTTTGCCAATGGCTGCCGTTTTTCTTAAGACAGCTTTACTCGCCGAGTGTACTAAAACTTGTTTGATGTGTTCGATTATCAGGTGAACAATTCCAGGAGTGTTTTAGAGAAGATAGCGAATGCTTACGCGGAGCAATTGATGAGCGACATAAGTCTTATTGTCGGCGGAGTCACATACCCAGCTCACAGAGTCATACTATGTGCTACTAGTGAAGTGTTTCAGGTATGTGTGCAATGAATTAAGCATTATTTTGATCATTAAGAGATATTGTGAGATTTTCAACTTATCACTATTCAATGCACAAATTGATTTTCATTTCGTCAAGAAATAATTGTTCCATGTACGCTCCAAATATGGAGCATATGAACTCCGAATGCAGCTTATCTCAATAAAAGTTTTTCTACAAGCATTGCTTGTTATTCAGTCACTCAAACTCTTTTTCAGAGAGGAGGGATAGATGTATGGGATGGAATGTAACATCACTGATATCCATGCCTTCGAACTCAAATTCCATCTGTGTGAGGATTCAAACCCGTGAACACTGACAAATGAGTCTAACAAGTCTGACTGAATAACGAGCAGTTCTAAATCAAAAACTTATGTTGAGATTTCCCATTAGAAGTCCATATGCTGGAGAAAGGCAGCAAGAGACAGAAGTCAGCGGAGAGCGTATGTGAAGAATTTCAAATACCTCCCTGAGATGTGTTCTCTGTGTGTTTTTGTTTTCTGAAAGGTATTGCGAGCTACATAATGTTTCTGTTTGTTTCCAAATAGGTGATGTTAATGAATCGCGAGTGGTCCGAGTGGAACGAGAAATCAATTGTGCTCACGGAGACCCCTCAGTGCGCCGCTGTCTTCCCTCATTTCTTAAAATATTTTTATACTGGATTCATTCGCATTTCTCAAGATACAGCACTGCCGGTACTCTCGCTAGCCGATAAGTACAATATAGCGGTAAGCAATGAATTTGTCAGAATTACTCAGTAAAATTTGTTCTGCCTCTGAATATTAATCTTCCCGGTGTACTCAATAATGTAACCACCACCTCACACTACGGATTTGCTGCCTTCACTTGGCTCATCCCCGAACATGGCAGCAGTAGTTCTTTCAAATGATTGCTGGACATTCCCATAGGATGTGATTAGCGTCCTTTATCAAATATACTATTGCAATAAACTAAAGTTATTTTAATGCAAAGGAATTCGGATACAATGACCGAATGTGATGGACTCGTTCGTCTCACAAGGACTGAAAGAAACGATTGATTGCATCGACACAAAATGTAATTGTCTGCTTGCATTTCAGTAAACCCTCAATGCTAAGATTATTTAAATCTTCCCCATATTTATTAAATGTTTACGTGAAAACTGCAAGTAGAATATGAGAGTCCCTGTTAAGAAACACTGCTTCGAAGTGAGCTTACTGTAATTTTTTAAAAAGATAGCATGTGGCAATAAGTCTCCTTCTCCAATATCAAACAGAACTGCATCAACCTGATGATTCTATACTACATGAATAAACTCGTGAAGTAGGGTTGCATTAGATCTTGCTTATTTTATTTCACAAGTAATATATTTCATAGGACAATAGGTGTCAACTCAAATGTTAGTGTGTTTTTTTATTGAATGTTTCCATCAATGTGTTGTTTCAATTTATAAAGGATCTCAGTGCAGTTTGCGTGTCATTTATGGCAAAACATGTCGCGCACGCTGTTCAACAGGGACATCTAGTGGAATGGCTGCAATACACAATGGCATGTGGACATTCTGAAGTTGCAAAGGTAAAGCTTTTGTTATATTCTTATTTCCCCCTTACCTTGATTAATACCTGCTCGGTGGAGAAAACATTGCTGGACGATCTAACTTGGAATGAGTTGAATTGAAAAATTTTGCGTAGCCAATAATGACGATTTGATTGTTTTTGCTGTTAGCTATTTTATGAGATTGTTGCAATGTTTGTAAAAAAAGTTGTTTAAGACATTCCATGCATTGAACACGAATGCTGCATTCATGTATTGTTATTCTATAGTGTGAATTGTATTGTTTATATCTGTGCTCTCCAAACTCAATAAGGATGTGAGCTACTTTCAGAAATTGCAATTGTCTGGTGAGCTACTTGTACATATTCCTTCTTTATAATTTTTTGTCAACGTTCCATATCGTACCATACATAATATTACTTAAAATGAATTACGATATTGGACTTAAAATAAAACATAAAATGCCTACTTTAATTATTTATTTATAAACAAAATAATAATTGAAAAATATTTTGTAATTAAGTGTGAGTAAAAGTAAAAATAATTAGTGAAAAGAATGGCATTCTCTTTCCTCCACAATTTTTTCAATTCTCAGTGAGTACCTTGTCACTCCCATTCAAATGCAATTATCAAGTTGTACATCTGTGAATCTGTTTCTATACTTACTTTTATCCACCTCCATAGTGGAAAACGTTGATTCACATATCTAGGTAGAACAAAACAATGTCTTCATTTTGAAATTTAGTTCGAGAAATATTTCGCTTCAGAGTCTAATAATAAAATTTAAGAGGAAAATTTATAAATATGATAAAATATCCTACACGAGCTACCGTTTGGTGATTGCTGGTTTATATGAAGTGTCTGAAAGAAAAAACGGATATGTCCACTTTGCAATGTTGGTAGTGAATGAAATTTTATGTGTCATGTTTCAATTATTAGTTTGAACAATATTTAATTTTTTCTATCGTGCTGTATTTCCGATTAAGAACAGTATGACTATTTTTATTAGCCAGTCGACCGCTAAATGCAATATAATTAATATAAGCGAAATAAAATTGTACATACGGACATATCGACTGTGGAAAGGAAAAAGGACGTAACTCACACCAAAAAATATTCCTTTCCACAGTCCATATGTTTGTAACTATTAAATTCGTTACAAAATGTGGTTGTCAACCTTTTTATACCTACTGCCCATTTTTGCATATTTTTTATAACAAAATTTCCTTACCGCCCAGCAACTGCCTGGTTCAATTTTCGTTAGAAACATACAAAAGTCTCCTCTTTGGGGTGATGTTTAAAAGATTTCTTCGCTTGGTCATAATAATATTAACCGCACTGAAACCTGATTCTACTAGGTAAGTGGTAGGAAAAGGTATCAATATATCTTTTTCCATTTTCCACATTTTTTTATATAAAGCAGGCATTTTTCTATTGTGCCAGAGTTTTTGGGTTCCAGAACTATTGAAATTATTTTTACCCTCTTCGTCACATTTAAGTTTTAGTAATTCTTCCTAGTAAGTTACATCAACCTCATCCAAATTTGAAGTAAAAGGATTTATTATTCAATTATTTATATACCTTCAAATTATCTTGGAATCGTTTTTCCATATCAAGTTTAAGTTCGTTAATGTGACAACTAAACCATTCGATTTCTTCAGGTGTTGTATCTTCTTTTATAGATGATAATTCCGGAAATTACCGACCGCCCACCATGGAAACAATATGGGCGGTACAGATCAGGTTGATGACAAAACATTTGTATTGGTATAATTTAAGACATCGACTGAGGGTGCTTGATGGAATTTCAATATCAAATTTGGATTATTGAGATTTTGTACACTTCCATGTATTTTGTCACTAACGACCCGGGTTTCGCCTTTCGGCATCTTCATTCGAGTCCAGTTCGAGTCCATTCGTGTGCTCGAATGCCTGAAGATGCCGAAAGGCGAAACCCGGGTCGTTAGTGACAAAATACATGGAAGTGTATAAAATCTCAATAATCCAAATTTGTTTTGGTATTTTTTGCTGAATTTCGCAAGCTATTTATGACATAGTGTGTGTAGATATTTTCTTGTTTCATTTCGACTAAGCGTGGACTTAGTCCTTTTTGGTTTTAGATGCCTCATACTTTGCCGGCGTCACATACATGTCCACTGCGGGGTAAATTATTTTCACATCATTTTGAATGCGAAAACAATACATATATTTTTGGCTTTCAGGCATGCCAAAACTTTGTAAAGTGGAACTTTGAAACAATTGCAAAGACGAGTGATTTCGGAAATTTGGAACCAGATGTGCTTGTCAGTTTTATCAACCGAAATGATCTGGTCGTCCACAACGAGATGTCACTGTACAAGTGAGTGTTGAAATAATAATTTATATATCATTAGAAAGCGAGAATGAAACGAATCAAACGAATCCTTAATTCATATTCACTTCCAGAAATGTCGTCCAGTGGTTGGAGCACCAGAAGAATAGATTGCACGAAGATTCCGAGCGAGGGCTGACGGAGGACGACATAAAGAGTCACATGGACTATCTCGTCCTGACCACAATGTCGCACATTCGATTTCCCATGATGTCGCCCCGACAGCTGGCCGAGCTTCTGCTTCATCCCCTGACGCAACACTACAAAGAGTATTTTGTCGAACGGATGGCTTTAGGGATGAGTTTTCATTCAGGTAAGATTTTTATTTTTATTTTACAGGGTATTGTATCCATCGACTGCATAGCATGTGGATCAATTGTTGTATTTTAACTCATTCAGTGCGGAGCACGAGCGACTCACATCAAAGGTAATTAGCAAGTGTATGGCGACTGGTATAGCACTAATTACTAGATAATTAGTTCAGCAGTGAATGAGTTAAGAGCTATTTTATACTTTTTCCTGTGTGCGCATGTCGTCAGTTTGCTGCAAGAAGTCAATAAATGACAATTAGGCCAAAACTGTTTTATATATACGGATGTGTTTATATTTTTTTTCTCCACAAACTAGTCACTGTGTGTCTGACGACAACCAATGTTGTCCAGTGGCATAACTTAAAAGTCATTATGTTGCATCTTCTATTGAAAAATTTCTAGGTCATACGTGTAGAATAAACGAAGTCTTTGCGACTGATGAAGGAAAATATTTATTCACCCCGAGGCTGTACACGGAAGACAGATGGTGCTCCATGCTGATGATAGAAAACTTCCACTCCCTCCAGTGTTACCATACGAGAACTTTTGTCTTCTCATCGCATTTGACGTTTGATGAATACGCAGGTGATAACAGTTATACTTTCATTTTAAGCTATCGAGATCTATTGGAGAGCAATTAAATTTGCTTGAAGTATTAATATATTCATTTTATACATCGCATTGGAATTAGTTACTGACCAAGTAATTAATTGCTTTATTTTAACGTGACAACATATGTTTGTACAATTCAATCAATGAAGTTATATGGTGTATAAAAGAAATGAATAATTGTGTCAGGAAAATTCATGGTTTATCTGTTGTATATATATTATAACGCTAGTGAGTACCTGGCATGCGTTGCAATACCACTCTAAGAAAGAAAGTGTTTGTGATTTAATATTTTTTGTTTTCCGTCTGGTGCGTACACGAATACATCAGAATGTTTTCAGAGATGTCGCTGTTTGTACGTATTTGATTCTTTTTTGATTTTTCGATTTCTTTTTTCTGATTCAATCGAATGAATGTTATAGGAACGCATACGGGACAAACAAACAAACGCTCATTTTTATTTTTATGCATGCTCAGTGAGTGTTCGAAAATCAAGAGTTCACTTTGAACATATAATTATTATTTAAAATTCAGGGATCTTTTTTGTGTAATTTATATTATGGGATTTTCCGAGGAGCATATCAAACAGATACATCCTTTACTGTATGTAAGTAAAGTTAATAATACTTTAGTTAGAGCAAAATTAAATGGAGATGCTCCATATGTGGGGCATATTGACACCTAATCTGTCGATTAGGTGTCGTTGATCATCTCAGCAAGGTTCTACAAAAACTTATGTACTATTTAGTCTTTCAACCTCTTTTTTTTCAGAGAGAGTAAAGATAGTTAAATAATGCTCTAGCCTGTGTCTTGGTTAATTTTTTTAGGATTGGGTCAGTGGGTGGGAATGTATACATCCCAGATGTCCCATGCCTTTGAATGCAAATCCTTAAATCGTTTATGAATGTGTCCATGCTGAGGTTGAAACAAGCGGGCACCGCAATCAAATCCAATGAAAAGATGACTGATCATATCACCTCTACTGAAATATTGACCATTGAAATATTACTTGATTTTGACCATTCTGTGTGATTTTAGGAGACAAGACTTGTGAATGGGTTGTCGATGTTTATCCCAAAGGAGTATGGTTCAAAAAAGCGCTCCTAATTTCTTGGGAAAGTTCATTTGAGGTAGGCATTCATAATGATATTAATTCTACTATAACATATGCGACGCTTTATGAAAAATAATTTTGTCACAGGGTTATTAGAGTTTTTTTTGTTGCCATATCCATTCCTCAATTGAAGTACGTGTATGGTCACCGCAAGCCTCCAAGATTATCTGCCTCCTTTTCAATCTCATCATCCTCCCGATTCACGCCGGTGTCCATGCCAATGCCAGAGCACGCTCCCCTGTTTACATTTACATACATTGTCAATGTAAACCAATAATTTTCAGTGCAGTTTTTATGTAAAAATAATATAAAACAGTTCATACTTGACAATGCAATGTTGGCAGACAGTACTGCGTCCTGTTATGAATATATTAGTTATATTTGTATTATTAAAAAAGTGGGATTAGAAAAGCACAAGGAATTTGCTTTCTCTGCACTTTGTTTTCAGATTCGGTTAAATTGATTGGGATGGAATGAAAACATAACAGTTAAATCTATAATTCGATGTAGAAAGGTGTCCATTTGGAAATTTTATTCGTTGTCCTTGCTGCTGAGAAGCTCGAAAACTATAATAATTGATTTCATATGTAAGTTGTCGCTTTCTTTCTCGGAAGAGCTGGATACTGTACGGTATTATTTTGTATCCTCAGGTGCCTGAAGCCGTTTTGCGGAAGGTACGATTAGCTATTACATGCCGAGACCCCCCGAAACCGAAGACCCAGTACTACTACGAGGATCAGCTCTATATGAGAGTGAAGGTAGTCATTGATTAAATGCTATTCAATTTAAAATTAATTCATTCTTAACACATTCATTCTTAAAATGTTTTGAGTCATTGTGGATGAGTTTTGCAAATTGAATTTTCACCACAGCTAGAATCACAACTGAGATGACAGTGCACTTGAAAGTTTACGAACAAATTGAAATTTTTCATTGTTTATTGAGCGAATTGAGGGTATTGAGGGTGTCGCGAGAGTAATGTTATCATACTACTTTATATGTCATGGCCGCCTCGCGATCCATTGGAATCGAATTATTGGAATTATCAATTCTTTTTTGAGACATGCCGTCCTCACTAAACTATTGGACTTTTCGAATAACGTCCTGCTCATTCTCACAAATTGTTTTCGAAATACTGCCTATCGTATTTATTTCCATAATATTACTAACAAAAACAACTTTCATGACATTCGTGAGCTTAGGTTTGACAGCTGCAAGCCCTAGATTGATTGAGTATTTTAGTTCCGATTTCTGCCGGCAGCTAGGTGTTATAATAGTGGATCAATAACACGAGTGATACCAAATTTGAATTGTTGAGATTTTGTACATTTCCATGTATTTTGTTCATTACAAATGGACTCGAATTGACAATTCGAGTCCATTCGTGTGCCCGAACGCCTGAAGATGCCGAAAGGCGAATCCCAGGTCGTTAGTGACAAAATTCATGGAAATCTACAAAATCTCAACAATTCAAATTTGATATTGAAATTCCATCAAGCATCCTCGGTCGATGTGTTAAATTATACCAATGTGAACTGAATTCTTTGTATTTATTGTTCTTCACTGTCGTTCTGTATGATTACCGAAATAAAATGTTTTGTTCACTTTTGCTTATAGATAGGAATTCTTATATCAGGCTTGCAGTGGGGAATTGAGTATGTGACAATAGTGAAAGAGAGAGTTTTCCACTTCTCGCAGCATCAGCGGGTGCTGAACATCGACGACGTGCTGGACTTTGATGAGCTGAACACTCCCATTTACTCGCCCTCTCTGGGACAGCCTCAGATGCAGAACGCGAATAAGACGTGTACTGCCCGCCATAACGCACCGTGGTGAGCATAATTACTGGGATTTTCTCACTGTTTCAATATATTTATTAGATTTGTCCACTCATTTATAATTGTTTATTACAGCGGCAGCAAAAAGTGCGTCCAATGCATTGGACCAGATCCGCCACCTAATCTTGTCGGACCGAATAGAGATCAATTGAAAGTGAGTGAATCTTTGTAGTACTAGAGGTAACCAAAATATGGCATTTAGGTCGTCACTCAGACGGGAATTAAACAATTTGATTTCATTTTTCTCTCCCAATTCGTTTATTTGATTTGTATCGCTGTGAAGAAAAATTTGCACAAGACCATTATCTCAGTATTTGACCCGAGTTGAAAAGTATGCTGCCAATAATAACGTTAAAAATTAAAAAACATGTATTTCAGAATGATTTATGTTGTGTCTCTGTGATTCTGTATTTTCTTTTTTAGATTCAAGTTGTCATCATCCCACTGTCAAAAGTGACGTGCCTGTACGATGTCGCACTCAAATGATAGCCGTGTCACGTGGTCTCCGAGTGACACGGCGCTGACGGCCGCGGCTCATGACGACGGTGAAAAAGACTCGCAGTCGTATCGTGACCGATTGTAATTAAAAATTAAAACTGTTGAAATTGGACGGCGGCGCCTTTTTCTTTGATTATTTTACAAAACAAAAAGAAGACTGTTATTGGATTAATATATCATAATAAAATTAATTATACTGTATTGTTTAAATTTAACCATACTCTGTTATCTAATGTGAGGTTAATACGTCTTCAATTCAAGATGGGCTGAAATTATTTGATCTTTAGGCTGATCGCGCACGGATATCGCTAGCAATTTTCAACTTCTAAGCAGCGTTAGTTCATGCATACATAGCGAGAGCAGCTTTGGTCCCGTAAAACATTGTTAAGCAAGAGGGATTGTTGATGAGGAAAGTTACCGATCAAACACCTATATGTGAGGTTATCTCACAACAGTTTTCAAAACCAAATCAGTTATTGAAGAATATTTCTTCGTTTTCCGAAGTGCTGCCTATTTTATGACGGTTGTGTATAAATGGACGAGTGCAGGTTGCTTAATGCTAGTGTAATGTGCGTCGGGACCGAGCCTCCGGTTTTTAGAGTAATGCGGAATGAATTTGTGACAGGTTCGACTTGTCAGTCGCAAATCGTAATGACTTTATGATTAAAATGCTAATAACTATTAGGTTAGTAAATGATGTATGGGTTTGGCAACACTTTGCAGGACATTGTATGTTGCCTAGAGACTCGAGTCATAGTTTAATAAGAGATGCTGTTATATCTGTCAAATTAGCGGTAAGGCTTTTAAAATGATATATAGTAATAGATTTTAACAAATGGAATTTTTAAAATGCACAGTGATACCTCTTAATGGACTAGACACGTTCCAGTATTTCATTCTGTTGCCAAAATAAATCATTCAACATTAACCATTCATCTGATTCAGGTTCGAGCAGCTCTTCATATGCCACGCACAACTCATCCATTCTATGTAATCATGACTCGGCCATCTCAGACATATACAGCCTAATTTAATGGAATTTACAATGCGTGGGTTATTGTCAGGATAAAGACTATGTCAACACTAGTTTTTCTTACTTGTCTCTATCACTCAAACGAGTTTAGCAATCTTTCCCTGAGTTTGATTGTGTACCCAGTTTCTGAGTCTTAAATAATAACTAGATTGTGTTTTGTACAATATCCTTTTCGAGCGTTGGCTCTTTGTTTTGGATCTAAGGATACCATCATGAGTGTGGAGTGCTGGTCAAGGATAATGTATTTAAAGGCAAAATAATCAGAATATTGCTTTAAACAATTAAAAGTCAAACATTTGGCATTTAAATCATTTTTATTTACTCTATTACCTGCATTGCTTGGTATCTGTTCAATATAATCAATAATAAATCAATATTGAATGCGAGGTAATGAAGATTTTTTTATGAATTGTTGCTCAAATATCTCTTGATAGGGATGTTCTTTGGCCATTCTGTAAAATGTCAACTATTTTGGATATGGACATCCTTTAGGCCTAATTCTTTCGCCATCTGCACTACGTGTTGACCGTGTTGTTTTCTAAAGGTACACTCGGTTTTATGTTGATTATTTAAAAGAGGTATTGCTGTGTTGGATATTTTGTATGTATGGAATTTTAATTTTGATGTATTGAAATTGGTTTCAATTTGTAATGGGCTATCCTTGAATTTGTACTAGAAACCCAAAACTCATTCCGTACTTCTAAACCTTACGGTAAATGGTCAAATGTTTATACTGTTTTATCTATTGAGTGTGTTTGTAAAAGGAGAGGCAGTGTGTAGTGCATCTCAAGTATTGTGAGACGTGATACATTTTTAATAATCAATACTATAGACTGAGGGTGCTTCACTGATTTCCAATTTAATATTTGAATCGTTTGAATTTTGTGAGCCTCCAGTTTCACCATTGAAGACCTGTTTGCCATCTTTAATCCTTCCTTTCACTGTCTAATCCAAGATGAAGCGGATATAGGCTTGAAAACCTAGTTAGTTGTTCGCGAAAGATAATAAATATTGTCAATTTTATTTGAGGTTCTGAATACTCACATATTATAACTGTGCTTTAAATCAATGAACGTCTTACATAGGATAATGACACAAGGGAATCGCTTTTTTTTCCAGCGGTAACTGGTAAAAACTGAACTATGACTCAAACGGATATATAAACAAATCAATTACTTACTAGGAGTAGCAAAAAAATGTGAAAAATAAAAACTTAACTTGAGGGCTTAAAGCCTGATGAGCCAAAATCTGGAAAGATTCAAAATTTAAATGATTCAAATCACCTTTTTTATTTGATTTCACAGTGCACTTGAATAATTGGTTATTTATTATAGACATTTCTTTAATTAGATATTCCAAAAATCTATTCCTTTAATTACTTGATGTAAAAATGAGCAGTTTTTAATGCATTTACTTATCTAAAATTACATAAAATTTTATTATTTGACTTTGGCAATCTTAATATGTATATGAGGCAATGTAGAAATAAGAAAAGGTGTTTTACTTTATGAATTTTTTAAAGGTAGCAATGAAAAATACCAAAGAATGGATTAGAAACTATTGAGATAGATTTCTATCATTTTAAAGAGCCGTTAAAGAACTGATATAATGATCAAATCTGTAATCGAAGTAATAAATATTAATTGGTGTAAATTGTGATGCGTTTATAGATATATTAACACCAGCGGCCCTTTTCACAGATTCATTATTGTCCAGACACTAACAGTGCCCGGTCAGTAAGGTTTAACACCTTAACGCCAAACGTATTCTGATTTTGTTTGATTAAAATGTAAAACAAATTGAAATATAAATAAAAGCAAAAGCCTGAATCCTGCCTGTCTCTTATACCAACACGAGTGATCCTGTCGCGCTGGAAGGCTGCTGATGACCATCCTAAACTTATAAATTGTTTCGGGCACAGAATCTTGGCAGAAAGGCACTGTGGTGGCAATATGCTCAAAGTAGGAATGGATATTGTAAAAAAATAAATATATATGTATATTTTGCGAAAAAATGTTGTTATCACTTAGCTCTTGTGATAAAAAGTTACTTGACCGCTGGCCTTCCTGTATTACGATATTGGTTATGTTTATTCCTAACCTAATAAATATGTACGGAGAAAATCATGTTTTGTGCATTAGAGCGTTGAGCCCTACTGGACGAGCTCTGTTAGTGTCCGAACACTAATAAATCTGAGATTATGAACGCTGATGTTATTGATTTCCCATATCCATATTATTCTGTCTGAATGTGAATGTTTTACTACTTGAATTTTTATTTTATTCTCCTACATAACTATTCTCACTTTTAAGGTGTTAACTGTCAATTCTTGGTGGAAAAGCATTATATTTTAAAAATAAAACACAATTTGTTTTGTAGTTCTTTCACATGTTTATAATGATCAGCATCGATTTCGCTCATCGCGAGCATTATCAACTGATAACAATCAACAAGGCTATTTATATATTTTTTAAAAAAGTAATTATTTTCCATTTTTATTTATTGTTTTACAGAACTTTAATTGATTTCTTAGTCTCTTGTTAGTTTGCACAAATAAAATTTCAATCATATAAATAATAATACAACTAGTAAATTTGAATGCAGAACTGATTGAGATAAAATTATTTATAATAATTATATGGCTGTTGAATAATAAATTGAAATAAAGGCGACACAATTTCTAAAGTGTTTTTTAAACATAATTGTTTCAATGTGTCTTTTATTATAATTATCAATTTCAAGGTTATAGCGTGCGATAATTTCATATAGATGTCGTTACATAGCTAGTTTTGATAATTTAATTTAATTCCCATTTATCACCTTTTTGCTGTAAATAATAAATAGATGGCGCATAGTTGTATATTAAATAGGCGCATGTACTACATTTTTGAAATTCCATAAATGCCTTACTACTTCGCCAATACGCCAAAATAAAACCCCCTAAACGCTATGCACTTGGAAGCTACTGAGAACTAGAGTTCCTCTGTTGTCTAAGCTTCAATACATCTTATTTTATTGAGAATACTTTTGTTTTAATTGTGATGTGTGATATACAAATGGGCCAGGTGTAAAAAAACTTTTCTATAAGGTGACTCACGATCATTGTTCAGTAAAATCTTGATGTACAACAGACTTGCTTAAAATATCCTGTAACTGGCATCCCATGCTGAAATCCAAGTCGCAGCTAATGAACAATTATCTGTGTGTACAATTATCAAATGATCAGCACGAAACGACACAGATGCTGCAGTTTTACTAGTGCTGGCTGATAACTTGACCTGCACTAATCCACATAGCATTCACATTTTTTTTTAAAACCATTACATTTATGGACGCATACTTCACTGGCCTCGCGTAGAAAAGTATTTAGTCATTTATTTTCTCAATCCAACCATAAGGCATATCTATTGTTACGACGCCAGCTCATGTTTTCGTAGATGATTCACCTACTTCAGACTGACAAATAATTCAAGACTTAAATACTGCATTATCACTTTTTATTTAATGTTGAAAAACGAAGAATTGAGGTTCTACTGTATTCAAAAGAATTGCCTCCTGTCTATGACAGACACAAAGGAAACACCTAGGGGGAAGTGTGTGAAATAATAGTAGACATTATTAAGGGAACATACCTTTTATTATAAATACAGGCACTGGGGAATTAACCTCATATTGCACAAGCAAGAAATCAACAACAATATTACTTAATATTATAATAGATTTATTATAGAAGCATTATCATGCTATTAATATTGCATGGTTCTTTTTATTTGAACATTTAAGCCATTTATCACTGCTATATAATAATTATTGTTACTCGGGAGATTCCCTTCACAAAATAATCTTCTTTAATCTTTCCACTGATCTTTGTGAGTTTATAATTTAATTTACATGATCTAATAATATGGCCGTAAGATGCAAAAGCACCATTGTTTGATTTTGGTAGATTCTGAGTTAGGAAAATGTATCAAAAATGCTATTGAATGCAGTCGTCCTTGTTATGAAAAAGTGGATATGTCTTATATAGTTTTAATATATGAAGTGAGTTGCAAGCACACCACATATTGAAGTCATTATATATTATGAAAGTTAGATAAATGCGAACCTGCCTATGTCAAAATTTTTTTTTTTAATATTGACTGATCCATATTAATGGTGAATTAGAGATATATTTTATAAATAAAACCTATGATACTAAATTTTCCATTGAAATTAACCAGTGAATCGTTTTTTATTGATACTGAACATTTACAAAAAGTAAACAGTGGTGCTTTTAAATCTAACTCACTCAATTGCCAGTGTATGATTTTTTTAAAAAATCAGGACTATTTGAAAACAAGTGTTTGAACCAGTTCCATCTTTATTAACTGAATGCAAAAATTACCCGAGCGTGTAATTTGAATCTTACAAAATCTTTTTGAACATCTTCTAGCACTCGATACTTAATTCTACCCGTCAAAGGGATAGAATAAAAATCCAATGTATTGAAATTTTCATTATCGATAGTTGAATATCAGATAATGTGATGATTCTGTTGACACATATTTAGAGGTATGCATTGTCCATCCAAATTTATTGTTGAAAGATTGTCAATTGAAATATACCTATATTATTTAAAGTAAAACAAGACAGGAGTTTGGCAACACCGCATAAGTCGTGAAACATAGGTTACAACATCCAATTTAAGTATATTTTGGTCATTGACATACAATAGTGCATTTTACTGGCCACATCTTAATCGATTACATCGAAGTTAGTATTAATTATTATAATATGGTTTAAATTTAATTCGAAATACAACAAATTAATTGACTAGTAATGGTTACATTTGGAATACAAATATTATTTCAATCGAATTCAATTTATACAATATTTTTTTTTTAATGGTACATATTCCAAATTTTTATATTATTCCAAATTTGGCAGATGCATTAAGTCAAAGAAGTTTATACAAAAGTGAACGATTTTCCCTAAGATTGCTGATCAACGATATATATATCGTTGTTTGCGATAGGGGTGACAATTGTATGTATTAAACATACTACTGTGCTGGTTACGGCAAAATTCATTTATTTCCATCACTGATCATCGGTAAATAATGTTTATTTAGAATAAAAGAAAATAACTATGTAATATTCGAATTCATTAAACAAAGAAAATGTCCAAATTTGCCGACTGAGCATAATTCAGTACCTTAGAAAACAATGGTCAGGTGTCACATTTAAATAATTGTACAGGAGAGAGCAACAACGCCTTAAATTTGTAATTTTTCAAATTAAACCGCCAGTATTTTGCCACTAGGTCGATAAAAAAAATACAAGAAAAGTTGTAAACATAAGTCATCTTCGTGAAAATATGGACACCTACCCTCTGAGAATTTAGCACAGTTTTTATCCTTAATGTATGTTTTTGCAAACAAAATTCAGTTTTTTGAGGATTTCCTTCAGCGTAAATTCACGGGGACCAATGATGATATTCATCCAATTGTAAAAATTCGAAAAACAGCAAGCACTGTTAAACTCCTTTAAAATCATGCCAGTAGAGCTTTCGGAAAGAAGCCCATCTGTATGTAGTCATCGAGCACCTGTAAAAAAATATTACAACATTATCAATTGTGACTGTTTTAGTGCTTCACTAGACTAGTATCTGTAGGATTTTATTAATCGGGAACCAATCTAACTGAGGAGGCAGTGCTCCAGCAGAGATGGATTGACAAGATTGAATCCGGAGGACTACCAAAGTGGCTAGAAAGCTTAAACAACAGAGGAACTCTTAGTAGCTTCATAGCAGAGTGACCTTTTATATAGCAACTGATTTGTTTCCAAACATTAACCTTTTTCGAAAATTCTTTTGTTCATTTGACCCAAATAATAAAAATAATGTGACTGTCAAAAATCACTGATAGATTATGTGTAATATCCATATGAAGAAAAAAAACAAAATACTGTTAAAAATCTGTAGTTACTCTATTAACCTTATAGTTAGTTATTTTTTATGAAATTACGTTTTTTTTGTAGATTTTTACAATGATATAGACAAAAATATACACATTACATAGGTCAAACTTGGAGGAATGATACCTATTATTTCAAGAAGTGAATAATTTTTATAAGCAGTGGGAGTGTTCTGGGCTTGGGGTGAATGTTTTGGGTTATGTTAATTAACCATTTCATTAAAAATTTACTTGCCTCTATCAATTGTTGTTTGGTGAGTCTCTCAATTTTTAATTTGAAACCCAGCGCTCCCAGTTTTGATCCGTCCAAATAAATGTGTTTGTTGAGCAAAAATTCAGTAGTCATGTACGGATTCAGAGGTGTGTTTTCAATTCCTTGCTGAGAGCAGGCTTTCGCCCAAGAAGCCAAGTGTTTGTCGTTCGCATCCTCCAATGCCGGTTTCAGAAATGTCTGCAATAAAATTGGTGCATAAAAAGTTAATAATATTCAATGGGAGTAGTTGATGGAACTTCAAAAGGGCTTCTGCTCTTTATGTTCGATAAATTATTTCGACGATGTTTTGGCCAATTGATCAAAATTGAAATTGATCAGGAGAGACTGTTTATCGAAAACATTATATGGCGAGTTGCATTATGAATCTTTGAAATGCACTCCTGCAAATTCTCATGTTTGCAGATACAGGATAATACGAAGAGAGTGTCGATATAATAGTGGCTTACATTAAGTGGCAGGATCAGAATTTTTAAACCTAAAACCAATGTAAAATGATTCTCTTCCAAAAAGTGGTCAATTTATTTTTCTAATTTACATCATTTGGCCGAGACCTGCTCTGTCATATTTAAAATGAGATTTAATCATTAACTCATTTTCGTATTTTTTGAGGGTTACATCAATTGGTTAAACAACAATGGACATAGTTAAAGTATTTTTTATGCTTAAAATAATACACGTTTTTATAAAAATGTTGTTTTTGCCGAGAATAACGTCAATGTAAAAATAATTATAAGGCTACAGTAGACTCGCGTTCAATTTTTTTTGTGGGTTTCGCGTTTGTTTTAAAAACCATGTCCGTTCAGAGGGTGGACCGTACAGGACTAGTGGTTAACTAATTGCTCTCACTATAACCTGTTTTTAGGATCAGATGAGTGGGACGGAATTATAGACATCACAAACATCTATGCCTATGAACAGAAATCCATATATCGATTGAAAAATCAAGTTATGAAATTGTCTGTTTTGGGATTTTAGCCCATGAGATTCGCGTTTAGTAATTGTTTATTATAGTTTTAAAAAATGTTTTTAATGAATGCCAAATAAAGCTCAAGAGCTTATCAAGATAACAAAATTAATTTAATTTGCATGGGACAGGGCGTTAGTTTATTTTTTCACATCGATCGCTGACAGTCGTGAAAAGTTCACACTAGATATTGATCTATACTCAAAATAATTTTCACTAATTAATACAGATTGCTGAAGATGTTACTAAAAAGTTGAATTGTAAGTAGGGATAAATTCCTTACCTTAGCTAGGTTAGATTTGGTAGTTCCCCAATAGCAATGCTCGATATGGAAGATGTCGGTTACGATATCCGTAATGATTCCTTGTGTGGTGTCACCTTTGTCCACGATGTTGTAAATCTGCCGGACGGCTTCTTCTCTCTCCGCCAAAAACCAAATGGCACGGCAGGTATCTAGCGCACTAACGGTATTCATTTTTAATTCCGGAGTCCACATCAGCTTCATTGTTTCACCGAGGTGCTTGTAGACTGCTGCAACCACGAGTCTAGGTGCTGTAAATTATAGTAAATTTTAGTCTAATAAAAAGTTAAAAAAAAGGTGTATGAGTTAACCAGTCCTGTAGATGACTGATCAAAGCTTTCGGACGTTCATTCTCTTTAGTTGCGGTGTTCACGGAAGCGAATCTCAGAATCGATATTTTCATAAATTCATTTATGAACAATGACTGTGCTGTCTACATATTATATGTAGGAGATAGCAAGAGCGATCAGCTAACTACTAGTCTTGTCTTAACCCCATTCTTCTATCTCTGTTCTTTCCAAAAAAAAGAGGTTGAGTGATTGAATAACAACTAGTTCTTGTAGAAAAACTTCTGTTCAGATGATACAAAATTAAAATTAAAACTTATGTGTTTCGCATCTTCAGGCTTCAATTCTATCGTAAGTTTTTTATTCTATGACATATATTACAGTTGAGCCAGGTCCGTGGTGCAGTGGTCAACGTCGCCAGTCTGAATATGCTTCTCAAAGAGGCGAAACACGTGTCACAAGTAGTAATGCAACCAGCAGAATAAAAAAGTTATAGTTTCTAATTTTATTTTAAAAATGAATTTCCACAATGAATGAAAATCTGAATCCATTGCAGACATTTGTTAAGATGATTGATTAGTAGTTCTAATGCTGTACATTTCATACTTACTTAACCCTCTTGTGTCTCCAAAACCGTAGACAATTCCAGGCCTGACAATAGTGCACTTCAGATCTGGAAAATTGTTCATGAGTTCTTCCTCGACTTTTCTCTTCCATTTGGAGATCAGTGTCCACGGTTGCAAAGTACCGTCCTCACTGTGAGGGATCTAAAACAGCAACACAAAGAATTTTAATGAAAAGGTATTATCTTTTAAAAAATCAAGTTTCATGCGTGGAGCAGATATAACAGAAATTGCTGTCGAGTTTCATCATTGTCAAGCGGACACAATTTTTTTATTTAGATTTAAAAGGTTTTAATTTAGCTGGGGTTATTCCTGACTCATTTATTTGTTATGAATAAATTTGTGCAATTTTTTTGCTCAGTTCCTGAGCAGTTCTTGTAGAAAAACTTCTCACTTTAAAGGTGTTAACTGTCAATTCTTGGTGGAAAGGCATTATATTTTAAAAATAAATATATATTTTTTTGGACTTATCTTTGTTCTCCATTTACCATGGCTGTTTAGTGTTAATGTTAGTTACGTATTTAATATTTCATTGTTTTTAAATGGTTCACTAATTTCTTTTTAAAATTTCCCAATCTGATATTATGCTTACTGAATATTTACATGCTCAGTTAATGGACTTTTAATGTAGCCTTTTTTTTCAAATTAGTATTTGGTGATTTGTAAGAGGTCCTTAAAATTTTCATTGTAGAATATTTAATTTCGTTTATGCACAATTTGTATGATGATCTAAAATACATGAACCAAGATAAATTCTTATCTTAGTTCATGAACCTACTGTTTTATATACCTTGTGATTATTAGCATTCAATTTTATATAAATAGCCCTGTTTTGATTGTATTTTCATCAGTTGATAATGCTCGTGATGAGCGAAACCGGTCCTGATCATTATAAACATATGGAAGTAGTACAAAAAAATTGTGTTTTATTTAAAAAAAAAAAAAAACTGTTGAGGTAAGCTCCTTTAGGAGTTCAATAGGAGCGGACATGTTTAAAGAAAAAAATCATGTCCTCGCATATTACTATTCAACACTGATCGATTGAGAGTCGCCAAAGTTTCTTTTGAGAAAATAAATATCTAGTGGCAATATTACATACCTTTTCATTGCTGTACATACATCCTGAACTGACTTCAAGAAATCGTTTGACGCCGAGACGCAGGCATTCTTTCGCACAGTTTAAGGAGATGTTCAATATTCCCTCTTTGTAAACGGCATCGTTGTGGCCGAGCTTTGTCTCTCCAGCGCAATTTATGACTACGTCCCACGTTGCAAAGTTAGGACCTGGTTTGAGGGCATTTTCGCATGACTCTGTAAACAAAACACAATTCATTTGTACTACTTCCACATATTTCAGTCAACACCTTAAAAGTGATCTGTAAACAAAGTCAATATTTAATATTAATAATGATCTTAACTTATTAATGCTGAATTACATAACTCTTGTAGTCTGTCAGTGTTGCTTTGCGGTAGTGAATAATTGTACTGTCGAATGCTCGCATAAATGTTTATTTAACTTCGAGAATAGATGCTTTCATTGGATATCTGGAGTGATGTGATTTAACGTTGTGGGAAATTAAAAGATTAGGGAATGAATCGGGCAGCTCCACGTTACGTTAGTTGTCATGGAGACGTTGGAACTGACTGGGACATGTGGGGAGTCTCGTATCCTCAAACTCCGAAAATCTTTGAATCCTTGATTTGAATATACAAATGTTTAAATACAATATTTAGGACAGAACTCAGTGTATTACTGGAACCGATGTATTAATATTATTTGATTATTTGATAATTCAAACTTAGGTATTTTCTTGATAGAACTTTACAGTAACACGGACCTGTTTAAACAACAAATTATCTAGTTATATTATAGAACATAGTTCTGATAATGGAGTGAAGTAGCTATCAAATATAACCTGTAATTCGTGTAGAACTTAATAATTTGATTTGTTTACCTTATAATATTTAAAAAATCATTTGTCTCTGGGAATAGAAAAATGATAAAGTACGTGTGTTCCTAAGGGGTTAAATATTTTGGAAAAATAGAGTGTAGAATAATTAACACGTTGACTGTGAACCACGCGCATGTGCGTCATATTTATATACAAAATGTAATTTAAGACATCGACTGAGGGTGCTTGATGGAATTTCAATATCAAATTTGGATTATTGAGATTTTGTACACTTCCATGTATTTTGTCACTAACGACCCGGGTTTCGCCTTTCGGCATCTTCAGGCATTCGAGCAAACGAATGGACTCGAACTTCGAGTCAAATTTTATATACAAAATGATTCTGTCAGCAGCCAACGTGTTAAAGCATTTACCAAGAGACTCTGCCAATGAAATGTGTTAAATGTTAAACAGAATGTTTACCAACACTTTTCAATCCAGACTGAAATATGATAAAATCAATAAGTCAGTGTTTATTGAAATAGTTTTCACATTGTCTCTATGTGTCAATCACTGACATTTTTTAATTGGGACAAGTCTGTGACATGTCAATTATCAATTAATTTTGATAACTACACTGTAAATATTAATAATTAAAATTTTATTTGAAATACATATTAAAACATTGCTGACATTTTAAAGGTTTTAAAGACAAATTAGACTATTCTGTATTGATTAGCACAGTTTTCTATTGGAAGAATTAATTGTGCTAATTAGAGACATATTTACTCATTTCAATTTTAAGGTAGGTTGTGTTAATCATTTCTCAGTAAAGATAATACTTCAAGCCATATTTTAAAATAGTTGACATTTTGCAAATAAAAACTCATTGTGATTTTATATTTTTTTAAGCATGTCTGCTCCCAATGTGGATCATTCGGTCTCCTAATGAAGGTATCTCAACAGAAGTTTTTCTATGAGAACTGCATGTTACTCAGTTGCTCAACCACATTTTTTTCAAAGAGAGTAGGGATGGAATGATTGGGCTAGGACAGGACTAGTGGTTCGCTAATCGATCTCGTTACGCTCTGTTTTAGGATCGAATTTTAAACATCCACGTCTTCAAACAGAAACTCATAAATCGTTTCAAAAATCAATTTATGAAACTGTCTACCGCGATTCAAACCTGTAACAAATATACAAACATAAAATAAATCCTACCTGGATTAAGCAAATTGGCACTCCTGAATTCCACTCTAGGGTCTTTGAATATCAACGAGTGTCTCTTATTCAACCAAGCGATCTGCGGAGGGACCTTATCAATGACACAAACGCCGCTGACGAAATTGTTCACAATCAGGTACTCTACCAGGTTGCGACCGATAAAACCACATCCTGTAAAAAAATACATACTCGATAAGTTGTTTTATCAAGGCCTACGTTTCCATGTTTCAAAAAGATTATTGATCATCTGGATTTTGTATTCGATGGTGAAAACTGATGTGAATTAAACGGCCTTTTATAATTTTTAGAAGTAAAAAAGTAATATGTATCTGGGATTAGGGCCCCCCTTGTGATAATATCTGACATGACTGCCCTTTTTACGTATAATGTAGCATATTTGACACAAGCGTATACGCCTTTTTTATTTTACAGAACTATCTATAGTGTATAACAAACAACGTTATTATTATTGAAATTTTATAAAAATACGTATTTACTTTACGATTTTCTTGTTTAATTTTGTTATGAATAAAATACGAATTGAAATCAATTTTACTAACCAAATATAAAAGCAACGGAACAAAGAAACTGAATACAAATTATCCATAAGTGAAGAGAGGATTATTTGAATGCATAAATTTTTTTCTCGACCCTGAACGAGTCATTGTGCCAATTGAATCCAGTTCAGTGAACATAGGGATAACTTAAATCTGTTGCTATCAACACACTTTGCAATATGTGAAATATGTTTTAATATATTTACAATAAAACCCTTCATATAAGATAATTCGTAAACGTAAATATTATAGTTTGGAGCAATAATATTGTCACAACTTTTGTTCAAGCATTTTTAATAGATCTATAAGTTGAAAAAAATATACTGCAATATATACCTCAAATGTTTAAAAATAAATATAATGAACTAGCACTAATAATGTTGATTTAAGCACAATTTTATTTATCATTATTTTTATCAGCTCTATACTCATACAAGTAGATTGGCGTGCGAGCAGGGGATCCAATGTCAGAATGTAATACTTCAGTATATCTTTCGAGGTCTGTCTTCAATTACAATAATGTGAACAAATAAAGATATTATTCTGAATGATTAAAATTTAAATTATAGGTAATTAACTGTTATCATTACCTCCAAAAACAGCAACCCGGGGAAGCAAGATACCTTCAGTGTGTCGATCCATAGTGTTGTCATCGGTTTGAAAGATTTATTGTTTTATATGGCTGCTGAGTGTACATTTTTTTTATTGCAACTGGTGCTGTGTGCATTGGTCGATTATTGTCAATGGATTGATATTTTTTTTTGTTGACACAGTATAATATTTATGACAGTGTACATGAAAAAATTAACAATGAAATTCAACAATTTCGTGTACATTATTTTTGATGTTTTGGCACGGAAAGAGAATTTTTTAAAAACTCTAATAATTTAAAATTTGAATAAACTTATAAAGTTACGTTAGAAATATAATTGATCAGGTTTTCGAACAAATTATATTATTGAATTTCATATGTATAATAAAATAATTAAGATATTTATGTAAATCATGGCTAGCTGATTGTGTTTTTTTTTAATATACGTTTTGTTACATAATGCAAGAAGATTTTTTCAACAATGTGTTAATTTTATACTATGCAGAGAGACTAATCGATTAGTTTTAAGATCGTTTGATAATGCTCATGATGAGCGAAACCGGTCCTGATCATTATACATATGTGGAAGTAGTACAAATGAATTGTGTTTTATTTTTTAAAATATAATGTCTTTCCAACAAGAATTGGCAGTTAACACCTTAAAAAAGATAAGAATGATAAAGGAAGTATTTATTATACTGATAAAAACTGTTTTTTTGTAATTAACACATCAACACATGTAAATAATATAAGTACATTCTAATAGTATAAGTAGAGGTTGATAATTTAGAACTATATTTTGCATGTGAAAATCAACGTTTTTAAGTTTTCATAAATCATCACGTTTCTGGCAGAAGCTGGTAACTGCAGTTTTTCATAAAATGAGATTTTTCATTAACTGGCATATGAGCCCTCAAGAGGTATTACTTAGCTTACCAAAAAGCACCTAACTCATTTTTTTTTCGAAAATATCAGTTGGCTCACTTCACTTCTCATTGGCTCATGTATAATCGATGAGACATATAGTTTTTATAAATACCATGTAATGAATACAATAAAGAATAATTTAAAGTATTAAACACCAAAATGTTCGTTACCAACATCTGTCAGAAAAAAGACGAAATATGTTAGAGTTCCAAGATTCAGACATTTTTTTGAACGAAATATTCTTCCATTGAAGACTATTTGAAACAGTTAAGTACAGGCTACGTATGACCGACTAGCCCAAATTTCAGGCTCAGGCATATTTTGTGTCAGTACAAAATACACAAAAATCAGTGGATTAAAATAACGATAGGAAACATTTATTTTTAATAATTTAATTCTAATATATTCTTGGGAGTACTATATTGTTAAAATTTTCTTACATATAGCTAAAGTATCTTAAATTATTGTATATCATAAGCGCACACGCATTTATCAAAAAATACAATAAATATTTACAGGCATACCCCCATTCTCTTTGTAATGTAATGAAAATTCAGTTTTTCGAGTCAAAGTGAAGTAATCTGCAACCCACTCTGGCGCATTTCACAAGAAAGCTTTCAAATAATATGGTGACGAAAACAGATTAATATAAAATTTTCAAAATAAAACTGAAGCCAAATACATTTTTTATAAGAAGTTTGTAATTAAAGTTGCCACTTTATAACTTTGCTGTCTGGATCTAGGGGATCACGGTATTCATACATACTAAACAGTGACACGCTGTGTATTATACATAAGGCGTATACTCTTCTTGTGCACAACAGGTTCTAATATCATCCTCAAGTTTCATTCTGTTCTTACCTTTATTATCTTTTGAATAAGTGCTAATAATGGACCATTGTAGAAAAAAGGCGATACATCCAAGTTTTGCATTCTTCAATTGTGTTGAGAGAGCACTTCAATGGTTTTTAAAAATCTGTTTAAATAAAACATTGAAACACAGATGATAAACAAAGTTTAATATTAAATTTCGCATCACAGTCCACTTATTATGTTTTACACTTTACTTAAGTGGTAGTAGATGACACCCCAGAAATTACTCTGAGACCTTCAAAGAGATTTTTGTCAATTGATTTCAAATTTTTTTTGTTAAATGAAGAGATTCTTTTCGAGATGTTTAGAGTAGGATTATTACCCATGAGTACAGTTTGTGAAAGTAAATATCACATTACGGGGAAATATTTACGATTCCAGAGGCATGCCATTGACATACATTATAATTGACGTTGTTGTTTCAGCCCTGTTCAAACAGAAGTCATCGACTGCAAAAACTTTCCACAATCAGTACGAGTGTGTTTATTAATTCAAAATATTTTCGCATTTGGCAACTTTTGCTCTGACGTGGACTATACATTTTTCAACACTCAACGATAACATATTTATAATATAAGACTAAGGTATAATATATATTTTTATAAAAATGCAACAAATTCAAAGCTATAAAGCATAATGTTCCCCGTTATAGAAACCATAGGCCGATTGGAAAAGTAGATATAGCATAATAATTATATTTTATGGCTATTTGAAAAAAAAAAACCTTTATTATTAAATTGCGACGCTGTTTGAAAGAAAAATTCATTAAATTACAATTATTGTCACTCATGTTATTATTCTTTTCTTCTCGTTGAGGTTATTCTAAAGCTTGAATAGACTTTATGCAATAAGTCTTGGAATCCTTTAAACAAAACGTGATAAAGCAATAAAGTGACATTAAAAACATCAATTGATGTATGGCATTTTAGAATAGCACCAAAACATTTAAAAAACACATGATATATCATTCGGTAAACAGCAGTATGTACGACATACTGCCTAATAATAACAGTATTTGGGTTACAACATACAGCTCTTTGTCGAGCGATATGATTTACAGATTAAAAAGTTACGACATTTTGAATACTTGGATATATACCGCCGTTGATTCAACAATTTCAAAAATGTATTTAGAAATTTAAATACAATATTAGGTAAATGACGTTTCAAATATAATAATGATGTTATTAACATGTTTAAATTTCACAAATAGTAGGTATTACAGTATCCATGGTGATATTTAAATAATTATTAACGATAATTTGATGCAGCTTCTCTGTTAAATAACAACTCAACCTAACAGTGCTCAGTTGGATCCTCGATCTAACAAACTTTTATGTTTTCCAGTGTGAATTGTTTACAAATGTACAAATACGGAAGCATCAATAGATCAAATATCCAGTATAATATATGTTGTATATTGTCTCTAAAATCAATGGCAATTATATATAAAAAAGCAATATAACAAAGTTCTAATTCCTACAACACTAGTAAACAGATAGAATAGTACATCTTTAGTACGGTTGTAAAATAATGAATAAAATTAACTATAAAAAGCGGTTAGCTGTAAAAACATTAAGTATCTATGAATATGGAGTATTTTTAAACTAGTCATCGAGGGAAAGGTGAGCGGATAACAGTACAGATGGTTTAGGTGTTTGGCGCAAACAGACACTCAACATTTTTGATAGTAAATAGAATTTTTTAAAAAATATAAAATATGAAATAAAATTGCGTGGTTATAATGCACGTAGAGAAGCAGGATTCTACTGTATATGCAAACATTTCAGCAAGATACCACTTAAACCTTTATATGCGTAACCGAAGAGTAAAAAGATGCATAGAACGAGTGTATCTTTGCAGCGAGCTTACAAAAATTTCAATTAAAAAATATAATACGCATTTTTAATTATATTTTTATATAAGATCTACAATTTCAGATTCATTTTTATACAGTGAATACGTTATAATTATAAAATATAATATACATAAGTAGATTACGATAGTTTAAAGCAGTCAAGACAGTCTTTAAAAGCAAAAAAAATCTATAGCGTAAAATAATTCAATTTTTAGCTTTTACGACTCGTCTAATAACTATTATTTCATAGGAATTTGACATTCACACATTGAATTTGGCTTTCTTAAACATTATAAAAATTCATACTGGTCAGATCGATTTAAAATATCATTTTTGATTGGCCAAATTGGCATCAGATTTGACTAAGTCACAAAATGTTGGTTCCTGTATCCCTTTTAATATATTTAATTTTGGAAACTATTTGTTAATCATCAGTACTAGGTATGTTCTTTTGACGTTTGAGGGTCAGGTTTAGATCACATATTATTTACATTATTACGTCACGTTTGGGACATGATGTAGAATTAGAACCACGTTCATGCATCTAAATATGTCTGGTTTTATTCTTTGAGCGATTTCATCATGTGTAAAACAATCAATGGATATTTACTGGTCAAAATATATGTTGACTGATGCTGTATGAAGTGGATATATTCGGTATAACACAAAGTGACAAAAAAGAAACTGATGGATTGAGTGAAAAATGACTTATGCCAAAAAACTTAAATGACATTAGGCGAGATATACCCTTTTTACACATGATAACAGTTTCCAAAAGTTTTGTTCAATGGTATATATACTGAAAATATCATATTTTCGACACAGTTTTTAATTATAATTGAAAAAGAATATTATGATATTTGAAGTATTGTCGTAGCAGTTGAAAAAAATTCAACAAAACATTTCTATTTATCATTTTATGTGCAATTTTTTGAGTGTATGTAAAGCAGTTTGAAGTTTTGGGTATGAATCGATCGTCTTGCGTTTGCATTTAAATGCTTAGTACCAAATTTTCAAATCATTCATTTGGAGAAGAACATACCTACTATTGATGGCCTGATAATTTTTTGAGATTTGCTAACTCGTTTTTCTCCCAAATTACGATAGTTATATTTTTGTATGGCTTAGTCATGTCTGGCACTGAGTCTCTAAAAAAAATATCGCTTGTACATCAAGGGTTACAAAAATATGGCTTCATTTAAGAAATTGTTAAGAAGGAATAAAATATTGGTTCTCTTTTTGCTTTAGAAAAAATTAAGTACAAACGTCATTCTTTTTTTTTTTGTTTCTTTGACATAATGAGAATCGTGGAAAATGTAAATATCACAATCAACAACGATCAGCGTCATCACAGCACCAGGGACTTTGGAAAAACACCCATTTCTACATAGTCATCAATTACCTGAAAAAATTCAATGTGGTACATAAATATAACGATTAAATCCTGTTGAGGAGTATCACCTACTTGATAATAAATAAAATAATCATCAGAAACTCACCTCTTGTAATTTGTCTTTGGTGACGCTTTCATTTTGCAATTTGAAGCCTAGAGCTTCTAATTTAGAGCCGTCTAAGTTAATATGTTTATTGAGCAACAATTCAGAAGTCATATACGGGTCCAGAGGAGTGTTTTGAATTCCTTCCGCCGAGCACGCCTCAGCCCACGAAGCCAAGTGTTTGTCGTTGACTTCGTCTAGTACAGATGTCAGATCGGCCTGCAATCAATTCATAATATACAGAATGTATCCGTTCAGATCTATTTTACAGGATTTTCCCTAACAAAGATGTATCAAATTAACTTGATCGCCAGTGAGGGTGCCACCGTCGCGTTAGGAAGCCATATTCAAACAAAATTATTTGTTTATTGACAAGTTTTAAAGATATAAATGAAAAGAAAACTTTATATAAATAGTACATTTTTATTAAAACATTAAAACTTATAATCAAATGGAAATACAATTTTAAATACCATCTTAAAAATATTGTTATCATACAGTGTGTAAAAATTATAATTGTGTAAAAAAAATGCAATGACAATGTTACCAATTTCAATTTTATATTGATAATGATTTGCCACAAAGTAAAGGTGTATTTAAAGTAAATAGAATATTTAAAAAAATATATGAAGTATTTATAAGATAAAGAAGTATTTAATAACGAGTAACTTGGCAACACTAAAAATCTGATTGTTTCGTAATGATGGCAGTTCACTCGATGAAAATTATTGGTTTTTTACTAGATTTTTACATTTGCAGAACTGACAAACCCAGGCTTTCCCACAGATTCGTTTTGAACAACATGCTGTGGCCACTTATTTCCACTGTATTTTTAATAACAAAACTTTTTCTTGTCATGTACGTTCGTATTTGACAGTTGCTAAGGAAAAGTGTCAACCTAGGATAGCCTGTTCTAAATGCATGTCACCAAACTTTATTATTTATCAATCAACAAAAAAATTTTTTTTTGATAGTATAACACTCTATGTTAAAACGATACTTTTGCAAAAATATGTTATAATTGATATTTTAGTACAACACTATCAACGCAAAAACAATAGTCTGATATTTTAGCAACGGTTACCAAAAGTAGGCATGAATTTTCGTTTTGCATAAAATTGCAATTGATGAAATTTATCCTAGCCTGATAATTTAATTCTAAATTCGGCGGCGGCCAAGTTATGTTGGTAATACTATAGTGACCGTGGATGTCACAATCAGGATGTCGCGAAAATAATAAAAATGTGGTGTAGACCTTCGGTTTTGAAATTATCAGAAGTCTCGCAATCACCTGCCTCTGTTTTCAGAATTATAAAGATAACAACAAATGGTGAGAGGCAAGAGTTTTAAGGCGACTCACACCTACTGTTATTTTCATTTTGGTAACAATAATTGATAATGAATTAAATTACCTTTGCCGCACTAGACATCGTGGTACCCCAATAGTCATGATTGATATTAAAAATGTCAGAAATCATGTCTGTGATCTTCCCCTGCGTCGATTCACCCCTGTCAACTAAGTTGAAGGTCTGGCGGACGGTATCATTCCTCTGAGCTAGAAACCAGATGGCGCGACAGGTGTCCAGCACGCTGATGGTGTTCAGCTTCAAATCAGGAGTCCACATCAATTTCATCATCTCGCCGAGTTGTTTGTAGACAGCGCCCACCAGTAATCTAGGGGCTGAAATTTAATAGTTTTTAGACATCAGATAATATAGTGTTGCGTCATCTCGGAAATAACACATGCTGATGTCTCACAGCGAAGACTGTAAAGTAATTCATCTCCAGGTTAAAGCTGGTTATTTAGGCTTGATAATTTCTTTAAACATTAAAACTTCCCAAATGATATTCTGTTGCAATTATTATACTTTTCCTATAAAGATGATTTGGAATCGACGTTTCAGCCGAGAACAATGTCTACTGTGAGGCATACTAAAGATAGAGAATGCTCTTAAAAGTGCAACTAAGATTTCGTAGCGCAAAGAAGTCACGTGCGGTACTCACTAATTCCTCGCCTGTCACCTAAGCCGTAGACGATTCCCGGCCTCACAAATATATATTCGAGTTCAGGTTCATTCTTTTTTATCTCTTCCTCCACCTGACTTTTCCACTTGGACACAAACGTCCAGGGTTCCATCGGACCGTCTTCTTTATGTGGATTCTAAAAAAATACCCAAACGAATGTTATGATATAATAAAATTGATGTGAGAATCTTACGAGACTACTGTGGGAAGCGGGCCAATGTCAATGGGAGGTTACTCTCCGCAAGAAAATTATTAATTTATATATCGCCAGTTACAATATATTTTGTTTAGTGCACCCGGCACTTAGGAACACTTTATCTTCTGGAGAATCAGAGACACGATAATGCTCAGGCAACACTACGCTGCTGAATTCTTGGATGATCAAATCTACAAACTTCTTCGGCAGAGCGATGAGTTAACATTGTCAAAGGACCGAGGGTCTCGACTGGAGTTAAATATGCTTGTGTGCTTTACTGTGCGAGAGTGTTAATATAATCTTTGGACATTATTGCAATCCACACCATCCGACTGAGGAATAGCTGCCCAACCTGAATTTGTGCCAAATAAGACTGTCATAATTGACAAAATCGTTGGAATGTTTCACATGTTGCAAACATTACATGCAATCGAATCCCTTTCTACCTAGACTTCTTTTTGACAAGGATACATCAAAGTAAATTTTAATAAATTTAAATATTTGGGAGTGCACATCACAGGAGACACCTTGCAAGAAGAGCGTGTTAAGCCAATGAGAATAACGGGAGTAGAATTTTACCATAACCAACCAGGTGTTGTCTATTTAATGCTTGTATTCTAACAGTGCTGATTTACAAACTCCTTAACCTTAAAGCGTCTATAAACCTTTTTTTTCTGTTAGTAAAAATCACCAGTTATAAAAATAGCTTATTCATGATTATTTTTGTATTTAAAGAAGAACATGAATGCAATATTTTGCAGATGTGTTTTGACACAACAAATGCTTAATAAATTGATTGTGATACAGAATTAATTTATTCTCAAATTGATACTGAAGATTGAATTTACATTATTTGTAATCATTGGTTCAAATTGCGATAGTTGTTCTGCAGGAGTAATTCACATATAGAAAATGCATTATTTATTTTTAATTCAGTGGTGCCCCGCCCCTACACATCATGGAAAACCGCATTTTCTGAGCAATGAAACATTATTTTATTGGTTATTAATGAGATTATCATTAATAATTAAATGTCATGTATATTTGTCACTAAAATATGTTTACTGGTGCACGGAATGAAATAAACTTGTATTCTGTGCTCAAATTAAATTAATTTCAATGGATAAAGGGAAGATAAGGAATTTCCGTAGCAAATGATAACAGTTGAAAAAAGGTCAGCGAGTATGTGTAGGCTAATAACAATTACGTTGAATGAAAAATTACTACTTTATGAAATATAAATATTGCGATAAATCCTTGCCATCATTTATGATGCTGTTACAAGTAAACTAGACGGTTTAGTAATTTTTTTGCCAAAATTGTGTCCAAATAAAAATAGATTTACTAATATAATAATAAATAGCTTCTTGAATCTAATATATATAGTAAGTTACAGCCACAATGGTGTTTAACTGAATGAGCATTATAGCTGCACTTCGATCCATCATTTTTAAAGGATGAATCGAGGTTCTCCAAGTTAACCTTGCTATATAGGTAAGGCGGTGAATACAACTTAATTACCTTCTCGCTACTGTACATGCATCCTGAGCTAATTTCCACATATTTTTTGACACGGAGGTGACCGCACTCCTTGGCACAATTGAGACTGAGGGTCAGTATGCCCTCTTTGTATACTAGGTCCGTCTGGCCGAGTTTGGTCTCTCCCGCACAGTTAATGACGGCATCCCAAATCTCAAAACCGGGGCCGGGCTGAAGGGCACTTTTACACGATGCTGGAAATTGAAAACAAATCGAAATGTACATGACAGCAGTCAGTTAAAAAGAGACGAAAACTTCTCAAACAAAATTCATTTAAAAAAGAAATCTAATGAAGTTATTATTGGTACTATACATCACCCTCCTAACACCAAGTTGAATTGTGTAATTAGCGAAAACCACACATTTTGCAGATTTTTTCTTGTTAAACACAACAATACATAAAACTGCTGAATATGAAAATTTGAAATTTTCACTACTCATTAGTAGACTTGTTAAGTCATTTTAAATGCGGTAGTAATTAATTTAAGGGTTGATGTGATTTGCTACCACGATGTAAAAGATGAAAGTACATTGAAATGCAGGCCGGCCTCCAATAATTTTTTAGTAATCGAACATAGTCGACTAAGTACGGTACGATAGGCAAAGTCGAGCATGGTACTCAATGAGTTAAAATAACCTTAGCCGGGTCCGTAGACAAGTGGTCAATATCGTTTGGCTTCAGTTGCGATGTTCACGGTTAGAACCTCAGTATGGACATTTTATGAACGTCTGTGATGTCGCAAATTTCCTGCTACCCATCTTATCCTAAAAATGGAGTGTAACGAGAACGAATAGCTGACCACTAGTCCCGTCTTGACCCTTACCCATTCTCTACATTGGGAGTGGAAGTGGTTAAAACAAATGATGAACTCAGGGTAAGCGTCTGAGTATACGGTAAAGTTAAGAGTCGATAGGTGTTTTCAGTGGAACTTTATGAAAATTCATTTTTACTATAAAATTAAAGTTAATAACTTTGTTATTCCACTGGCTATGTTACTAAATGTGACACGTGTTTTGTCTCTTTCAGAATCATCTTCAGAGTTGATACGTTCTAAAATTCCTCCAGTGCTCTGCAAATATGTCCGCTAAGTCTTGATGTTCTGAAGATGTCTATGTTTCAATTATGTCGAAAACTTACAATTAGTGAACAAAACTCCATTATCTTCATCTTCTATTTACCTGGATTGATGAGATTAGCGCTTCGGAACTCCACTTTAGGATCCTCAAAAATAGCGGCATGCTTTTTATTGAGCCAGGCAGTCTGCGGAGGCACTTTATCGATAACCCGCACGCCGCTCACCAGCTCGTTGCTAATCAAATATTCCACAAGGTTCCGACCTATAAAACCACATCCTGTTCGAAACAGAATACAAAAAAAAACATTAACAAAAAGCATCCAAAGATCGATAAGGCACGAAGAGAATAGCTCGGAGTAAGCAAATGAAGATAATTCAATTAAAATCCGATACTGTCGTTGTATACAGTCACTTATTTTTATCAGAGGGAGCCTAATAATTGCATTATCGGTTATGAATATATACGTATATACAGACACATGCAAGTATGGATATTGTTCTAAATTAATATAGGCAGGCTAAATTCAACGCAACAAACTGGCTATTTAATAAACTATATAGAATGGGGGTTAAAGTTTCATATTTTGGATAATATATCAAGTTAAATTACCTCCTAAAACTGCAACCCAAGGTTTAAAGTCGTCGCCGGTCTGTCGCGCCATACCGCTGCTGTCATTCAAGCATGTGTTATAATAAATTTTATGGCTACTCCTTATTTATTGAGGAAAAATTTATGACTGTCAAAAATAGGTAGGTAAAATTATTAAAAGTTCTCTTAATAGCTGATTTTGAAATACGGCCAATATGATTTAATTTTCGGACAAACTATTTAAATTTTTTAAATAATATTTAAAAAATGTTGCCAGAAGTAAATGGCTAATTTTATGATTTAAATTAAAATAATGTAAAATCTGGTGTCTAACAAAGTCCGATAGACAATTTCTTGACGGTCAATATACTGGACGGCCGAATTTCAAACTAACTAACTTCCCGACAGACAGTAATCTCGAAAAAATGAAAATGCAAACCGAGCAAACAAACAAAAATAAGTCTTCAGTATGGAAACTAAAGAACAGCTAGTATTTCAATTTAAATACTAGTTTTACTAAATAATATAATATGTATTACCAATTTACAAAAATAGATAGGTAATTCTATTTTGCGAATGACAAAAAATCGAATCTTTGCATAGAAATGAAAGAATGTATTTGAAATTTTTATTTATTTATATTCAGCCTTCATTATTGTATAATTATTATGTTATTGTAGCAAATAAACAAAATCAATCGAATTTAGTTTTAGTTACCAATTTGTCATAAACAGCGCGGGGCTGTATTGTAACAATATTTTTTATTGTCACACATGGATAGTTTAATCAATATAATTTTTATCACCTTTACTACCCACTTTTACGGGTGACAATAATTATTATTGTTACAGTGATTCTATGAAATTTATTAAAATTGTAACAATAATAATTATTGTCACCCATTAATGTGGGTAGTTTGACAAAAATTTTTTTACAATTATTATTGTTACAATGATTGTATGAAATTTATTAAAATTGTAACAATAATAATTATTGTCACCCACTAATGTGGGTAGTTTGACAAAAAATATTTTTTACTACCCACTTTTACCGGTGACAATAATTATTATTGTTACAATGATTGTATGAAATTTATTCAAATTGTAACAATAATAATTATTGTCACCCACTAATGTGGGTAGTTTGACAAAAAATATTTTTTACTACCCACTTTTACCGGTGACAATAATTATTATTGTTACAATGATTGTATGAAATTTATTAAAATTGTAACAATAATAATTATTGTCACCCATTAATGTGGGTAGTTTGACAAAAAATATTTTTATCTACCCACTTTTACCGGTGACAATAATTATTATTGTTACAATGATTGTATGAAATTTATTAAAATTGTAACAATAATAATTATTGTCACCCACTAATGTGGGTAGTTTGACAAAAAATATTTTTTACTACCCACTTTTACCGGTGACAATAATTATTATTGTTACAATGATTGTATGAAATTTATTCAAATTGTAACAATAATAATTATTGTCACCTGTTAAGGTGAGTAGTTTGATAAAAATATTTTTCACTACCTACTTTTACCGGTGACAATAATTATTATTCTTTCAATAATTGTATTAAATTTACAAAAAAATCTACGGGTAACAATAGGGTTTGATAAAAATATTTTGATTTTGCTAGGTAGATTTTTGCATAAATTTCATATGATTATTGCAACATTTTTTTTTGTCACCAGTTAAAGTGAGTAGTTTGTAGGATATCCAATCCCGGACCCTTTTTCTAATCCCTGGATTTAGGGATTGACTAATGATTTTATACACTCATCCCTCAATTTAAGTAGTAGATATGCAGTAGACACGTCCCATAATAAACTGTGCAAACGAAGGCCGTGAAAAAAAGATATAAATAATTATGCTAATACAAAATTACAAAAAAACACCGTGAAAAAAGAGGAGGATGTGGAGCCCATACAAAATGTGTGGATATGTTCCAAAAAAATCGCAGAAAAGATCTTTTATGATACTTATTTACTATTACATCAGAATATGTTATAGGTATATATAATAATGATACATACATGCAATCATACAAAACAATGCTCTTTTATTTTTAAAATATTATATGTATCCCTCATTTGATTTTTTTAGGTGCTGAGATTTTGTGAGTCTTGTTTTTTGTTGGACTCGACTGAATTTAACACAATGTCAATAATATTTTATTAAATTTGTTACATTTACAAACAAAAATTTTTTGTAAATACAAAGAGATCTATTATAGTGAATAGAGTTTGTAGTTTATCACGAATATTCTTATTTATATATAGAATTAGTTTATGAAGTGAATAAAAAAATATTTTGCATTGACATTTTAGAAGTCACTTAATTATGTAGTAAAATAAACGCTTACCTTGTAATTATGTCATGTTGAAATGTTATTTAAAATTATAAATGTTCAGATATTATATTACATTCATTAATAAATTGAGTTCATTTGAACATGAAGACCTTCAGTAGATCCACCTTTTGTTTTTATTTCACTTAAACTCTTTTTACTCAGCATTTATTGTCCATCTTTTTCTCGAAAATAGCAATTCCAAACAGAATATTCATAGTAAATTACGCGTTACAAATACTAATTATGTAGTAAAAGATGATTAACATACATAAAACAAAATAAGTAACACCGGAAACGTTTTTTACTCGTACAGTTCATCGAGTAAGAATTTACATTTTAAATATGAATTATTTTTTTAATATTTCATAGCGAATCCCAAACTCCTGGTATTCAATACCAGTATTACGGGATTGATTAATTCTTTGAGATTGGAAGCCCTAATATCTGCTTTCCTTAAATTGATAGTTGACAGTTTGTGGTTTCAAAAAAAAAAAAATATTATTATTAAATAAAATTGATTCTTTTAAATGAATTTTAACCATATTGTAAAAGAAAAAATCCTCAGTTGACTGATGGATTAAAGCCTTCCATAAAAACTTCTTTAGTAATTTTGGAATAACATGTTTTAGTTATTTTTTTAGTAATTATTGTAATAAAGTTTCTTCGTTGATGTCAAGAACCACTCTGATTTGTAGAGAGTACAGGAAAAGAATTATATAATTTAAATGTGAAAACGATAGATGATTCATATTTTTTCAACCATGTCCGCTCCCAATATGGATTCTTAATGGAGTATTTCATCAGAATACATGCGGGAAAACAATAAAAACAATAGATCGGGGTTCCACTGTATATATTGGTATTTGAGTTATTTAACATGTAATAATTAGGTTTAATTTTGTAAAACCTTTGAGGGACACCATTACTTATATCATGCCATTGAAATGCTACATTGGAAATCCGTCGAAGGTTATGTTGATAAAATAACTAAGAATGAAAATTGAGGCCGCACCTCGGTTTACAAAAATATTTGAGTAAGTGATGACCAACACTTTAATGGGTAGGAGTAGAAGCTGTTCAGGTTTACAACATATTTTGTTTTTTTAATTAATGTAATAAGAAGTCAATATGCGCCTAGTACAGTTGCTGATCTACTCCATATGCCTTTACAGCGTGAAGACAAAAACGGTTAGATGCATTTGAAATGTGCTGCTGGAGAAGGATGCTCCGAATACCATGAGTGGCCGAATGTAAGTTTCCTGAATGAGCTACAAATCCAGTATAGACTCTCGGCCGTATATATTTAGGAATATGTGTTTTGCTTCCTGGTTTGTATTTCGCTTGACGTGTTAAGGAATAACGACGGATGATGACGGCGGAGGAATTGGTCCGTTCCGATCGAAAGTTGATTTCAGGCTGATGCTCCCCTTTTCGATCCTCCGCCCGTTGGCTTTCGCTTTTTTCGTGGCTTCCACGCACGTTGCAGACTGAATCCCATCGGTCTCATTTTACATTGTCGTTTGTTTCTCATCCATTGTGGGAAATGACACATCTAGATGAGGGATGCTGAAATTATGACTCGGTGCCTCGGTGGGATATCGTATTTCCCCGATAAGGCACTTCGTGTTCACACATATACAAGACGCTTACTCGAATTTTATGGCAACATCACCTGCAAGCCTACTGACAATCTTAATAGGCTCATCGTCACGCGAAAGGCCGAAGGCAGCGGAAGGGTACCAACTCGCTAGAGTGACCAAGTAAAGGACGGCACGGGGCTTTCCTTACTGATGGCCCTCAGAGCAGCGGAGTGCAGGAGCAAGTGGCGAAGGATCGTCAAGGGAAACGTAGTTGTTGCAATAGATGGAAATCGCGACCCTCATTAGTGAGGAAAATGACTAAAAAGAAGGTTAGGAAGTCAGTGAGATTCGTCTGTTGAAATTTTTTTTGTAATTCCTTAAACTCCAATCTGGAATATTATGTGATCACTGCATCGCATTGGCAATCGAATATAGTATACCTTGTTTTTCGTAACAAAAGTTTTTTCTTGGACTATATTATGTTGATCAACCATGTTGATATGGATGATTTATATTTTAATTACTGCAAAAAATAGCAATCAACCACGAATATGTGCTTAAAATTTAAGCATACTCAGCAACGCACAAGATGCAACTGCAACAATGAAACTCGAATGCTGGCTATCCACGCTGAAAGCTAAATTGAGCATTTACAATGTGTTTACAATAATATTTAACGAAAAAGCATTTTATTTTTTTATCATATTATAGAATATTTTAGGTTATTTAGGTTACACATGCTATAGGAGAGGGTATACTGCGTGTACCATATTATATATATCGATATATATATATGTATAGCATCATTATTAGCGATATTCTTCAATCTACCGCTGAATAAAAGCCTCCCCTACGTTCCTCCACACTTCACATACTGCAATAATACATATTAATATAAATATACTGATTTATTGACAGCAAATAAAAAAATTCACATGCCAGCAAAAATTTACATGCAGTCGGTTGTTCATAACTGGTTTTATAGAATGAGTATGTTCTCTGATCATAATGAACTTTTCCATCAATAAATAATGTCTATTTACAGGTGTGTTTCCCTTGACTTCCATTTTTCCTGTCAAATAAAACATAATTGATCTGTTTGTTCAGTTAGTACATGTGTGGAACCTATCTTAAGGTGTTTGCTTAATGGATAGTTGAAAAGTGGCTTTTCTTGTATTGTACAATTCTCATTTCTCATTCTTTGAGCGAGCAGTGAAGTGTTAGTTTTGTAAAGTAAAACAGTAAGTTTATAAAATGCAATCTAGATCGGTCGAGAGTGGTAAGTTATTTTAAAAGATTGATTGAATTTTGTGTAAAACCTCTAAATAAATACTATTGTGTTTTAAAACCTATTTTAAATGATCAGCATATTTTTCCGCTCGGTGTATTTATTGCAATAGATTCTAACAGACCACTTCTTGTTCTTCAAGAAGTTTCTTGGTTTTCGTAGTTGTATTTAATAATTAGGTGGTTGTACATTAATATTTTTTCTATTATTGGTAAATGTTGTTTTTAATATACTTTAACAGTGAAATATTATTTCACCGTCAAGTATTATTAACAGATCCGTAGTTTGGAGTATTTAAAAAAAATGTTTTTTCTTGACTGTGTAAAAGTGAAATTGTGTAAAATGAGTAGCTCATAAATCAAGGGTTGAGTGTACCTTTTTATGTCTGTGTATTTTTAATACATTCGTTACGGGGCATATTTGTGAAATTTGGTGAAAGATTAGATACTTTCGAAAAAAACTTTTAAACCAATAAACATTTTTCAAAATAATTTCGAGAGCAGTTGTAAGACACGTAGTTGCACACATTTTACCGTAATAACATCAGTGGTTGCCAACCTTTTTTATTTTTAAACATCGATAATTTGGAATTTTAAATCGAATTGTCATATTGAATCAAATATGTAGTAAATTACAAGTTATAAATACATGTTCTCATGTATATTTAACATGTAAGAATTGTCTTCGAGAAAAACGATTTTCTTAACGCACAGAAAGAAAAATACATTCGGATGATCAAACAAATACTGAACTTGCAATTTTGAAAAAAGAGAGTAAGAGTTATAATCCTACACAATATTGATTTTTTCGTCATATTTTTGAATCTTATAATATGTGATCCAGATGTTGACAAAATTTCCTTGAATATTTTGATTATAGAACTAAACCATGCATGTTATTCTAAGCCATGTCAAGAAACCGAACAGACAGAAAAATTGTATGCTGATGTATCGTATTATTTATTTATTATTCAATGGAAATCAGGCAAACATAAAACAAATATCGATTTTTTTTCAGTAGTTGAAATTTAAAAATAATATTCTAACGTAATTTATAGATTAAAAAAATAATTCGTGAACATTTTGAAATGCTTCATATTTTTAATAACTCGTTAAACATTTGTCGTGACATCTCTGAAAAGATTCTAAAACATTTATCGCGTTGGATGCACATATATTATTTCAACCCCGTAGTGTGACCATCCATGACGAATGTGTTGAGAAACTTTTGACAACAAGAAATTACTAACTGATCAAACTGAGCAAAGCAAGAAGAATCTGAATACTAAGATAATATAATCATGTTCTTGATCAACATTCTATTGCTTGTGTCAGCATATATAGGGTCAGCATATATAGGAAATTCCATCAAGCACCCTCAGTCGATGTCTTAAATTATATATAGGATCATTTCGCCGGTGGTCGGCCAGTAAAGCGACAGGTGTACTTTCAAAAGGGATTTTGAGTCAACGAATCATAAACACATATTTTTTCGCTGTTATTCCATTAAACAGAGATTAAGTAATGTAACCAACTAAAAATAAAATAGTTAATATTGTACCAAGCATAAAATAATAGAGGTTTACAAACAAATGCCAACTCTCCCAGTGGTCGGCCCCCAAAATCCATTGGTCGGCCTTTCGTTGCCCACCATCACTATGAAACTTCATGAATATCGCGAAATAATTTACTGATAGTAGACAGAACAATGAAAAACATAATATAAAGCATATTTTGTTAGCGATCCCCATACAACATGAATTTGTCAAAACTTGCGAAGTAGAAATGTGCTTTTTTTAATTGCTTATTGCATAATATAGGTCAGTATAGTGCAGATATACGTTGGCAAGTGGCAAGACTACCGACACGAATTTAAAAAATCTGTTCTTTTAAATGTATCCACTATTATTTGAGTTTTAACTCAAAACGTCGACAACTGGCGACGGTCGAGTTTAGGAACACTCGCCCTATGTAAAGTAACACATGATTTTATAAATGGCGTTATTTCTTGTTGTGGATTGCACTTGTGAACATTTATAACACGTGTGAATGAATTGTAAAACGTACAATGTGGGGAATCATGCGCAACAACCTTTTAATCAGTCTTAAGTTAATTATCAATACATTTTGATATATTTTCATTTATAATATTTTATATTTTCATTTATAATAAGTAAGTTTATGTTTCCTGAAAGATGCCGATTTAAGAAACTTCAACTTCATAAATCAAAACAGTTTTGGGAAAACTTCCAATGAAACAGCAGAATTTGAAGATGCCTTGGAAAGAACAGGTAATTTAATGGGTCCTCCATTTTGAGGATACATTTGCACATCAGACTACTTTCCATGTCTGCCAGGAGAAGTAATGCTCTACTTTAGGGTTTTTTTCTTACATGGTTGGATATCAGACAGGATTGTATCCAGAGGCACTTTTTCATCTCTCTACTCAGAGAACAAAGATCGATTTGCTAATCCAAGATCCATTTATCTTTACACTCTATAATATAAGAAGACACAACGAAGAGATAAGCAAATGTTAATTATTTCTTTAAAAGTGAAGAGTTTCGAATAAATTTGAAATGATTATTTTTTTAAATTTACATAATTCAACAGATTTACCATAGAAATACTAAGTTTTTATCAATATGAAATTGATTACTGTTTTCAGACAAATGATAACCAAAATTGTATGTTTGCTTGAAATTCGGTACTATTGTTTAAATAAATGTGGAATATTTATGTACTGTATTTTTTTTATATATCATCACATCAATGCAACAGTAGGACAATCTGCAAATCATAGTTTTGAGATAACGGCTGTTTTGTGTTTTGCAATATCTTAAATAAATATGATGATAATAAATAATATGATTACACACAGTTTAAGAAAAGTGTTACTTTTTTTTGGTATTGTTTAAGAAAAAAATACATTTTACGATAGATGTAATTATAATTTTAAATATTTCACAGAAAGTTTGTTTTTGAGAATAAATACACATTATCTTAGTGTTGCATTGAAGTATGTTATATTATTAATTGTTTTTATTTTGTGCAGCGCAGTTGTCAGTGCAAAAAAGTAATATCTTTTTTCCCTTGGCAGTGGCCTTTCATAAATTTATATACACATGTAGACACTTCATTGGCACCTCTTTTACTAGTTCCTTCATGCCAAACATAACAATACCCCTGTTTGTTTCTGTTATCAAAAATTGTGAGGTTTATAACATTAAGTTTGCTTTTATAATATTATTAAGTGGAGATATTTCCACATGGCAAAGGCATAACATCTTGCAAATCAAACTAGCATAAAATACAGTCTTGGCATTGAAGGCACAGTAGTTTACCGGTCTCTTTTTTGGTCATGGACAAAGAGCATTATCAACTGATAAAAATACAATCAAAACTGGGCTATTTATATAAAATTGAATGTTAATAATCACAAGTTATATAAAACAGTTGCTTCATGAACTAAGATAAGAGTTTACAGAACATCAAACCAATCACATATAAACGAAATTGAATAGTCTACCATTAAAATGTTAAAGACTTCATACAATCAATAAATACTAATCTGAAATCAAAAATAAAGCTACAATAAAAGTCCATTAACTGAGGATAACTTTAACTAATGCGTAAACATTCATTAAGCATAATAGCAGATTGGGAAATTTTAAAAAGAAATTAATGAACCATTTAAAAACAATGAAATATTAAATATGTAATTAACATGAACACTAAATAGCCATGGTAAATGAAAAACGAAGATAGGCTAGAGGCGTCCAAAAAAACCTGAAAAACAAAATTAAAGAGACCAGAATCAATTCTTACAAGTTAAGATATAAAAATGAATTTATCAATCTAATACAAATTTTGCATAGATTAATGAATCGGATATAAAAGTGGAGAAGACGCGAAGACAGTTGGCTCATTCAATAAATTTGAATTGGGCAAACATTTATTTCTAATATCTCTTATTTATCTAATTTTAAAGATTTATTTTTTAAGTGCAGGACTTCAATTTTTTTATATCAAACGTATATTTATTGAAAAACAAATGGTTTCCAAATGTAGACAATTCATCGCCTTTTTTAACACAAGCTAGATGTTCTTTAATTCTAATATTAAAAGATCTTCCTGTTTGTCCAATATATCTAGCTTCATAGGAATTATAGTTTAATAGATAAATACCACTTTGGTTCAAAATATTGACTATGTCTTTAGTATTTACTAACAAGCCACTTAGGTTTTGGGTATTATAAAAGGTAACATTATAAAGTTTTTTGTCTATATTTCTAGAAATATTCTCTGAAACTCTACGTACAAAGCTTAATTTTACCCACCGTTTTTTAACAACGGGTTCATCAACAAACAAGCAAGATTTTGTACACTTCCATGTATTTTGTCACTAACGACCCGGGTTTCGCCTTTCGGCATCTTCAGGCATTCGAGCACACGAATGGACTCGAACTGAATGGACTCAGTTCGAGTCCATTCGTGTGCTCGAATGCCTGAAGATGCCGAAAGGCGAAACCCGGGTCGTTAGTGACAAAATATATGGAAGTGTACAAAATCTCAATAATCCAAATTCGATATTGAAATTCCATCAAGCACCCTCAGTCGATGTCTTAAATTATAATTAAACAAGCAAGAGTTTGCCTTTCCCCTAAAAATTGATCATGAATTGACAGTTAACACCTTAAAAGTGACATGTATTATAATTTAGGCAGCGGAAAGTTCAACTACATGGTGCTGCTGGCATGTGGTTCTGGATTATTGGCGACAGGTTTCCAAAATGGAGTGACAGCCTATTTGCTGCCATCAGCTCGATGCGATTTGAAACTGACCACGACCCAAATGGGACTGATAAACGTTGCTTTTATGACAGGTAAATCCAGATAAGTCAAAATTGTAGGCCTTAGGAACTGTTTCTATTGAGCCTGGCGAATAAAGTGGCTCTGGTATTGAAGTGATGATGTCATGGAATAGAAATTACAGAATAATTATAAATTATTTGTATTTGAGCGCAACTAACTTTGCTTGGTTGTCACTTTACATTCATTTGTATTCCTGGAGCCCTGAAAATGTCAGAAAAAGACTGCCAGGCTTTGAATCATAAAACTCTTGGAAAGATTAAATTGAAGTTTCCTGAAGTGCCATCACTGTTAAAAGTATGAATAAATTTTAGTTGTTCTTAATTGGATAGAGATAAGCAAAAGGGAACCAACTGACGTTTTTAGGTAGTTTGAGATATGAATGGGAACTTGTCAGAAAAAATCCAAAGTTCGGTATGCTAAAGAGATCCAAGATGGATTCAGTCTAGTTTTTATTTTATTTACATTATTTACTGTTTGTTTAACAAACAAAAATTTTCTGTCACGATAAAATAACCAACTGCAAACATTTGCATTTAATTTTACATACATACTGGATTCAATAATAACATTTTCATGCCTTCTACTGCAATTTCTAACTTTCTATGTTTAGTATTTCGAATTTATATTATAGTCGTATTACTTATTACCATTTTTTGAATTATCTTGTCTTTATATTTAAATTTGGCTTTAACCTTCTATGTGTAACTTTGTATTTGTGTTAGTGTTTTTGTATTTTGTGTAAACCATGTTATAAAATTTCATAAATATCTATTAATGTTTAATGTATGTGTTTAGTTATATTTTTTAACCCTCATATAACAGCTAATTGTACTCAAATCCATCTCCATATACTTTTATCGCAATATAATATCATTATTCAGAAATATTGTTCACAAAGGTAACTTTATAAAATAAAATATTTCGTTATATTCCATAATTATCCATAGAGTATTCAAAACATAAAAATGTGCATTTGCACTTGGTTCCCTTATGAAAAATACATTATTTATGCCTACGCATATTGAATGGAATAATGTAGAATGGAACAACTGTTGGTTCCTTTATGCAAAATGGTTGCAACTGCTGTCTGTATGTAAATTGTCATAAAATAAAAAAAGAACCAAGTAAATTATTAACATCTTAAAATTCATGAATGTTTTCTGTATTTTTTAAGTAGTAATAGAGTTGTATTAATAATAGCCGCAATATTCAATAGTTTTCACATTCAAGAAATTAACGAAAATTACTTAAAAACATGTGCAATCTTTGAGGCTTAATATCTCCATTTGGTAAATTTGCAGTAGGTTCCCTTATGTTTATCTCTATCCAATTATCAATAATATGATTGTTTACGACATTAGGTGGAATAATGAGTGCATGTCTGTGGGGGATCGTGGCTGACATGGTAGGCAGGCGCACCATTCTCGTGATAACCATTATAGCAGACGCTACCGTCACGTTTGCTGGAACATTATCGAGAGGATACTATTCCTTTGCGCTTTCAAGAATGTTAAGTGGATTCTTCATCGGAGGACCGGGCTGTTTAATTTTCACATATTTGGGTGATTTAATTCCGGCCAAACAAAGAACAAAGTATATTTGTTATGTTGGATTCTGCTTTATTGCATCATGGATTCTTTTGCCAGGTATACAGTGTTTCAATGGTGTGCAATGTGTACTTATATGTGAAAATTAATTGAACATTAAACATTGATGAATGAAGTGTTGGACTTGGAATTGTAGGCCCTGTTTGGTGTCTGAGCAGGGAAAGGAGGAACAGAACTTTACATACATTTTTTTTTTAAATAAATGCTTTGAAGAAATATTCAAAACTACTATAAAATATTTAGCGGCATTTTTTTTAAGTAATTTTTGTAGTATGCGTTCTCCGACAGAAGGCTGGTAAATAAATATTCTAATGGTTGTGTTATTCAACTAAGCGCCAGAAATGATGAATAATCTCAGGCTTAAAGTGGGAATTAAGTCCTTGAAGCTTTTGGTCATATTGGTAATTTTTCTCAATAGATTTCACCAACACATCACACACAAGTTTCCAGTTTTTACTAACTCAATCTATTAAAATTCATTTTTGGATTTGTTATTAAAGAATGTAGTGATGTGATTTGGCATAGTCATAGAAATGAGTCATTATTTATTTTATATACTATTCTAGTAAAAGTTATTAATGTATCATTTTCAGCTATAGCGTTGTTAATAATACCATTGAAAGTTGAATTGAATATAACTGATGATTTGACGTTCAACTCTTGGAGGCTGTATTTATGTTTACTCCTGATGCCCCATCTATTGGCCGCTTATCTATTGTCCAGGCTTCCTGAAAGTCCTAGACTGCTTCTAGTCAACGGACACAAGTACAAAGCTTTGGAAATATTAAAGCATATTTTTACTGTAAATACTGGTAGACCGGGAAGGGAGTTTACGGTATGAAACATTTAAATTTCATTAATAAATGTATTGTTTAAAAGGAATATTACACTATTAACAGTTTTGGATATTCACAAACAGGTAAAGCAGTTAATGTATTGTGCAGAGCCTTTGTCCGAGAGAGACTGCAACAGTGCGACGTTTATTGGTGGAGGCAGGATGAGTCGTCTGATGAAAAGTGTCAGAGAAAGAATAACAACTCTATTCAAAGAACCTCACACGGCAAAGACTATCATTGTAATGATTATCCTTTTTGCAAATATGTTTGGGTAAATCATCTTTTATTAGATTTTACAGATTGAATTGAAAGGCTGTAAAGTCACTTATATCATTGAGTATTTAGTTTGATTTTCACTTCTTTCAGAAAGAGATAATATTATCATCTATTTCCATATATAATTATGATAAATTTTGACTGATCATATTTATTTTCTTTGAATATTGAGTTATTTGAACTTCTTGAAAGATGAAAAATGTAAGGCAAATAATTTGATTTAAAATATATTTCAGCCTGTGTTCAGATATTATTATAATGAAAATGGCTGTGAAAATTCTTTTAATTTCAGTTGTTATGGCCTTGGTTTGTGGATACCTGAATTATTATCGCGATTTCGTAAAATTACAAAGCTCTACCCTGACATTCCTTGTACCATTTGCAATGTGAACAACTACAACAATTTATACGGAGAGTACAATGTTACGAATACGGATGGATTTCCTCCGAATTGGTTTGATGCAACTGGAAGCACGGAAGAACCTTTCGAAGAAGATCCAGAATTTAAAGACAATCTGAATATTATTTGCGACACTAAAATGGACTCTCAGGTAAAGTCGTCATCAAAATAATATTTTAATAAACTGAATTACATTTATCTATACTAGTTCAGAGGTTCATCAGTAGGACTTTTACTTAGGCTTGTACGATCAGAAGTAACTAATAAAATTTCAATCATTTAGCTTGAATCATTATAGCTAGACACCGCGAATGTAATATAACACTTCCCATAAAATGTCATCCTTACTTCCATTTAGATCAGTGATGTACAGCAACATACGATTTGTTGAGGCCCGGTATATGACTTCACTAGTACTTCATCCTTAAATGTTTCATTGAAAATCAAAAAATCTGTCTGATATGTGAACAAATTATGCAGTAGCAAATAAATGTAAATCATCACTTAGTGAAGAGTGATTGTAGTGTCTGATTGACTGATGTAACTATTCAATTAAAAATAATAAAATGTATGTCAAGTCTACATCATTATATTTTAATATAACACAATTAGAAAATGTATGAATTGGTTCTTCTGTCAAATAGGTTGTGCACTATTGATTTAGATTGTAAAGAGTAGTTCTTGGACGACCATCAATTGAAGTTCATATTTGTAAATTGTTTGAATGCCTTCAGTGATTTTTATTATATTTTGGCCACTACAGTAATTGTAATTTGAAAAGAATTTCTATGCTGATCAATGTATCTTTCAGGTTTTCAAAGACACATTGGTAATTGGATTGGCTTGTATAATTTATAATTTGGTATCGGCGATGATATCCTCGCACGTCAACCTGAAGGTGTTGCCGGCGATCAGTTTGGCAGTTGCTGGTGGGGCAGCGATTGTTTTCGCGGTGGTCACATCTCCTCTGTGCTGCTTATTAGCTGCAAGCGTTTTTCAATCAGCAATGATGACGGGGAACATAGTGATTGTCGGAATGATAATGGAAGTTTTCCCTGCTAAAATCAGGTAAAAATAATAAGATTCATTTATATACATGTTAACATTTCTTTAGATTTTTTGGAGCAGAAATATTTTTTCATATAAAAAAAGAAACTCATTTGGTATTTCCAATGTGATAATCTAAAAACATTAATGTTTAGAGTAAACAAGATAGCTTATGCATACATCAATGTCTTTTATTCTCCCATTCTACCCACACTATCTGATCATATAACGAAACATAGAGATACTGTTTAGTTAACTACTAGTTCTTTTATCATGGCGAGGTTGAGACGGTTGAAATGGTTAATTAGGACTTTTACCATCAGATTGAGAGCAGACAAAGTGTAAAATATTACAATAATATGTCAAAACAAAAAAAAAAAACCTACGGACCATATTATCCGGCGTACTGGGTTCAAACTTTAGTTGGGATGTATGCTTTTTTCAATGTTACACGAGTGTTACCCGATGGTCTTCTCCTTGCTTATCTTTTTTCACATCTTGAAAAATATTTTACCAACAATCACTCTAAACTTATATCCCTCCTTTCATCTCTAATCCAATCTTTGTAAAAAGACTTAGGTCTTAGACATCAGCTGTAGATGTTATTTTCTTTGACAAATTTTTATAGTTCCATGGCAGTTTGTATGGCAACACTATCAGGACGAATGGGATCCATAAACAGTAATCTATTTTTTGGATTGTTCTTAGATTACTCTTGTCTATTGCCCATCATATTAGTGGCATTATTATCCCTAGGTAAGTATACAAAAATTATAATAATATCTAAACATTTCATAGAAAATTAAATGATATATTGAATTAGAATAAATACTGTTGCGATAATTTGAAAGATTGTATTAACTTTCAGGAGGGGCAGTGCTGATATTCTTTGTGAAAGAAATAAAAATGCCTCATGGAATTGAAATCACAATTTCTCAAGCTGAAAAGGCCAAAGATTATGACGCCAATATAGTCGCCTCGCACATGTAACACTGAAACAATTTTTCATGAAGGTTTGTCACATCTCCTAAAATGAATTTGGCAATCCGTTTTCAACCTCTCCAAGCGGTAAAATTTGATTTATATAGATTTTCCACACGTCTACAATGCGTAATGTGATGAAAGGACTAATAGACAACAAAAATCATTTGCCAAGTGGAATAACTAAGTTATCAATTTTAATGTTATATCATTTGGTTTATTTTCTATTAAATAATCGTTTTTGGATTATTTAGAAGCTACTAAAACATTTGAACTGCACAATTTGTGGACGATGTTAAGTCCGCACATTCTTTTGTGTACGGTATTCTTTTTTTTTATTAAGCACAGTAATGCGTGGTTAACAGATTGGTTCCATGCAACTCTGCATCTGACCAAGAATATGAGGAGTAAAATCATTATTGCTTTATTTGCTGCATACACATAACGGGTGGAGGTGGGGCAACCAACTTGTATATATTTTTGCCAAAGTCGAACCTGGCCTTAAAAACTGTGCGTTAGTTTTTCCACGACAGTAGTGAGATTCAGTGATTGATTGAATTGGCATTTACTTGGTAGAACTTGCTGAGATTTTTATTCAGGAAATTTATGAATGTGTTCAATAATTAAATATAATATATTTTGTAATGTTCAGGAATGTCAACTGATTTATTTTTAGCAGAGGAAATTAATAAAAATTATCTTAAAAAGACCCATTCATTCAAATCTTCCAAATAAATTAAAAGCAAGATCATAAACTTTAAAACTAAATTGATAAAAAATATAATTCCTATAGACCAATAATTTATTGTGTTCAATTAGAAATTGTCCATTTAGCACCAAATTTAGTGAAAAATGGCAATTGTATTTTGCAACAATCAATTAAGCAACAGTTTATGCACCACAAAATTTCAAAAGATTAATAAGCAATTATCATTTACATAACATGTGAAATTTGACAGTTCCTGAATATGATCAACAGTTATGAATTATATTCATTTCAACTTATATTATCCATGAATTGTTCTAGAAACTTCTTCAACAATAATATAGGTACATTTTGTGATAAGCAGATGAATGCTTTATAAGAATATATATACGAAAAAGACACAAGTTCACGGTTTGACAATGGCGGTCATAATGTTTGGTTGTTAACTGTTTATTGCAAATCAGAAATCCCTCATTTCATAACATGTCTAATTTTTGCAAGCCTAAAAGGTGGCTTTACTCGACAAATTATGTCGAACTCTATATTGCAAATTGAAGATGCCTTGTTCAGCATGGCGTTTACATAAAAATCGCAAAAACTGAAAACTGTCACTTAATTGATTATTGCTTAACACCCGCAATGTATAACTGTACAATCTACATGTTTAGTCACTTAGGAACTGGGTTTTGCCTTTCAGCATTTTTAGACATTCAAGTTCAACTTGAACTGATAGTTAGTTAACAGTTTGCATCGCCTTCTGTGAATTTTCATCCGTGTCAAATTACTCAATTTGATCCTGAAAGCAAGACCTACAGCGAGCAATTACTCATTTCCTTATCCCTGTAGCTTAGTGTTCACAAGGCGCCATTTAGCAATCAGAAGGTACCGGGTTCAAGATCATAATTTAAAATGTTATATAAATTTAACATTAGAGATTTAAGGCATGTATGTTAGTGATGTTTTATTTCTTCAAATCGATCTCGAGCGACTTTGGTAAATTCTCCTGAAGTATATCTCGAGTAATTTTAAATCTTCAAAGAGTATCTTCTGCATTGGCACTAGACTGACTTACAAGCAGTTTTTAGTAAAACAATCACTTCCGAAATGCTCCAAATTATAACTAAAATCATGATCTATCTCAACAGATAGCAAAATGCATAAATTTTTATTTGTCAATAGATAATATTTTATTTTTAAAGCAAAATATACAGTAAATTATATTATGAAGGCTGTAAAATTATTTAGACATTTTAAAAATGAATTGATTTAAAACAATATTGATACAGATGAATATTTAAATACAGTGTAGCCCCGATCTAACGTTCTCGCATAAATCGTTCATTTTTTATAGTCCCGCCAAGCACTCATAAGAACAATGTTAAATAATCCCACATTAACCGTTCCCCGATTTCTTCGATCAATCGTCTAAATATTATGGTCCCGTCACAAATGTTATTCCAATTGGCTGTTTCTGTTGAATATTTTTCATTTCACTCAAAAGTATGTTCTACTCCATCCAACCAAAGAATTATGACAAGCATGCTCAACCGGTCGATCCCGAAAACTTCCGTGAATTTTGAAAAAAATATATTAATTTATATAAATGATTACTTGGTTTATGATTTATGATCATAATGTTTCGTCTGATGACTGCTTGCACCTGTGTACATACAGTCTTCAGTCGCATCGCTGAGTATGCACAGGTCAGTCGACGTTCAGTCTTGCCTCACATCTGGTATCGCAAATTTTTCTAACTCGAAACATAAATGCTCCCCATGAAAAAAACTAGAATGCTAGGCGAGAAAACGAAAATAATTCAGGGGTTAAAATCATTTTTCTATTCCAAAGATATAGGTAAATCTGTTGTTAGATGAGTACTCGGGTTTGAGAAGTATTTGTTAAAATTGAAGTGCCAAAGAGGAAATTTAATATTCATAAAAAAAGTCTTTTAAAAATTTTGCATTTTCTTATTTTTATTATTTGAGGCTTTCCCGCATTTATTGTTTTTTTAAACGGTCCCTTGGAAAACGTATAACCGAGGTTTCACTGTACACCAAAAAGAAAACAATTCCGAAATTAAAATGAGTGGATTTATGCCATTGCAAGAATGCGAAAATATTCAACATTTATTTCCCTTGCAGCTGTAAATTCGAGATGAATTGATGTTGTTCACTTCTTCCTGCCACCTCTCTCCTTGACTTGCAAATTGATAGTGCCTCCGGGGGCCACATTGTAAAAGGCGAGCGTGTTGGAGTCTTTGAAGAAAAGACCCTAGAAAAAGAGAAGAAAATATTATGCAGATGTAATATACACAGCTACCTCAAATGACGATATGTATTATTTAAAAGAGAGGTATTATTTTATGGATGTATTCTGTGTAGGTAAATATAATTAAAATAAAAGATATTTTTGAGATTAATGACTCGATCGGCTATTGAAAAAAAATTGGTAGTAATAAATAAATCTGTGTTCAAATCGGTTTTAGAAGAGCTGTTATCGGTTTTGAATACTGAATGTAATGAAATAAGTGGTCATGATTTAAAAATTCGTGTGCAAGCAAATGTATGTATTCTATATTGTAATTTTTTCTTTGAATAAAGCTTTTATACAATGAAATCTTAATTTTTTATTTTGCATTTAATTTTTTTTTATCATTGCATTATTAGTCTGTTGATGCATTTGATATGCAACCTTATTGATATTTTATGGATATAATAATTACAGTACCAGATAAAGTGACATGTCGACTTGACCTGTTGATCTATATAGGCCAAATTGTAAAAGTGGCAATTAATTACAGGACAATGACCACATTCTCTGGGAATATTGCAGAAATGAATAATAAAAATTAAGAATTAAGGAAGTCTGTTCGATCCACGGTTTGGACATTCAGTCACGCTAACTCTGTAGCTATTAGGGCAAATTATATTACATCTAATGATGTCTTGGGTGATTGTTCATGAGATTTTCCTAGCAATCATTGAAAGCTTTTAGCTGCTGTTGTGTTGCTGAGAGTTGTAAAGCTGCAGTAGGTTTATACTTCCATATTGAAAGTAGTATTAAATTGGGACGTCATTGAGCAAAGCAGAGTTTGTTGTGTATGTTTTATGTTGAGCAAAAAAGGTTGCAAGGCCTGTAATGATAATATTACATAATTTTTTTCCTGATTATCGTGTTTTAATTTGTTGATAATGTAATCTGAGTCGGTGCAGATCAAACGGAGATATCCAATAAATATTTAACAGTAATAAATAAAGCTGTGGACAATCAGCGTGCAGTGAATGTATCTCCATATCTATCGCACAACCTCACTTATGTATTAGCAAGTAGAATAAAAGAACAAACGTAAGCATATCCTTATATCTCGCCTGCACTCTTCACTTTACATGTGATTGAGTGAGAAAGAGAGAAATTCACAGCAGCTGTCATATTTTTGCCATATTTTAATAAAAAATAAAAGTTGCAAAATACAGATAACAAACCTCCATGTGAAGTTTCTGTTTAGCAGGTTGCATTCCGACAGCTTGGTTGAGCTTGGCTTTGAGCGTGGCCACAGTGGCGGAGACGGGCAACCGAAGAGGCACTCGCTGCCCTGAAAGACTCCATTCTGTACGCTCCGGCATATTTGGCACCGCCACAACAAACGATATGATACCCTGGAAAATTAATGTCATTAATCAAACAGGAAAGGAAGAAATCACACAAACATTATGTTGAATAATATAAATATTTATATCAGTGCTGAATCAAAAGATTAATAAGAAGTGTTTCAGCATACGGGATGCAATTGCATGAAGTGTTGTTCAGGTATGAGGCTGTCTTCGGTGCGAGCTCTCTTGGCGGGCGGTTCATCGTCGATGACCTGCAGCTGTACTTGTTCAGCCGGGGGCGGGGGAGCCGATCTCATCTGTGGACCCCCGAAGCCGAAACCGGGCCCAGGACCGACACCTGACAACAATAAATTCGTGAATGAACGAAAATGACTTTCTTCTTTGTACCTTGGAACCATAGTCACTCTTTAGCCTTCCATGGAAATATTAGAATTGTGGCAAATCTCTTGCTTTGTTAAAAACGGGCAGAGTGAGAAAACAAATAACTCGAGGAGAATTTAATTAGACCGAACAGCAATGTCTGAACTCAAATTTTGGTTGCAATTAGTAGAGAACATTTTAAATGTTTGCTTAACGGGGAGTTTGCCTCTGCAGCCAAGCAGCAAAAGCTCAACTTAGTGATCAGAAATTTCCAGGTTCATTTGAGATCAAGAGCATTAAAAATTGATATCTTTTATGCCAAATGAATTGTATATGAAAAACTTTTACCCATAATTGGTGGCATGGGAGGCATGGGATTGATGGGTGGAATGGGGTTCATGGGTGGCTTCATAGGCGGCATGGGCATGGGGTTCATCGGCTTCATTGAAGACATCACCATCAACGGAGGCATTTGCGGCAAGATACCTCCCATCGGAGGCACAGGTTGAGGAATCTGTAACACAGCAAGATTAGTTTTAATTCAAAATTTGTAATTTTTAAAAGCTGCTCACAATGTGGTGTACATGGATTCCTATCATTAGCTCCCTACCTTAACTCAACATAACTGTTTTTCTACAAGTAAAGAAGAATGGGGCTAGGACAGGATTACTTGTTGACTAATTGCTCTCGCTATGCCTCGTTTTTAATATTGAATGGGTGGGAGGAAATTTTGACATCACAGACATTCTCAATTTGCTTTGTGCAATGTACACTCAGAAATATAAAACCTTTATATCTATAAAAGAGATTTATATATTTCATTGTTTTATAGACAGATAAATTAAGACAAATATATTACATTGTAATAATTATCAACTATTTTGGTATCATAGTATTGTAAGGAATAAGCTTTAAATGAGCAGATCTCAATGGCTATCAGCTATATTTTTCAAATTTCAACAGGTTTTGTCACTCATTTCACTCATGTCGGTGATAAGTGAAACCGGTCCTTATTATAAAAAAAATGTGGAAGTGTCCAAAACAGATTGTTTTTTTTTTTTTTTTTTAAATAAAACACAATTCATTTGTACTACTTCCACATATTTATAATGATCAGGACCGGTTTCGCTCATCACGGGCATTATCAACTGATCATCCTGATCTTTATAAATATGTGGAAGTAGTACAAATGAATTGTGTTTTATTTTTTAAAATATAATGTCTTTCCACCAAGAATTGACAGTTAACACCTTAAAAGAGATTGTGTTTTATTTAAAACATAATACCTTTCTACCAAGAATTAACAGTTAACACCTTAAAAGTTAACAATGAAATTAAAAAAAAAAACACAATTTGTACTACTTCTACATGTTTAATTGATCAGTAAAAACTTTTCTCTTAGTTCATGAACCAACTGTTTTATATACCTTTTCATTTTTAACATTCAATTTTATATAAATAGCCCTGTTATGTTTGTATTTTTATGAGTTGATAATGTTCGTGATGAGCGAAACTGGTCCTGATCATAATAAACATGTGGAAGTAGTACAGACATATTGTGTTTTATTTTTAAAAACATAATGCCTTTTCAACAAGAATTGACAGTTAACACCTTAATGGTTATCAATTAATTATTCTTGTGAAACTAAATACTCAATATGCGATTTTTACAATTCAGTTCTATCAAGTAAACGCCAATACAATTAATAAAGTCATTTTTATATAAATGGAAATATCATGTACCATTTTTGGCATTTGCTGCGGTTGCATTGAAGGATGGTGCATCTGTCCAGACTGCATATGGGGCTGCGGCTTGGGCTGAGGAATATTCTGAGATTGATTTTGAGACTGCCCTTGATTCTGGGACTGCTGCGACTGGCCAGAGGACTGCGAGGAGCCTTGCTGGTGACCGCCCCCGATAGGCTTGGGGCCGATCTTTTCTTTCTCTTCATCGGGCAGCAGTCCCTTGACTTTATGGATTTGATGGATCTGCTCCTCGAGGGTGATGTTGGCCCTTGCTGCTCTGGTTGCAGCTTCCACTGACGATGTGTGGCCGTCCCAAGTCACCTGACAAATAATTTTTATAATCGTTATTGTTCCAGGCATTATATGTAAATTTAAAAAATCGATGAAATATTAATTTTGTTTGACTGTTCCGGTGAAGCAATTATTAAGCACTTGTTAACTTTCCAAGTGGTGAGTTTATTCCTGTAAAATTAGGTTTATTGAATTATTGGTTATAACAAAAAAAATATATGAAAACGTTATTTTTATCTGTCAATCTGGGTCGAATAATACTAATTATTATTATTTCAAATGGTAGTCAATTTTTGGAATTTTATAACATAGTAAATGTAAATTAAATACTTCATTAATCATCTAGAAGCTTTTACTTCCAATTCAGCCTAGATATTTGTTGAGTTCATCTGTGGACATGTGATTCTTTATCGACACCAATTCCAGGAAGGGAATTGAATAGAAATGGATTTTTATGGCTACAGAATTGTTTGACCAAAATTTTTAGATATATTTTTGTGTACTGCCAAAAATCGCTGACAGATATGTGAAGTATACGTATATAAAGAAATGATAATTCAATAAAAATTTTCAGAATGACAATAGATAATAGTAGATAAATTTAGCACTTCACCGTGAAAGAGTTGATGATATTTTTGAATTTGTCATTGAAAAACTTCCCGCAGTTAGCAATGGTGAGGATGTGCACATTGAAGAGACAAAAAACAGTTACTTCACATAACCCTAAAAAAATGAAACTGACATACCCTGTCATCCTTCCTGACTTCTTCTTCACCAATCTTTTTGCCGATAGCCGTCTCTTCATCTCCCACACCGAAGATATCTGTACGTCTCTCAGCCAATTGTTTCAGAGATGCCTCAATAGCAGATCCTGCACATAAAACAATCTTTTGTATTACATGTATCTTAAATTGAACAGTAAACTGCATTTTAGAACAGTTTTTATCATCCTGGGATACGGATTCATCAAGGAAAGTTTATGAATATATATTAAACCAGTTAAAAATAAAGCATTGTCTTTATTGTGTAATGTAACAAATAAATGATTAATTGGAACAGGTCACATACCTTGAGCAAGTACGGCGTCTTGGGCGCCGCGGTCTCCGAGTGCTCTGTCGCGCTGTTCCAACCATCGAGAGTCCAACAATCCTATGCGGACGTGCTCTTGTACTTTGTGGGCTGGAATCCTCTCCCCGGTGATCGGACTGATGAGCCATTCTTCGCCGGCAGCGCTTCCGGGTACCTTAGTCGATTCCCGCTTAGCTGGAATTAAAAAATATCGTGATAATAAACATACCATGTGATTAGGCAGCTTTCAGTCAACATAACATAAGTTTTACTGTATGCCCTGCATATTTATTCAATGAAATAGTACTAATCTAGCTCACGACAGTAAGCACTGTGAATAACATGATATCTGAAAATCTAAATTGCAATTATTATTTTCTTGTATTCCTATGTGATTCTTATCGGTATTAATAATATTATTTACCTTGCTTGGGGTCATATTTTTTAACAACAACTTTGTCAAGCTGCGGCGGCATGGCCGGCGGCTGCATTGAAGACGAGCTGTCTTTAGGTCGACGCCTGTCATCATCGGAATCAGAATCCGAATCTTCCGTATCCGACGAGGAGCTCTCTTCTTCCATATCTTGAACCTGAGTATTATCAGAACGAATCTCTTGTTTGCTGTGTCCAGTACGGTCCTCCATCTTCGATAGGCCTTCTTCTTCTTTTCCCTTATCGCCATCGCTGTCATCGTCGTCATCAGACTCAAGCTGCATTTCTATTTCTTCTACTCCCCCATCGTCAATACGCTCCTAAATAGCATGTTCAGTGATTAATTATATTGTACTATTGATTACTACTTTACCGTGAAATTAAACTCAAAGTATCAGACTAAAACTATCTTTCCAAAACCTTCTAGTTTATCAGTGTGCTGACAATATCTTTGCTTTCTTACAAGTGCTCTAAGCAGTATGGATCTTCATCGGTGGCTTTTTAGAAAAACTGGTTTAAAAAAGCGAGGTTTGGTTTAAACAGGTGAGATTCGAACTATAAGGGGCTTACACAACATATTGTGCCCAAGCTATGTCCGTTGACACTCTTTTAACATTATAAAGGGCTCTTATATGAATTCCAAATTCTTGACAAAATCTTTGCCACCTGTTATTTGCCACTAGTATCTATTTTCAAATCTCAGTATATGATTACTCTGAACTTTTGTGATGTCACATGACTGATAACTGTAAATCATCAACGAATGTATGACAGCGAATAAGTAGAACTTGGTTTTGATTGAGTAGAGACATGAATCTCAGATTTTCTGTTATTGGCATTAAAACTTAACGAATGAGAAAGACATAATTACCTGCATTAAAACTCTGGCTCCTACTTCATCGGGAGTGGTGGGCGGTGGGAACGATCCCAATTCCATCGGCTGATAGTCAACAGTTTCCACAACAACAAAATCGTGCCAATCGATAGAGGCGTATGCCACTAAAATAAAGAATTATCAATTATGAATATTTCATGAATACAGAAAACGTAACATGATACAAGGCGACAGATTGAGAGCCATAGTGAGATCAAATAAATTGTCTACCTCTTTCCCTTTCCAATTTTTGCTCTTCTTTCTGCCTCTGGGCCAGTTGATGTGACAACCACGCAGCCCTGGACTTAGCTCCATTTAGTACCGTTTGAGTTGAACCGGCTTCTTCTATTAACCGTGGTAAAAGTTCTTTCGGTGGAAGCAGAACCTGTTTTCAAATGCACAATTATTAAAACAAGCTTAGGTGTTCTGGCACATTAATAAAAGTATGTTTTAACAAAACAAGTAAATCCGATTTTTTTTATTATAAGCTTTTAGAGTATTATCTTTTACCTTTGTGTACTGCTCCAACAGGCGGGTGAAATAATGGAAGAGGGAGTGCTGCGGGCGCAAGAAATCAAACTGGTAATTTCTCTGCTCTCGGTTCATCAAGTTGGTGAGAAACTGGCGGCCATTACGAGCCACAAACTGCGCTGTCAATTTAACAATGTCCCTGAAATAAAATATAATTTACACTGTAGTAATAAAAAATTAAATACAATTTGTTTGTACTACTTCCACATGTTTATAATGATCAGGACCGGCTTCGTTCATCAACTGATATAATGCCTTTCCACCAAGAATTGGCACTTAACAAAAGTGACTCTAGAATACAATAAAAACTCAAAACAACATTTTTTTTTCAGTCAATCTTGAAAATTTACATGATTAATTCTCTGTAAACATTATTCTACATATTATGACGAGCATGAGACCATGGTTGCAACTGTTTTCAGAAGTGCCGGCTAGTGATTTGAAGTGTGCTAATTCACCAATCGGAGATATTTTAGCTGAAGCTGAATCATTACCAGCTTTCATGACTTCATTATAGCGTGATAACATTTCGAAAGCACTATTTCTTATCAGGTTTTAAATACACTGATTGCCAAGTACTTACAAGTCTAAAGCTGATATGGAGGGAGGATCAGCAATGAATTCAAAATCAGGCGGGGCTTCTGTGGGTGGGGGTGGCTCAGCGGCTGCTCGTAGAAGTTGTTGCTGCCGTTGCTGTGTGGCTGCGGTCACTGTCAGCCTTTGCATTGCACCTCCGAGGCCAGGGGGCATCGCGTTAGGCTCTGCCACTTTAATATAAAATAGAGAATAGTTAGGCATATATGTCTTATGAAGAGGCAAATGATGTTTGAATGACGAGAACAGTTTGTTACTCAGTTGCTCAACCTCTCTTTTTTGAAGAGAGTAGAAATAGAAGGAAAGGGACCAGGCCAGGACTAGCGGTTGGCTAATCACTCTCGTTACGTAACATCTTTAGGATCGGATGGGTGGGAGGGGATTATAGACATCACAAGCATCTTCCTCATCAGCCTTCGAACAAAATCCATAAATACTTAGCTCCCTTTGATAAATATGCTACATATCACTCTACTCTTATTTTACCCAAAAATTTACTAAATGCTGCTAATAACACTGCAATTCTGTAAGAAATTTAGGTACTTTGTTGTTTAGTGCCAGGTAGGATCACACGAAACTCTCACAGCTACGTCAAGTCATCCATGAAACATCACACAACACGGAAACCGATATTTTACGCGTTATATTAATATAATATCAGAGAGAAAAAGTCATCATATGTCAAATGGAAATTTTTAGAACCAACCATATGCGAATTTGTGATACGGCAACGAATTTTCGTAAGATTTTGCATAATTTATTGATTTCCTTGATTCCAATGCTAGATTTTCTGCCCATTTCCGCAATTAAATTTCCTAGAGAATGGCATTGTTTTTAGCAGCATTAAGTAACTTTTTAGGCAGAGATAGAGTAGCTTGTTATATTGCATATTTGCCACCATTTTTATCAGCTAAAAAATGTACATAAAGAAAGAAGACGCTCACCTTTCCCCTCGCGAAAGTCTTTGACTTTGTGTTGATAATACGCATGGTATGGATCTCCGGAACTGAGGAAGTTGAATTTTGGATTTCCCAATTCGTTCTGTCGAATACGAGCTTCAAATTCAGGTCCATTACGAGCAACGAAACTGGCAGTTTTGTCAACAATGTCTGAAAAGTGTGGTTAGGAAAATGCTTTCGTTTGCACAGAAAACTAAACACTGCACAAAAATAAATCAAAAGATGTACACAAATATGCCTCAAAATAAGATTGCTTGCGGTCTGATACGTTTACGTCTGAAAAATTGAAAAGGATACTCCTAACCTCTGGCGGAGGGTAAATGATTCCGATCACCGGTCCGGCGGGGACCAAGGCCGTTTCATCTTCATTTTCGTCATCTGGAGTATTATTTGCAACTTCCAGGGCAGGCATATTGATGAAGCAACCCAAAGTGAGTTATAAAATCCAATATATTTTATAACCCGGTGACAGTCGCGGCAAAACGACGCGAATACGTTTTGTTTTTGACGTTTGAGAGTTGTCTATGAACCGATGGTATTTTGCTCTATAGACTAATGAAGTAAAAATAATACATAGGTACAATAAAATAATTTTACCGAATAATTATAATGCGAAATTGTTATATTAGTATAAATGGTTCTGGTCCATTTTGACGGCTTCAATTTTAGATTGTACACAAACGTCGTACCGACTTACCATAGACGATTATGAAATTTTTTAATAGACAAGTAAAATGATATTAGCCCTCTTTATGGCATTGAAACTAAAATAAATATTTATTTCATTATTATTTAAAAAGAAAAATACTCGTATTATTACAGACGATAAAATGGGTACTTGTAGTATACGAACGCATTGGTAAGCCGCTGTGACAAAATACGAATCGGTTGGCGCGCATGCGCTGTATATGCTACTTTGCCGCTCAACAATTTGACGTAAGGCGTTGGACCTCTATTATTTCACCATGAATTTGAAAAACTGTTACGTGAAGTTTCCAGCGATGAAACCGCCGTTGAACTTCTACAACTTAATACAGCATAATACTACGGACACGAAATGAATCTAAATTTTGCAAATGCACCCTCTTGGAGATGCTCCAGAAAGACGTGAAGAACAACATGCAAAATACGTCAGAATACATAGTATTCCAGGCTTCTTATTGACACAGTGGTACATTTTGTGTATTGCTGGTCTCGCAAATTAACGAATATAAAATTTTGCGCAGCCGAGTTGAACATGTCGCAGCCGTCAGTTTTGACATGGAATCATTACCTGACGGAAGTCTGCACTTGGCGAATGAAGCAGATGGAGAGCATGGTAGGTGGCGTGGGAATGATCGTCGAAATTTTATGAAAGTCTCTATGTTAAGAGAAAAAATAATGCATGAAGGCTTTTGCCTCAACAATGGGTTTTTGGAGGTCTGAAAAGTCCGGATAGATCGGCACAGATGCTTATGCCCATAATAATGGAGAAGGTGAGGTCAGGAACACTGGTCATATCGGATTGTTGGCGAGCTTACAATAAAATTAATGGTTTTGAACACCAAATGGTGAACCACCTGTATAGCTTTGTTGATCCAATTACACTCGCCAATACACAGCAGGTAGGACGCATGTGGGGTCTGGTAAATGGGGAAACAAAACAAGACGAGGAACCAACAGAAACTTCCTCGACTCTTATCTAGCTGAATTCATGTGGCGGACGAGATTAAATGGACATGATCCTTTTGATGAGATCCTTGTTAATATTGTATCATTTTATCAAACATGTAATAGTACATAATTGAAAAATTCAATGAGTATGAATATTATGGCATGCCTGCACCGGAAAAGCCATCTATACAAAAAAGAGTGGGATATCCCGATGATTGAAATTAAGAAAAAAGAAATACTTTTATCTCTCAGTGATCCTACAGAGACTGCTCGGTTCATGGCAGCTTCGCTGAATGAGTCGGGGTTGTGGCTAAATGCTCTTTCATTGCCAGTCTCGGAACGCTTCTGAGCGATGATGCCTTGCGAATTTCAGTTGCTCTCCGGCTTGGTTCAGCATTGTGTCACGAGCACAAGTGCACCTGTGGGAGGTTGGTTGACCACATGGGGTGGCACGGATTGAGTTGTCAGAAGAGCGCCGGAAGACGTAGTCGGCACTCTGCCATTAACGACCTGATCTGCCGCTCTCTGGTTTCATCGGGGGTCCCATCGAGACTGGAACCTCTGGGGGTTTGCCGCCAGGATGGCAGGAGGCCCGACGGCATTACGATGATCCCCTGGAGAGAAGGGCGATAAATGGTCTGGGATGCCACTGTGGTGGATACAATCGCGGCATCTCACGTGAATAAATCTGCTGAGTCGTCGGGCTCAGCGACTCTCATGGCTGAAACCACCAAATGCAGAAAATACGACTGTCTGTTGCCAAATTTTATTTTCTCTCCATTGGGTTTTGAGACGTTCGGTCCCTGGGGACCCTCTACTTTGAAGACGGTGGCGGAAATTGATCGAAGGATGACAGACAGAACGAGTGAGTGCCACTCAAGTGAATACCTTAGACAGCGAATAAGCATAGAGATCCAACGAGGAAATGCAGTCGCTGTTATGGGTACGCTCGAGGTATACAGGGGGATGGAGGAAATTTTTTTCATTCTGGGCGACAAATTTGTTTAAATGTTTAAAAAAAAAGAAAAATGTTTGTATATTTGTGGTAATGTATTTATTTATTCATATTGTTATGTTTATATTATATCAAAATTTTATATTTAAAAATAATTACTAAATAAATTCTTTCTGTTCATTTTATTTAATTTATTATATCTTATGTTTATAAAACGAAACAGTTTTTGATTCTTCCCAATTAATTCCTATTTCGATTTATTATTTTTCATTATTATAGAGGCAGAGGAAATACTTATCGTGATCTTAAAATAACAAGGACAGGTATCTTCTCAAAAATGATGTGGTTGTGTTTGAATAAACAGAATCTATATAGATTCTGTTTATTTTCACCTTTTAAAATCTTGATTAAGCCTATAGAATACGTAATAATTTAGTTTAAGCAACCTTTCTTATTGATAATATTTTTTGGAGAAAGATATTTTTCTCTTCCGTTGACGTAGCCTCTTTGTCTTGTATTTCTTAACCAACCCTCAAATTTTACTAAACGTTTTAACCCATGAATCTTCTTCATTATCATTAATGTCGACATTTTGAATGACATGAGAATCTTCGTGAAGGTTTGTATTGTTAAAATCCGTATGATGCATATTGAACTCTCCGGTGTATTCACATAACTTCACGGATCTGAAAAAATAGAGGTTGAAGTTTATATGATAGGCTGTCTTTTTACTTTTACGAAGCTATTACATAATATTATAAAATATCTAGTCACTCAATTTTAAAAGAACCTTAGCAATAATTCAACAATTCATGACCACATGCTGATTCATGAAATCACAAGTTGTTTGTGCTGCATATTGTTTAGTTACTCAGTGCATACAAACATTGTAATGTAAATATGTGAAAATAATAGGATTAAATAAAATGTTATACAACTGAATACATTGATATTTTATCCAATTATAAAGGAGTTCCACCAAGTAAATGCCAATTAATTATATGAAACCGATCAATATTTAAGTGAAGTGCTAAAAGATCGTCAGATGTCAGTCACTGTATGTCATTGATAATTGAGTATTATTATTATTATTTTTTTAATATAATAAAAAAGCTGGTCGACCGAAATTCATTCAATGCAATTCTTGGAGATATAACCGCATTCTATCCATTTGCATTATAGGGCAAATAGTATTATGTTATTACAGCACTGAATTATTTGAGGTTTTTATTATTAGAAACAGCTGTGTATAACGAATTAATTCTTGTTGTCATAACCCTCTTCCATCTGTTTTTTTTAAATACTAATACTAAAATTTTGTTCACAAAATTAAATTCTGTGTTTTATTTATTAAGAGTAGAGGATCAACAGGCCAATTTGCGATAATATGTGATTGACGTTTGAGAGCTACGATAAAGATTTGAAAAGCGCGTTCTTATGTTTTAAAATGTATCCATACCATTTTTGGTTACAGCTGCTTTATTTCCACAAATGAAAGTAAAGCCCCAGACCCATGGACCAGAACCATTATAGTGAGCTGTTGTCCATGTTGTAATATTTATTCTAATACAACTGTAGTGGATGGTTTATTTAACGCCATCTGTGTTTCAATAGAAGCAACATTTTTTGTTATAATAAATTGGTTTCTCAGTTACGGATAGATAATACTATTGAAAATATATTATTTATTAATTCTGGCTAATATCGTTTTTATTTTTTGAAATAATTCTACATTTACGCTGATTTTAAAGCAAAAGCAATTACAAAAATGATAATCCATCTGCAAGTAAGTATAAGGTAAGTTTAAATTTGTCAATATCGCTTCGTTATTTTTTATTTTAAAGATTTCATTATACTATTCTATATTAGAGGACGGTAACATTTTTACTGGACGGGTATTCAAAATGTATGACTTATGACAGAGGGCACACTATCTTAATTTTGCTAGATGGGGTTTGTGAATTTAAAAATATTTTTTTATTCACCGAAGTCAAGTATGCTTTTCGAGTACTTGGATGCCCACGAGGCCCAGGTTGTCGATCCCTGTTCTATATCTATGATGTGTAAGATTGTCTCGTGATAATAATATAATAGTGTAAGGAAAATATATGCCCAAAGCGCTTTGTTAATTATATTGTAATTCTTTATCATTAAAATATTGTTCAGTATTTATTACAGATAAATATAACTAGACTAACTTATCTAGCTACAAGTCTGTCCATGATATCAGCATAAAATAATCATCAGATTTGTTGATACAATATTATTTATAAAGTGAACCTATGTGGCTACCTAACAGGCGAAAAATTCGAGAGATAAAGAAAAAAAAATGTTCCTGCGCAATTATCTTCCCATTAGTAAAGTTGTGACCAAAATGAAGCGAAGTCAGGAAATTCCGTAGCATCTTCTTCTTCTAATCAACACAGAGCATAAAAAATAGCCATGTCGCTTACGGCAAAGGATATATTAAATAAAGTACCCTCGAGAGATTTATAAAATTTTAAATTAGTTAAGTATTACTTTTTTTTCCCAAGAAGAGATTTAATAATTTATCCCTTATGTATTTAATAAGCGGCTTGGTGTAGTTTCGATTTAAAGGATAGTTGAATGAATTAAATTTTATAGATTGTCTAATGTTTCATTCTTTGCGAATCATTTTTTACCGTCTACCGTGTAAAACGAAGATCGAAATCGTGTAAAAAAAATAACATTTTTAATTTTCGAAATTATTTTTATTTCGAACAGGGGAAGAAATTTTAGATTTGCGATTGGAAAAATTGATAGATCTATCGGTAGAGCACATACTTACACTAAATACTTATTTTATTGAAAAATCGCCAGTAGCGTATTTAGCGACTTAACTCGAATGAATAATGTTATAATGTATGTGGAAGGTGGAAGGAACCAATAAAAAGTTGCATTACGTGGTCGGCTAAATTTATTATGGTAGTATTTTTGTTGTATGGAGAATTTATTCACATCTCTAATCTTTATCGATTGTCGTTACAATCATCCGTTGATCTGAATATAATGCAAAAAACAGTCGTTAGGATGATAATAAAATAAAATAATTTGATTGCTACACTCTAAACTCGTTATTTTTAATACTTTTATCGAAAATAATATCGAAGTGGTCGGTTAAGATGGCGGTGAAACTTTTGGTAAACGTTTTGACAGAAGTTGCTTGAGGATTTATATTTCTCAAAAAAATCTTGTGACGAAATATATTGGAAATCTAGGAAGAGTTTCAAACTATCCTCGTAGTTTGTAATTTCTTATGGGACTTTAAGTAGCATTAATGTTTATAGAAAACAAATCTTTTACAAATATTTACTGAAATTTTAGGTGGATGCAAACGTTGGATTGTAGGTATATAACACGCCATGAGTATCAAAGTTATGGTAAATAATGAAGATTAGTAGCGAAGTGAAATAATTATTGTACAACATCATTGAAAATTACTTCCGATGCCACCAAGATCCGGGTCACTTACTTTCAATACTATTCACTTATTCACTTTTAATATGATTTTTTATAGCCGAGCACATCTTCATTTATTCAAGTATTTCCTCTTAATGCTAATTTATGTATTATTGTTAAAATTGAATGTGCATATGGCAGTTTTGTTTTCAGTCTAAACTGTTGTTTGTTTTCAGTCGTAAATATATATTTTTAAAATTTCTTTTATACATATATTTTAATTTTATGGCTTTTTCAATGTAAGAAAACGTTTAAAACAATACATAGCAAAAAAATAAAAAAATAGTAAACATCGGAGATTTGCAAGGTAAGTCAACCTAGAAAGTTCAGACAAAATCTACTTTAATACATTAAAAAATAGTACTCGTCTGAACTCACTCACGTCCACGCGGAATATGTCGAAATCCTAAGCAAAACCGTTGAATATTGATAAAGCTAATCCCAGTGGCAACCCCTATTGACAGGTTGATTCTACACTTTGAAAGAATAAACAATTCATGTCCACGATTACTCAAAAAATTATTCGGAACATAAAGTTTGGCATTCTCAAGAATGGTAGAGTTCTCATTTTGGCCTCATATAAGTTGAAAGAAATATGTGGCCATTGTATTATACACAGATTAATATAAAAGAAAACGCATAAAGTATTTTACTCCAAAAGATAACTTTCAATCAAAGCCTCTATGAAAATCAAAATTGTTCCTCGTATAAGTACTTACCGATACAAGTTATAACTATATTAATAGTTAACATACAGAACGAAGTCAAAAATAGTGCACATTGTATTATAATATGATTATTACTTTATTAGAACGTGTGCCTATTATTGAACCGAGGGTTTCAAACCATGGAATTAATTTTGGTTATATTCCAGCGCTTTGGCTCTTTTGTGTTGATAGGTATTATGTGGCATCTCAAAAGAAGTCAGTAGTTGAAATCAAAGTTATTGGTTTACTCTCAGCAATTCTATAAAAAAAGATATACACTTTTAAATCAGCTGTTTAACAACACGCACAAAGCGCTCATAACATGAAAGAAATCATTGTATTTTCGTTGGGCTACATTCATTTTCATTGGTTGACTTGCATTATAATTGAAACTCATTTCTAATAGTAGTTATCAAACGTATTAATTAATGACCGTAGTGATGGCCTCAAAATTTACACAAATACGTCAAATCATTTGGTTTGCTGAAATAAAAATACACTCCACTACAAATTCTCTATTAACTATAACTACAACATTAGCAACATATTGTTCTGTTACTTCTAGTTTCATTCCTAAAAAAAATCGTTGATTTATAGAATGAACGTATTTTAAAAGCAAATGACTTAAATTTTGACAATCACTTATATTTAAACTGTAGTGGTCATATTTAGTTTGTGGCTTAATTTTGGAACAGGTTTGAAGTGTTACCCTTATACCAAATAATGAAACAAATAAATAGATATAATTTAAGTATAATTTAATATAATTTAAGACATCGACTGAGGGTGCTTGATGGAATTTCAATATCAAATTTGAATTATTGAGATTTTGTACACTTCCATGTATTTTGTCACTAACGACCCGAGTTTCGCCTTTCGGCATCTTCAGGCATTCGAGCGCACTCGTGCGCTCAGTTCGAGTCCATGCCTGAAGATGCCTAAAGGCAAAACCCAGGTCGTTAGTGACAAAATACATCGAAGTGTACAAAATCTCAATAATCCAAATTAAATAAATAGATGTTCACGGAATTGGGTAGGTAGGTAAAACAATATTTATCCTCGAATGAGTAAATTTCGTATTAGTAAATAAATAGGAGCATTTCTTAGATGGGATTTTTGATGAGCGAATCATGATCACAAAGAATCACCGCTGCGGTTATTTCAAGTCGGCAGTTAACTTATATGATTGATTATTTTAACGTTGATGCATGAAAAAATGTACGGTCGTCGTGTCAGCTTAGAAAAGGGTTGGGGTGATTTGTCTATGGAAAAAAAATCCGTTGACAGAATTACTGATTATTCGATAAAACAAAAATATACGATTCAGGGATTGCAAACATTTCAAACGTCGTCTCATATCTATTTAGAAGTACTAGCATTTATCGTCGTGTAAACTCTACACAATAAATTGGAAACATAATTAAAATGAAATTGTTTAGTTTTATTAAAACATAAATCACGAGAGTAACAATTTATGTTAATTCTTCTTCACCTCAACAATATTGTAATCTAATCAAAATCGGTTATTTAGCAGACTTTTTGACAAAGTCAATAAATTAAATCTTTCACTTCAGGGAAAAGAAAGCAACATTTTGATCATGAATATAAAACTTCATCATACTTCGTGGTCAAAATAGTCAAGGATGTACGGAGATGTTTTCATGTTTGAATGAGTTTCTCACAACAAATGAAATATCACTCTCGACCCCAATAAAAAAGGTTATATCACGTGGCCAAATCAATACTATTTTTCGAATAATATTTCCCACACTTGTACGAGGATCAAAAGTACAATTGGAAAAGAACGCCAATTTCTAAATCCTTAAAATATGATCTCATTACACAGGCCGCTCGAGAAGGGTTTGATCAATATCAGATTAGATAATTTGCTTGAAGTGGAATTAAATGATAAAAGTGTTTTAGAATTTTGGATAAGGCGACAGCAAGAATATACGTCTATTGCAAAAGAAGCCTTGGTAATCCTAATTTCTTTTGCTTCTACATACTTATATGAAACAGCATTTTTGTCATTACTTTTAATAAAAAATATGCACAAATCATGCCTTTCCACGGACACTTTGAAAGATTTTTTATGATCTGACATTGAAGCAGATATTGATTTGTTGTGTAAAAACATGCAACCGCATCCATCTCATTCAATTTTTTGGTAAGATTCATTCTATGTACAGTTTTTTTTATTTTATTATTAACTTACTTAAGCTACTATTTTTTGTCATAAAATGTAAACATGTATGTATTAATAGTAATAATTAATGTGGAAAAAAATTTTTTGTGTAGGGGGTCCACAGATTTTTTTTTTCAAATTTAGGGGTCCGTGGCATGAAAAAGTTTGGGAAGCACTGACCTACACCATTAATCGAAAATGCTTTCTAACCGAACACCGAACAGAACCGTTCTGGTAACATTATGAAATTGTAGAAGATACTACAAATAATAATTGTATTAGAAGTGAAAAATAGGTATTGAGAAAAGTCTATTTTATTTTACGTGTTCGTGTTACCAACTGACTAAGATGACAAAATTGATAATGTTCTATGAAATTTATAATATTGTCGATTCTTTTTTCAAATATTGCTATCAAAAGTATAAGTTTGTAACCTCTATCTGTGATAAATGCACGATTCTATATGGTTACAGAAAACGAATGAATCAGATTTTTTTGGAAATCTGACCTATACTATGTTCATGATAATATACACACAACGCTTACAAATTACCGTGTAACAAACAAGTACCAAATTTTGTAAGCCACAAGTAAATATATAGTTAAAAAATCAATGTTATTCTAAAAGGCTGAATTGGAACTATTTCGGTTTAGGATCTTATTTCAAATATGTTATTCAGAGAGTTAAAATGTTGCCCGCTTCTTAGGTAGATTTAAAACTAAAGAAAGGTCTGAATAATAACAAAAATAAATACCAAGCAGTATGTATAATACTTTTTAAGTAGCAGTTTCTAACGATATTATTAGCGTGCTGGGCAAGGCACACTTTTCTACATCTCGTAGTTTGTCATTACGCGAAGAAAGGTGTGGGACCGCCAAACGACGAAAAAGACCTTCGCATTGAGAAGAACGGTATTTTAGACCTCGTTAACATTACGGTCAAGGGGTGTCAAATTAGAGACACGGCAATTTCTAACCCTTCACATTTGGTTGTATGTGTAAATGTGTATGACCATATTATCATATTAGTTTGGAACAAAAAACTAAAAAGACTATCAGGTATGTGTACCTGATTCTCTTCTTTCATGGAATTTTAATTCCGTTCAGAAATACTGGTCAAGAAAACAATAAATTATTTCGTTACTAATACTGCTATACAACAATGTACTATACCTATTTATTTCGAAAGTGGCACTATAAATAGATATGTATTTAATGATTATTTTTTTGAAATCGAAGACTGTTTAAATTTAATAATTTAATTTTTAAATAAGTTGTTTAAATTAATTATTTTAAAGACGATAACATACTTTTTTTGTCTTCTAAGACATGAAATGCGCTCATTTTGGATTTAGATATATGCTTATAACTAAGGTAGGGGGCTTACCCTGGGTGTTAAAAGCGGGTGGGGTGCCATTTTGGATCTTCAAAAATATACCACAAAACAATCTCACAATATTAACATAATTGGAAATCCATAACAATACAATTACTCGTGTTACAATTGTTATATTATTAAAAATGATTCACATAACTACTTGCGCACTTTTAATGTACTGAAAGATATAATTTTATTCACGAATTCTTTATAAATCTAGCATTATCTTCATAATGGTCTCACTAACTTTTTTAATTATTGTTGCTATTTTTTCTAGCCCTAAATTCCCCCTAGTCGATGAAAACCTGTCCCGTTTTTTAAACACACACTGTATAATACATTGTTTATTAAATTATTTTGATTGGAATTCTTTTTCATTTCCAATATACAATACAAGTTGATTGTCCCACATCCAAACGTTATGTTTATGCAGCCACTGTTTCACTTCCATAATGCAATTACGATCGAGAAAAGAAACGAATATACTCATCATTTTCTTGGCCTGATATAGAGCTGCACAGAACCGATATTTAAACCATGCACAATTGTGCTTTAAAAAAAGAAAAATAGAAAGAAAAAAGAATACGTGACTTGCTCAGTCACTTATTTCAAGTCATATCAAGTATGCTTTGTATTCTTATACTAAGAAGAAGTAGAGTTTAATTACTTTTGTGTTGAATCTAAAGAGGAATCAAGAATGTCCCGTTCCCTAAATGATGTCGCAATAATAATTTTTAGTTGTGTCCACAAATGCTATCCGACCTTTCATCCAACTCGCCCAACCCAAATGGTTTACTGTTGAACTTGCCATGGCCGCTTATTGTAAGGCAATATCTTTAATAATATGGGTGCAATAATAATTACATCCATTCAAAAGCTTCACTTCGGTATTCATAAATATTTATAAGTAAAAGGCTGGCTAAAAACGCCTAAAAATCAACGATAAAACCATTCTCTTAATTCTTAATGCATATAATAAAATGAAGAAATACTCGATTATTTCGCACGAGAAAAGGGTTGCGCGACACTTTCGTCCCATTAATTTAATGTGTCTTTATTATACTCTTTAGTCCTGCACCATCTTCAATGACTTCATCAGCTAATTTGAGTCCTCGAGAAGATAGTATGTTAAAAAAATCGTGGGAATAACGTTGAATGGTTATTTTTATGCCTATAAGAAGTGGACTGTGATTACAAAAGTAAATTGATTGTAAGAGAAGTTTGAGTCTGTCGTATGTGTAGATAATATCGTTATCTCAAATGCAATTAAATGCAATTTTGTTCGAAACTTTTTCTTTACATGATAGGCAAAACGATATTTGCAAAACAAAACCTATGAAATCACAATTGCAAAAAGAAACATAGGTTATTTGTGTATTTGAAAAATAATCTTCGATTCATGTATGGTACAATATACAGAAATAACTCGCCCAATTATGGTGTACGCTACTCCGGTATGGGCTTATGCTCACCACAAACATCTGAAGACTCTTCAGATTATTCAAAATAAATCATTGCGACAAATATGTAACGCCCCGTGGTACATACGTAACTCGCTACTACACAGAGACTTAAAAGTACCTACAATTCGAGAGTTCATTCGCGAAATGTCTTAAAAGTTTCACAGTGATGTAGACAAACATTATAACCCAACGATCTCTTACCTACAAAATTACGATGAGACACTACTTACGAATCGGTTTAGACCGAGAGCAGCTCTGCTCAACGACCCCCCATAGATGTAAACAGGGATTTTCTTTGTTTAAATTAAATAAACACAACCCCTTGTAATAGAAAATGACTTTCCTCTGGATGCTTCCTTGGGTATTGCATGTGCATGAGTGTATGTGTGTATGCGTTTGTATATATATGTATATCTGTGTAGGTGTGGTATGCGGGGAGGTATATTTATATAAATGCAATTGGTGCCCACGTAAATTGGCTTCATTGTTGATTGCTTAGCTCCGCAGCGATCACGCCCTTCTATCTGCAACGATGGAAGTGGGAAAAAAAATTAACATTAGAGATGAAGGAGACTCAAAGAACTATGACGCTAACGCGCCTTAGGACTTAATGCTCCATCAAATTGATATTCAAAAAAAAATGGTACAATATATTTATTTCAGCGTTTAATTAAGTACACCAAATTCTTTTTTGGCACGGATTCAAAATAACATGGTCCAAGAAAAAGAACCGATATATTTTTTAAATGGTTTTTTTCACTTTAGCACGGATTAAAAACAAAGAAAAAAAATAGATTATGACATGTTATGAAGAATCATATAAAGAACTTAAATAAAATGAAATCACAGCATCCGATAACCAAATTTTTATTTTAAATCTATGAAACAGAAGACCGATATTTTATTCAAAAATCACTTGTAGATAAATCGTCAAAATCTCAATAATCCAAATTTGAAATCGTCAAAACACAAATTTCAGTGACGAGTGTGATTTTTCGCCACAAAAAAAAACAATAGAAAACGGGCACGATTAATATCTAGTAGTGATACTGAATGACTAAATAATTATGTTGTATGATATTTAATGTTAAATACATTTTTTAAATAATCCGTAATATGAAAAATTAACGCTTTTTTAATGCGTATTATTAGTTGGAACCTATCTACCATTTTTATATCAACACATTATCTTTTTTTGCACGGTAGTCTTTGATACGTATCCTCGTGCAAAAAAAAGAATTTGGTGTATATTTAATTTGATTTTTAAGTAATATACCTTAGTATGTTTCGGCGTCCGTGGCGCAGTTGGTAGCGTCACTGGCTACGGTTACGGATGTCTTGGGCTCAATTCCCGGTGCGGGCGGTTTCATAGATTGATTTTTCAATCGATTTATGGATTTCTGTTCGTAGTCTGAGCCCTCCCTCCCACCCATCTCATCCTCACGAGGCGTAGAGAGAGCCCTATCCTTCTATCCGTACTCTTTTCTAAAAAAGAGAGGTTGAGCAACTGAGTAACAAGCAGTTCTCGTAGAAAATTCTGTTAAGATACCTCCATTTCTATGCCTCTATGCTATTTATACATCTAAATTTTCTCATACGCTTAAGGCTTTGTAGGAAGTTACCCTTGAACCGGATGTGAACCAATTACATAAAAAAATACCGGACGCGTCTTATCTATGGTATAGCAATATTGCAACACCGAATTTACTTGCAGGTCATACATAGTATTGTGTTTTAGCGGGTTTTTTGAATTAAAAATATTGGCGTGATTTTTTTGGACGGCGCGATATGGCGTCGTCTCAGACGGCTGAGGAGAGAAACACTTACGCATTGGTGCCACCTCTTCTCCGCTTTTGTTTTATAAAGCAGTGGCGTATAGCTTTGGAGGGTATGTATATAAAAGATAGCCAAATGAGGAGAAATAATTATTTCATACAACATTGAAAAAATATTGTACGTTCTGTAAGTTTTTCCAATTATAATCCGCCCGTTGCTATTTTTTATCCTCCAAGAACACGGGTCGAAATTCATCATTATTGTATATACGTCGGTTACATCATTGTCAGCTATAATAATAATTAATAGTCTTTATATCAAAGCGAATAAGCAAATTTGTCGGCTCCGCGGCGCAGTTGGTATCGTTGTTGGCTACGGCTACGGATGTCTCGGGTTCAATTCCCGGTGTGGACAGTTTCATAAATTGATTTATGAATTTCTGCTCGTAGACTGAGTGTATGTGATGTCTAAAAACTTCCTCCCACTCATCGGATCCTCACAGAGCGTAGCGAGAGGGATTAGCTAACCACTAATCCTGTCCAAACCCTATTCTTCTATCCCTACTCTCTTCGAAAAAAAGAAAGGTTGAGCAACTGAGTAACAAGCAGTTTTCATAGAAAAATTCTTTTGAGATACCTCCATTAGGAGACAAAGCGAAGCAGAAGTTGTCGGATGCGTGGTGCAGTTGGTTTCCCATCCGATAATAGAAACGAGGCGTAGCGAGAGCGATTAGCTAACCACTAGTCCTGTCTTAGCCTCTTCCTTCAATTCCTACTCTCTTTGAAACAGAGAGGATGAACAACTGAGAATCAAGCAGAAAAAACTTCTGTTCAGATACCTTCATTAGGGGGTCACATGTTCCATATTAGTAGCGGATATGTTTGGAATAAATAGAGGATTATCGGTCAGCTAGCGATCGTTTCAAACTAAAGTTCATATCTTTTATTGTTTATTGTATCATAAGCTAAAAAATATTTTCTTTAAAGTTTTAATTTAAAAATATGCCGAAGAATCAGATTTGAGCGAATTCGGCCAAACACTATTCATAATAAATAAGTGCAGCGATGGTTTTTTCATTGCTGTCAAAAAGTTAGAACGCCACTGGCAAAAATCCGTGTAATATAATAACTCAATCAGTCCGGATGCCGTTTAATTATTGATTGAAGAATCCATCGCCCCCTTACCGAAATTTGGGGCGGCCATTCAGTAATAATAAAATAATAAAAAAATCTTATAATAAACAGTGTGGTTAAGCGGACTTGGATCCGGTGATTTATTGCTGAGAACAAACTAACATACATGGATAATTATAGTATGTAGAACTAACAATTAGGCTACTTTTTAAATACATTGTTAGTTAATTAATGCCATTGTTTGAGCTGTAGACTACAGGCTTTCGAGCTGTGGCTATGTCAATGACGAGTGATAATTTTATGAGTCGATCATCTCACCAATGACGAAGATATAAGATACTTACTAGGTTCTAGAATCCTCTCCGACACATCCGATCCTAAAAACTGGGTGTAGCGAGAGCCATCAGTTAACCACTGGCCTTGTCCTACCACTATGCTTCTATCCATACCCTCGAGCAATTGACTAACAAGCATTTCTCATTCAATAACTTCTGTTGAGATACCTCCACCACATTGGAAATGGAGAAGAATGAAAAAGTGAGCTTTCGTAATGGATTAAAAAGAGGTCATCGATTAATGTCGGTATATCTGATCATAAACTAACTTTGATTTCTAAATCTTCTGTTGAAATAGGCATACGTTGGCGACATAATTGTTATGCCTTGTTATAAACACATTTTTTAACTACCCTGTATGATAGCTCAGCCCAGTATTGTCCAGAAGATGATGTTTAAACCAGTAACCTCACATTCACGACTCGGCGTAACATTTTTGGCAGGTTTTTTTATAAATCGTATTTTTTTGCTTTATTTTGTGGTTTTAAGCGCCTTCCGTCTCGTTTATCCTGCGTTTATCTTAATTTAATATCTATATTTGTTTTACAACCATTAATTTGATGGAGCCTCAGCAGATGCGTCCGACAAATAGTCGATAACAAGGTTTGAAAAATAAATATACCTACACCTTGTTTTGTGTTAGGCAAACACTTCTACTAATTGACTTTTGTTCTCTATGGTATTTTTATTATACTCTATTGCCCAAAACTGAAAGTTATTCGATTTAACAGTATGTTTTTAATTATACGGGCGTATTTAATTATTATTAAATTATACACCCAATAAGAATTCTTTAGTGAACAAATATCGTCTAAAACTATTCGGTAAATATGCTTTATAACATGATTCTCTTTTTCTTCCAGAAAATTTACTAAATGCCGAAAATGACAATGTAGGTAATTTAATTACAGATAGGAAAATGCCAAATTATCGTAGATGTGAATCAGGAAAACCGATAGTTTATGCGAAAAACGAATGTAATATCAGTATAAAAGAGTTATCATAATATTATGTCAAATGCTCGTTCTTAGAGTAAATCATAGAGAGAAATTACAGCGGCGAATTTACTTGAAAAACTTCTTTATTTGCATGAATTATTGATTCCGATTTCCTTGATTCCAATTTTTTATATTTTGACAATTTCAGATCAGCAATTAAAGATTTGCACTGTTTTCATTAGCATTAAGTAATTTCTTTTAAGGTGTTAACTGTCAATTCTTGGTAGAAAGACATTATATTTTAAAAAATAAAACACAATTCATTTGTACCACTTCCACATATTTATAATGATCAGGACCGGTTTCGCTCATCACGAGCATTATCAACTGATGATGAATATGTGGAAGTAGTACAAATGAATTGTGTTTTATTAAAAAAAAAAATAAGTCATTTTTCAAACAGAAAAAGACTAGAACGTTGTAAAACATATTTACCAAATATTAATAAAAAAACGATTCGTTAACTGTCGATTTTCGATTGAAAAAATACCGTAGAATTATAATCAATTTCTACAATTTTATTCAAATATCATCATTTGCTAGATTTGACAACGTACGCAAAACGATTTTTGCTGAAATACAAAACAAAGATTCATTTTCTTTTTTCATTACATTCGAACCCCGATCTATCGTTCTCGTATTCTTCGTTTTCCCGCGTGTATCGTTAATTTTTTTATACTCATAAATAAACACCAATAAAAACACTCTTAAAATGCAACTTGCAATTTCAATGCCCTCTATGAAGAATGTTTGGACTTTCCCGCATTTGTTTTTTCGCCAAAGTTATACCAGCTCTTAATAATATTTATATCATCATAATAAAATCAAATGTTTTCGTTTTCAAACCAAATCATCATCGCTGTGCTCTTAGTTTTAAAATTAGTCTTCGGCTAAAAACGAAATTAGGTTTCATTTCACCAGACATTATATATAAATGAAGTTATTATGTTTATAAGTGCGTATTTCTGCACCATATAAAGTTATTATCGCTCATTGATACTTGAAGTAAAACTCTCCGTTTAACCAAAGGCGGCGAATGGTGGGTAATATTCAGAATAAATGAAATTATATTATATAAAAGTAGCTAATACTATTGAATTTGTGTTGGTAATATACAAGAACGATTCTATCATTGTCACTTGGTGGGAATTCGTTTTCAATGTAAAGATGATAAGCTTATTATTATAAAATTAGAGATTTTGACTCAGGATGTTTGATAGAATTTCAATTTCAATATCAAATTTAAATTGTTTAAGATACTGAAAGTTTTATAGGTGATGAAACGTATAGAGATGTACATTTTACGAATTCAAATTGTATTATTCTACTTGTACTGTATTTTGTTTGATTGAAAAGAATATTCAATAATACTAAACATTTTGTTTTAAATATTACAGCTGGCTGCTTTTCTTCAGTTTATTTTCCGTGAGATTTCCTCCTCTCACAAGTAATTAGTAACTGTCTGTACTGAGGTTCAAGCCTGTGAACACCACTATCGAAGACTTCGACGTTGACCACACCTCTATATGCTCAGTCTTAAAAATACTACCATAAAATATGAAATTGGATTATCGTCATCTCCACCTCTGACATTTTAATGTACAGTCACGTGCCCGCAGATTCCTGAATTACCGACAGGGCCTATTCGGGAAGTCTGTTCCTAAATAAACACATTTTCCACCATTAAACCAATTATGTCGGTAGGTATATACCTCTGGCTGGCGGACACACTCAAACCTATTAAACCGACCCACTATTTGCTCAATCATTTTGTACCCACGTTTCGATCACAGAATGAAATCAACAACTAAGGTTCTTCGGACATGTTAAATTGTTGAGAACAATGTCAAACTGTAGCGACACGGGAAACTGTATTTATCAATACTTGATAATAAGAAAGAGTGTGTTAAAATACTGCTTATGCTAACCATATCCGCTTCCGATGAAAAGTATATATTTCAACAATATGTGCTTTGGTGTTCATGTTGGTTCCGTGATGTGGTGGCCAACGTCGCTTCGTTAGCTTCGGTTACGAATCACCGTATGGACAGTTTCATAAGTTGATTTATGGACTTCTGGTAATAGGCATAGATGTATGTGATGTCTAAAATTCTCTCCCACCCATCTGATCTTAAAAACGGGGTGTAGTGGTAGCTGTTAGCCAACTGCCTGTTCTGTTCTAGCCCTTCTACTAAGTTGAGAAACTGAGTAACACAGAGTTCTTGTAGAAGTTGAGATACCTCCATTAGGAGGCTATATGCTTCACATTGGGAGCGAACATAGTTGAAAAAAGGTGCTTTAGCTTGAACTAGTTGCAATTTAACCTCTTTTTGACAGATACAATAATGGTGTATGGATAAAGTTACGCGGCATTTTTGATTGGCGTCATAAATTCCTTCATAAGATCCTTCACAAAAATTCAATACCAATAATTTAAAATTTATATCTATGAGCTTAAATGTAAAATTAGTAGAACCAACCCATGAACGGTAGTTACTTATTCAGTGTGAGCTGTATTTTTTACGTGTAATTCGTGCAAAAAACTTATATTTTTGGTTAAAGTAGGTTAGATATATAAAACGTCGCTATAGATCGAAGAGTAGGGACTTGCTTTTGTCTCTTACTTTGCTAATACACCGCCATCTTGAATTGGGACTTTAAGTAATTGGCTTACAACCACTTACCTTCAGTCTCAGATATTTATTTACAATTCTGTACGCTTACAATGATACTTCAAATATTTACAGTATTGTAAAAGCTAATACAAAAATCATAATTAACTTTTCACTTCAAATAATGCTTAGAAAATACAATTATTACTATTCATGAAATAATTTTCCATCCATATTCATGAAATAATTTTAATCCAGGCAGCACCGCATAGATTTTTATTTTACATTTAATAAAAATAATATTTTCAAATATTAAAAAGAAACTTGCACACATGGCCGAAATCAACTAGTAACTTTTATTCGAGCTGTCTATCGATATTGGTTGATGGCTGATTTTTTTTTTGAAGTGTTATTATTTATGACCTGTTTTTTTAATATTTGGGGTATAGACAAAAATTGATCCAGATTATTCGTTTTAAAAATCGAAGGGTTCAATTTGTCCCGACTTTGTTAGTTTTTCGTTTAAGGTACGAACCGTGAACCTTTAACACTTTCAACCACGGATAACAGATTTTCAATATCAAAATAAAATTAAGCATAAAATTAATCAAAAACCTTGAAATATTAAAGGAGGCAGTCAGTTAGTGACGAAATGCACGGAAACGTACAAAATTTCAACGATTCAAATTTGATGTTGAAGTTGCATCAAGCACCATCAGTCGATATCTTAAATTACTGAAAGTATTTATTTCTTAATTTTTCGTGAGGAACTTTCACCTGACAAATAAAATGTATGCCCAATATTGATACTTTAATCAAATCAATTAAATTTCAAGCTAGAAACGAGGGTATACTAACATAAGGCATAAGTCATAAAAACAAGTTCTGAGATAATCGCATTTAAAGCATTAATGTTTTTCAAAATACAATTGTTTGTGCTTTAAAAAGATTTTTGTACATTATAAAGAATAATCTTTTGGCATACAGATCATAAGATTTGGTATCGATGAATTATAGTCATATCATGCTTTCTTCCAGAATAAAAAATATTTCAAAGCCATTATATCCATTGACTTATGTGCTCTATCAGTACATTTTGACATTTAAAACAGAAAATCATCAAAAACTCACTTAATGTGTTCTGTCAGTATTTATGTATTTCATTATATACAATTCAATGCAAACGAATAATATTGACAAGGTCCCATGGGGTTAAGAACAAGAAGCTTACCTAGAATATCATATTTGTATAATAAAATATTTAGGTAAGATTATCGATTGTTTTAACGACTGGCGGTTATTAAAAAAACATAATGATACGCTTTGAACGTTTCGCCGATAGAGGCGCTGCTGCCGATTGGGGACGATTAAGGTTCGAGACTTGGCTTATTTCCGGCGTCAAAGCTCACAGCTCAAAGTGTTTTGCGAAGGCTTCAGGGTGTAATAATAATGTTATTACCTCACCTATATTATTTATTTTACGTAAAAAAAGACAATAAAATATTCCCTTGTATCCGCCGATTTATTTTAACAGTATAATGTTTTTATTTGCCTATTATATCTAATAAGTTGAGGCACCTATATTCTTCAGGTAAAATATTATATTTTATAATGATATTATTATCTAATACGTTTTTGCTTGGGAATGTCATTGCAGTATGCAGACATTCGTGTTGTTTTGTGAAAATAAACTTTATTATTCATTGAGCTCAGTTGTATTGAAAAATAATTAGAGCCAATAATGGCGCTTGGTAAAACATGAATTCAATGTGTTAGCAAATATAATATGCTTCTTACTTGCAAAGTTTAATTCCAAAATCTGAATTATTGACCGCAATTATTTAATGTCGCGTCTGTAGACAAGAAGTGGTCAACGCCGTGCTCTTCAGTTGAGAATTTTGCGGGCTCGAATCTGAATACTGACTTTTTCATAGATTTATTTTTAAATTGATTTATGAATTTGTGTTATGAAGGTGTGGAGGTCCAAAATTTCCTCCCACTTACTCAAGAGAGATAAGATAGCTACAGGTGGTCCTCGACTTTCACACGTTCTACTTTTGGACAATTCGCTATTTCGCACATTTCTTAAAATATAGTTTTTTCTCGATAGAAAACTGTGAGTATCATGCAGTCGCTTCTCTTTCCTCCTCTCCTCATCACCATCTCAAATACGAAAACAAGTATGCATGCAAAACGTAAGTTAATTGACAAAGACACAAGATGTTATAGAACTCTTTATCAAGAAAAGAAAAAAATGGTGGTATCCAATATCCAACTATCTCTTGACAAGTTACGAAGAAAACAACTAACTAATACGCCTCGTTAACTTTACTGTATATTTTAAGGTGTTAACTGTCAATTCTTGGTGGAAAGACATTATATTTTAAAAAATAAAACACAATTAATTTTTACTAAACTGATCTATCAGCTGACAATGCTCGTGATGAGCGAAACCAGTCCTGATAATTATAAACATGTGAAAGTGGTACAAATGAATTGTGTTTTATTAAAAAAAAAGTATATTTATAAATTGATAAATATATTTGGATTATTGAGATTTTGTACACTTCCATGTATTTTGTCACTAACGACCCGGGTTTCGCCTTTCGGCATCTTCAGGCATTCGAGCACACGAATGGACTCGAACTGAGGAAGTGTACGAAGAAATCCTTGTGTAAAATCCGAAAATCCTTGTGTGAAATCCGAAGTGTAAAAAGAAGTGTACAAAATCTCAATAATCCAAATTTGATATTGAAATTCCATCAAGCACCCTCAGTCGATGTCTTAAATTATATGATAAATAAATATTTTGAAATACACTTTTTGATGTTTTTTTTACATTGCTCTACTTTCGAACATTCAACATTCGCGCATATTTTCAGGAACCAATTACGTGCGAAAGTCGAGGGCTCCCTGTACTAGTCCTGGACTTGTTTTAAGGTGTTGACTGCCAATTCTTGGTCGAAAGGCAAAAGGAAATAATATTTAAAAAAAACACACACACACTTCTACAGGACTGATGATCAGATGGTAATGATCGTGGTGAGCGAAATCGGTCCTGATCTATATAAAAAATGTTGAAGTATAACACGAAGTGTTGTTTATTTTTTAAAGTACTAGTCCTGGGTTAACCACGTCGTTCTATCTTTTCTCTCTCCGAAAAAAAAGAGAAGTGACTGAATAGAAGTTCTCATAGAAAACTTTCGTTGAAATGATCTAAATTAGAGATGTACATGTGCTCCACATTGCGAGCGGTAATTGCTGAAAAAAGCATCGGTAGGAATATATTAAACAATTTCTTCCAAATGGTTTACTTAGTCAGTTAATTTATATAGCCCTAATTTTTATTAGACAAAAACGCAAAGAAATTAAAATATTTAATGTTTCTATATAGACAGATGCCTCGGACAAATATTCAAATTGATCAATTTGGCAATAATCACGGTAGATAAATAATATTATGCAATTATCTAATTATATCTATCAATCAATAAAAAATACAACGTATAAAAGCATACAAAATATCGATTGGTATTTAGGGTTAATATGAGTTTTATTTTGTTTTAACTACCGAAAAAACATCGCTTTTAATATATATTATAATGTTGAGAGTATATTGGATAAATGTTTAGCCTAATTTGCATATTAAAATGTTAGAATTTACATCATGTTGAAAAAACTTACACACGACACTACCGATTTCGGTATCGGTGCAAGCTTTATATTTGAATTGTTTTCGGATTCAAAAATAAAATAAATATTACGTTATGATCTTTTTTAAAATGCAAAATTTTATGTTGTATGTATTGAAAGATATGGCTTTCATATACGGTAAGATATCACAATACTAAAGTACCTAATTAAAGTTATTTATGATTTAACATTTTTATATATATTATTTAGTTTTTTAAATAAAACACAATTCATTTGTACTACTTCCACATATTTATAATGATCAGGACCGGTTTCGCTCATCACGAGCATTATCAACTGATGAATGCTCAAATGCTCGTGATGAGCGAAACCGGTCCTGATCATTATAAATATGTGGAAGTAGTACAAATGAATTGTGTTTTATTTTTTAAAATATAATGTCTTTCCACCAAGAATTGACAGTTAACACCTTAAAAGATATATTATTTAGATCTCACACTGTTGAAACCTAGATTCTATTTTTTAACCATGTCTGCTCCTGATGTGGATTATAGCCTACTAATGGAGGTATTTCAACATAAGTTTTTCTATGAGAACGGCTTGTTACTAAGTTGCTTAAGCTCTCTTTTGTTTCCCGAAGAGAGTAGGGATAGACAGATAGGGCTAGGTCAAGATTAGTATTTGTTTAATAGCTTTAGCTTTCGCCCTGTTTTTAGGATTGGATCGAACAGAAATCCATAAATCGATTGAAATATCAATTCATGTATCTGTCCAAACTGGAACTCGAGCTCGTGAGAACCATAACGATTGTAACCGAAGCCAACAACTTTGACCACTGCACCACGGATCCGATGCATCTTCTAAAATTAGGAAAAATATTTTTCCCGCAATTTAACATAAATTCTTTCTAAGATCAGATTATAAAAATAAAAAAAGAGACCATATCTGCCCAAAATGTAGTGTTCGTGTACTCGTTTACCAATCAAGGTTTTTTAATAAGTCGCTAAACCATTCTATTATGATAAAAAGGAAAGATGGATGAGGTTATTCCATGCCTACTGATACAAATCCATAAATTTACTGAATAATGAAAAAGTGTTTGTTCAAGGATTTGTTCACTTGGACATAAAACCGAGTAAAAAGAAAGTCCTAAAGCGCTACAACTCGGCTACAAGACCTGCGAGATAAATAAATAAAGAAACGCAAATGGTTAATGTGAACGATAGTATTAGGAAAGATTTGATTTTATACAATGATTAAAATGAGATATAGCAAATTCAGCAAGCACCCTCATTCGACGGTATTAATATGCTATTATATTTTGCTGCGATTGATCGAACTTTAAGAATTTTATCCGTGATATTTATTCTCTCGCCTGTTCTAGTTTTTTGGAGCTTCGAACGAACATCTATCCCGCCACTTAATTCCAGTAGATCAATCTGGAGGAATTGGAGGAGCGTGCTGTTGTTGAGGAGTATGGTCAGCACTAGGGCAGGGTTAATGGGTCATATGGTGTATCGCCGGTGGCCCTCCCGGCCTGTTAACACCTCACCACGTCCATTTTGATGGCTGGACCCCCGGGCTTTTTTTATCTGACCACTGCACTCAAATACTTAATACGATATTTGATTACTAAATATGCTGCTACTTCGTGGATATGATTAGCCTACTTTCGTGATAGCTCTTGAAAAGGGAGCTTAATTTGAATACTGGCAGTAGTGTTTCTCGTGTGGCCCATTATCTAGTTGGCAATGGGCAATAAATTCAAAAGAGACGCTGAAAAGCGGTCTATTGTTAGCAAAGGTTGTAAGGAAGTCTTAACGAGGATAATTATGTATGACATAATTCGAAATCTCTATTATATAGCAGAACATACTTGCATAAATCTGTCGGTATGTCTGAATGTCTGCCTGTCGCAAGAACTCCTCCCAAACGATGTAAGTAGCGACGTGAAATTTGCTGATCATTCTGGCTGATATTTCTAGGTCAACTGTGCTATTTCCATTTTATTTTTAACATTTATATTAACTGATGAATGCTTTTAAGTGTTACATGGCGTATGCTCCACGGTGATATTTTCAACTTTTAATATCATTATTAATTCAAAGACTATATTTTGTGGGTGTTACATGAGGTACGGTCCAATGTGACATTTTCAACTTTCAACTTTTAGCGTTATTAATTGATGGACTAAGATTTTGTGGATACGTGGGGTACGGTCGACGGTGATATTTTTATCTTTCAACTTTTAAGATTATTATTAATTCATAGAGTATTTTTGACACATTAACGTAAAAAAGTTCGCTATCCCTGTTCTATAACTAATTATAAAGCATTTGTTTGTTCAATTCATTTATTTCCTTTGCTAACAAAAATGTTAAGGTTAAAAGAACATAATACTACCTCACCGAGTAAAATATGTAAGTTAAAAAACATTGATAAGTATTTATGTGTGAATGTAGAACCGTTTGTCACTATGTATATTGAAATTACAATTAGAAGAAAAGTTTTCCGTCTTTATTTTTACTCTACTTTAAAATATAATCGTCGGTATAGTGGCAGAACACGTTAAGTCAAAAAACCTTGTTTTGAGATAATCGACTTTTAATAAAATTATGAAATTTATTTTTTTATTTTTACATAGCTTAATCATTATTTACAAAATCATAGGTTCCCAACCTTTTTCAGCGGCGAAACCTTTTTATAAAAACCATGTGACCCACGACCCCGATGCAATTGAAAAAGGCATTTTTCGAAGATCGTACTAAAATCTATCGTAGTGCATTCATAACTCAAAACAGACAATTTTTGACTATCACGTTAGTGGCAGACATTGTGCCGACGATATTAAGTGTCGAAACTTATGCAAAAGAGTGTCGTAAGTAGCTACATACTTACAATGACTTTAATTTAGTGTCACAGAAATCTATAGGAATATTTTGTTGATTAGTATATCTAAGGCAAAATGTATTAAATACTACTTAAAGTTGCTAAAATGAGGTGTAGATTTTCATTCTTGACAGCTGTCTATGATATTCTGCAGTTGTTCCAGTTTTCCGTTTTCGGCTGCCAAAATGCAATTCGCACCACTTTCTCTTGATGCTTCCAATGTGGCGCGACCTCTTGTGGCAGCATCGTCAAACAGAATCAACAAATCTTTGGTCGCTTCGATCAGAGAGTTACCCTTAATGAAAAAAAAACTATACAGTATACACAGTAAAAAGGAATACTTCTCTATGCCTGCAGAAAAAGATTGTCCTACCAAGTTGTCAGATTTAGTTTCGTCAGCGAAAATATCGACCCATTCAAAACTTGTGGCTTCTTTTAAAGAAAAAAAATAAACTTCCCACACACAATTGTTCCTTCAATTTTTCACATAATAAAAAAATTGTGGCGCAGTTGGTAGCGTCGTTGGCTATGGCTACGGATATCTCGGGTTCAATTCCTGATTCGCACAGTTTCATAAATTGATCTTTCAATCGATTTATGGATTTCTGTTCGTGTCCGACTGTTTCTGATATCTAAAAAAACAACAACCTCCCACCCACCCATCCGATCCTCACAGGGGGTAGCGAGAGCGATTAGCTAACTACAGTCCTGTCCTATTAAACAAATACTAATCTTGACCTAGCCCTATCCTTCTATCCCTATCTCTTCGAAAAAGAAAGGTTGAGCAACTGAGTAACAAGCAGTTTTCATAGAAAAAAATATGTTAAGATACCTCCATTAGGTGACCATATATTCCACGTTGGGAGCGGACATGGAAAAAATAAAAATATTTTAATGTATCTCTAGAAAATCACAGTATTGGCTCGACCATAGAGCGATCCTGATTATATGTTGACGAATTTTTTTAATCCTCCTGAATACATATGTATTTAAGTATTTATATAAGAAGTATACATTGACAATAATACTAATTAATTTTGATGTTTTTTAACCAACTTTGGTAATTTTATTTTATAAAAAAAGAAGTAAAGTTTAAGCAACTGTCAGAAACTGCAATGCGATGGTAATTTGTAAACACTGCCATCTGTTGAACGCACTCATTAGCATATAAATATTATGATGGAAGTAATATTATAGTCATCTTTTTGAGTGGCAGTGATTTACTGTTCATTTGTTTGAGACTCGAATATAAGGTGACCCCTCTATTTTCGTGTAGTTATTTTTAATAAAAAAATAATTAGGCTAATATGGTAATATTAATTACATATTTTACCTTATCGAAAAAACATGTGACAGTAGCTCCCGGTTCTCCGGAGTTTTCATTGTAACATTGGATGATGATCGCTTTTACTTTTTCTACGTTTATATTGATCTGAAAAAAAATCATACAAAGTTGAGTTATGGATTACAAGAATTGAAGCTGATGACAACGGCTTAACCCTACTTTTGGTTTGCGGTTAAAGATATTACTACCATATTACTGAAGATATACTACAACTATTGCTAAAATAGTAAAATCGCAAAGTAAAGTATACCAGTAAAAATACTTTATCGTTTTTTATCCTGTTAAATTTCGAGTGATATAATTTATACTTTTATGATTTTATTGTTTTATTATTTTTTGATAATGAAAAAAATATCTTGCAATACAGCCAACAGCCAAGGTGTCAGATATGTTGAAATTTTTATATGACATCAGATCAATTTAACTGAGAAATTGTGTAAAGTCACTCGAGATCAACTCGGGAAGAAGAAACATCACGGATCAAATTTGACCACCTGATCGCTAAGCTAAAGCTCTTATCACTAGACCGCAGATGCACTCGTAATATAAACAATGTGCTCAAAGTTATCTCTTAATTATGACACCGAGAGCAAGTAAATCTACGGCAATTGTTTTGTGATACAAAATTACGCAAAATTCTAGCGCGCATGCCTTCTAACTGGGTAATGTTCTGTGATTAAATTCTCTGACTTATTACAGTATGTTTTACGTGTTGTCTCTAGGGCTTCCAATCCCGGGATCCCGAGCAATAAGTCAATACCGTAATCCCGGGATTGACTTAATGCCAATACCGAGATTTTGGAATTCGCAAGAAGTTGACTTATGACCCGAACATAGCCCGATTTTTTTTCTGAAAATTGAATTCCTTACCCAGCCCGCCGTATGACGGACGGGTGAACGTTCGGATGTCGCGGGAGCAAAAATTATTTCCGGGGTTAAACATTTCTGCGTTGCGCATATCAAGGGACATATCATATTTTCGTAATCTATAAATAATAGCGTTTTGCTTAAAATTTCTGTCCAAAAAATATTCGTAAAAACACTCACCATACTTTTCAGAAAATCCGTCTCATTTTTGACTTGAAGAACTTCATTTTCTACAGTGTCTATGCAAACTTGAATATCTTCTAAAGGCTGTGATATTATTTGGGACACCTCCTGTTCGTGAGCTTCAATGCATTGAAATATCTGGGAAGAAAAAAAATCAATTTAATATATTTATCCCTAACATATTTCACATATATGGCGAGACTTGACGCTGCAGATTTCGAAACGTAAATACTCGCTTGCACCGAAACATTATGCTTATCAGTAGGCATTATTAACTGGCAAATAGTATACCTGCGACAAGCCACGACGCTGCAGATTACGATATGCTTGCAATAATATTTGACCGATATCTGTTATTCTACTGACACCGCGCGCTAGGTAAACGCATCAATATCTGTCGAAACTAGATCACAAACACAGTATAAATTGACAAACAAAGGGCAACTGAATAGAATTCTGTATCGACCGTCGAATGCGAATCAATAACCATCTCATCGTGATACGTGTTGTCTCCCGCCGACCGAACTCGTGGACTGCACCAATCGTTATCATCAACAGCAACCGTCTCTACCGCTTAATCACGTCAAGCAACAGCTTTGGAATCGTATTCCTACACATGTTATTTGAAATAAAAATCTTAATTAGGCTATGTATATGAAATCGAGTGTTACAAATTACACATTAACGAAATTAACTAGCTTGTAGTTTTGATTTCAGATTAGTAGTTAATAATCAATTAATTTCGTTTATGCATAATTTGTATGATTACCTGTAAACTCTTGTCTTACTTCTTGAATTGATAATTATTTGTTATACCTTGTAATTATGAACAATCAATTTCATGTAAATACCCTAAGTAGATAAAATTGATAGCTTAGTTATTCCACTTGGTTTATCACTAACGTGACACGTTTCGTCTCTTTAAGAAGCATCATCAGACTAACCATATTGCAAGGTTATTTCTCTTTATTTTTAATGTAAGAATTAGAATCATTGTTTACCTTAGAAATAAAAAACCTTGCAATATGGTTAGTCTGAAGATCCTTCTTAAAGAGGCGAAACGCGTCACATTAGTGATAAAACAAGTGGAATAACTAAGCTATCAATTTTAATTTTGTATTGCCCTTTTTAAGATTTATATTTCATCAGTTGATCCTGACAGGATATTACTAAATATCGATCCCGACTGGGATCCCGGGATTGGAAGCACTAGGTGGTCATAATCGAGGAAATAGTAGAAATATCATTCACTTACATTTTCGCCGGTCAGGGTTTGTCCGAAGCCGTTGGCGAACAGTATTGTCTGAAAGTAATTTTCGCTTTTGCCCAAATCTATCTGCTTGGCAAACTTGTCAAGTTCTGCGAGCGCTGCAGTGTTCCTGATCAAGAAGCTTTCCAATTCAGCGATGATGCCAGGAAATATTGTCGGCTCAGTGCCATGACACCCCTGCAATACCATTTCTAATTAAGTTTTTATTGAGTTCACAATATATATTGACGATGTTTTGGCCAAATGATGTGGCCCTCAAAAAATACGAAAATTAGTTAATAAGTGGATCTCATTTTAAAAACAACAAAGCAGGTCATTTAAATGCCAAATGATGTAAATTAGAAAAATAAATCGACCACTTTTTGGAAGGGAAACATCATTTTACATTGGTTTTACATTTAAAAATTATTACCCGGTCTCTTGATGTAAGCCACTATTATATTTACACTCCATGCGTATAATCTCATATCTGTAAGAATTAGAATTAACAGGAGTGCATTTCAAAGATTCATAACGCAACTCGCCATTTAGTGTTTTCTATAAAAACAGTATTTACTCTCTCTTGAACGATTTCAATTTTAAGGGTTGCATCAATTGGTCAAAACACAGTATAATATTATTATTATATGTACATACATTACAAATGATAAGTTTATAGCTTTACACAGTAAAAAACGATTAAAACATAGTAAAATAATAAAAATGGTAAAAATTGTAAATTGCTAAAAAAGTCAACCTAGTAAGTTCTGACAAAATCTACTTTAATACATTAAAAATAGTGCGCGTCTGAACTCACTCGCGTCCACGCAGAATATGTTGATATCCGAAGCAATACCGTTAAACATTGTTTAACGATATTACAAAAAAAAAAATCAGAAATATAAAGCTTGATATTTTGAACAATAGCGGAATTCTCATTTTGGCATCGTATAAGTCGAAATAAATATGTGACCAACTTTCAAACTATTAAACGTGAGCATGCCTAAGAGAAAGTCAGTTTGATAAAGCCATGGGTAGTATCTACACGCTCTCAGATAGACAGGTCTAATTATTCGTATGGATTGAAAAAGTATTTTCAACCTAAATCAAGGATACCCATCAAACTAATTTTACACAATAAAAAGACTTAAATTTTATTTCCCCTGGTCATTATTGAATATGTTGGATAACTTAAAGAGTCACAGAAGTCCAGGTTTCGGATACAAATATAATTGTGAATTCGATAAATCTGTACTTAAAAATAATGCGTTACTACTTGGACACGGCGATCATAAATGATGTTTACTATTTAAGATGAAAAAAAAACTTACGAGAAATATTCCTGTTACAACCGCCACCACAAAACTTGGTCGATACATTTTTTTTTGATCAAATAATTAAATTGTATTATATTTTAATGTTGTCTAATAATTAAATATCTAATAGCTCTTGAATGAAGATATGAAGAAAGAGTTGTTTTCTTTCTCTATTTATGCATCTCTCTATTGATTTTGTGACACTTTTTTCTATTATGAGTAACGCAGTGTTGATAGAATTTAACGTTGTCATGTATAACAAAAGAACCATGTCATTGTGCACGCATTAACCCTTTAATTAGTGAGCTATTTTTTAAAAATTAAATTAGGTTTTTTTCTATATTTTATTTTTTTTACTATTACCTACTACACAAGAAAATATGATTTTTTTTTCTATTGGTCAATATTATTTATAATTTCAAGTAGTGAGTATTTTTTAGTACGTTTGGGTCTCGAATAACATGCTTTTATACAACGCGGTTTTGATATAACACGGTTGATGATTTTTTACATATTTTTGTAGAACACGATTTATATAACACGGTTTCAGCATTTTTTTATAGAAAATGTTCCTATAATGGAAAGAAGTATGAAGTTCAAGAGGTAATTGCAACAGATCTTGGCCTCTTATTACGTTACGTTACGATGTATGGGCTAAAAGCAAACAATCGATTATTACAGAATTTTTAAAGCCTAAATCCAAAAATACTCCAGAGTCATCCGATAATGAAAACTCACAACTCACAACCGATCTCGAAAAAGAGTCGAACATATAGAATTGTAAAGCTATGTATACATCTGGACATTCAGTGTCAACGCTGTCTACGTCTGGACACAGATAAGTTGCTAGAGCGATCTAGCTAGAGAGGTCTAGCTAGAGTAGTCTAGCTAGAGCAGTGTTCCGAGCGTCCACACCTGGTTATTGGAAACTTTTTGAGACACTCATATCAGTTAAAAATAGTCTACCTTGGATGCAGCCGAGCGGTCTAGCTAGACTGTAGTGGCACTGCTGTATTTAACTGTCCGGACTTGGACACACAGTCTAGCAACTGATTGCCTAGATTAAAGTGTCCAGATGTATACTTAGCTTAAGTGATAGCGATGATGAATGAATGATCTATTATAGGTTATTAAAAAATTTTTCAATACATACGAAAATGTATATTTTTTCGATTGTTTATTAAAAAAAAATAAAGGATATTAAATGTTTTTGGAACTTCAAACCTCGTATAACACGGATTTGTATGACACGACGTTTTTGTGGAACCATATGACCATGTTATATGAGGTCCGTGTGTATTACGAAACGCGCACATAATCAACGCAAGTTTTCTTCTGTCTAATTTGTGACAAAATATACTTTTCTAGGGGCGGCATTTTTGAAAATGAGTAGAAAATTATGTTGGTAATAAACAAGTAAGAATTTTTATGCTTTGTGATTCGTTAACAAAATATTATGAAAGATCTAACAATAATCACGAAGCCTCAATGCAAATTTTGAAATGCTTTTAATTTATTTTCTATCAATTGTGCCACTAACTGTGAAAAAAGTTTTTCGAAAATGAAATTAATAAAAAAACAATTTAATATTAACAGTGAGCAATTTGCGATCAAACAATACTTTCAATAGAGCATCAACTAGCAGATAAAATAGATTTTGATAATATTACTGACGATTTTGTTAAAAACAAAGCGAGGAAAAATAAATTTGTTGTAATTTTTTTAAATGTTATTTTAGTAAATTTTTTTAAATATAACACTTGTAAACGGCAGGATTGTAAGAATATAGGACATGTTTTTCAAGAAATTATATTTATACATGATTTTTTTGCCTCTGGCGCAAAAAAGATTATGTAATTTAAAAAAAACAGCTCTAATCCAACACTATTGTCAATATAGAATCAACATATTTGGAGAGGAATTATTTATATTAAACATAAAATTAGTCAGGATTGTAAAAATATAGTATGTTATTCAAGAGATTATATTTATACTTCATACAATTTTTCTGTCTGCGGTGCATTGTTTTGCTTTGTGATAGTTACAAAATTTTTTGGAAAAAAGTTGGGGGCGGCAAATTCAAGGACCTCCCCGGGCGGTACAAACCCTAGCAACGCCACTGGATGGCACAATACCTCGTTGCACATGTACGACTGTAATACTCAAATGGGTTAACCAAGTAAATATAACTATTATGCTAAACAAACGTCATTGTAATCATGCAGAATTTTCTTCTTAATAATATAAATATTATAATCCTGATGGTATGTTAATTACGTAGTACAATTATCATCGGTGCTATCATTGTTTTCATATTTATTTATATAGTACTATTATTTTTTATTACCCAGATATGCGAAGGATAGACCGCGCTAACATTTAAAAGTTGGATTTATTCTGGAGTTATTTTGTGCAAGCTAATATTAAAAGTTGAAAATATTACTGAGGACCGTACGCAGCACCCAGAAAATATATTTTTTTACCATGCCCGCTTCCAACGTGCAGTATATAACATTCTAATGGAGGTATCTCAACAGAAGTTTTCTAAGAGAACTGCTTGATACTCAGTCACTCAACTTCTCTTTTTTCGAAGAGAGAAGTCATAGAAGAATAAGGCCAGGACAGAACTAGTGGTTACCTAATCGCTCTCGCTACCCCTCGTTTATAAGGATCGCATGGGTGGGAGGGAGCTTACGCAAAATATAGTCCATCAAATAAAATGAATGTTTAAAGTTGAAAATTGAAAATATCACCGTGGACCATTCCTCGTGTAACACCCAGAAAATAGGATCCATCAAATAATACTAAAAGATGAATGTTGAAAATATCACGATGGACCGTACCTTATGTAACGCAAACAAAATAAAGTACAAGAATTAATTCTAATGTTAAAAGTTGAAAGTCGAATACCGATAAACAGCAGAGTGTCTCAGGAGTAATAACCCAAAGTTGGCTGCTATTAAATTAATGTTCGAGAGAAACTCGGTATCAAGTATCAAGGAATAGGTTTTTCTACTTATCAAGTATCAATAGTAGCGATTGAATTTCTAAAGTGGACATACTTTCTGATGTGGTACCTAAAATTATCTAAAGCAGCTATACCCTGCGAGCATCACCAATCCGACAGGACATGTCCGGTATCCGGCTCAGCATAGTTTATTTAGATTACATTTTAAAATTTACAATGTAAGTAAATCATTTAAAATAATAATCAGACTTTTTTACCAATTAAGAAACACAATAGCTGAAGAACATAATGAAAATGAACATTTTGACTGTAATTAATGATATGAGATTTATCCTGAAAACTTACAATATGTGATTTACATAGGTAATTCAAATAATGGAATTAAAAATTATTATAATAGATTATCAGCAGGGACTTCAAATGCTCATAAGTTAATTTGGGTAAATAAATATTTTGCAATGAAATGTCCTCAACACTTGCCCGTAAGTACCAACCGAAATTGCGAACGGAGCGGAGTCCACCGCCGCGCCCTACACCGTAATTTTCTCACCCGCCAGCTAGTCCCAATACGAAAATTTGCGCGTAATTCAAAACTGCAGTATGTTGGTATGTTCAGCTAGATAAGTCTTGGCACTGAGGCTTGAAAGTTTGGAGACTCATGGTCTAAAGAATCAACACGAAGACTAGTTCTTTTAAATTAAAATTAAATCAGGAATAATATTAAAACAAATGCCACCCAGTTTCAACACTTCCCATAGGATAAAAGGTTTTATTTTTAAAGTTATCTGTCTACCAGTAAGTCATAAATAAATTTATTTAATTTGGTCAGTATGTGCACGACTCGGAGGAATAAATAAAAAGATTTCTGTATGCGTAAATGAATAAAGCGTTAAAAATAAATATGACAGATTTTATAGCTCATTTGTTCCACGAGATGGCCTCTTTTGAGTGAGCGGCATTTTTTAAATGTTACACAAGTGGTTCTCAACTGGCGCTCCGCGAATTTATGCTCCGAGAAATTATGCGAGCCTCGTACTGGATGGGAAACTTAGTTGGAACGAATTTTAAGACTGGATTAGAAATCCGTTTGCCACAGTTTTTACATCAGTTGTGAATGTACGTCCCGATTTGGAGAACCGTTGGTAACTCGTCATTGGTCGTGTCCGTGTTGCAGTGGTCAACGTCGTCGACTTCGGTTACGGATGTCTCGTGTTCAAATCCCGGTACGGACAGTTTCATACATTGATTTTTATGATGTCTAGAATTCCCTCTCACCCATCCGATCCTGAAGACGAGGCGTAGCGAGAGCGATTAGGTAACCACTTGTCCTGTCCTAGCCATATTCTTTACAAATGTATATAGTTAATTCCGCTTTATTGGTACATTGGCTAATTGGGTCAAATCCGAAGGAACATAAAAAGAATGAAGAGACTAACAGTAATTTATTTCGGTTTCCGGGCCACCATTTCATTTAATCGGGGCAAAAATATTATGATAGTAGACAAGAATTAAGATGTAGACTTGTAGATGCAATTTTCGAAGTTATCAAATCATTAAACGAAAACGACGACAATGCTGATGAATATCTCCTTATTTACGTGAGAAACCAGAAACAAATATCACAGTGTTATTTTAGGCAAGAAGGCAATAACGGGAGCTCAACATTCACTCTGAATAGTTAACTGCGCTGATTTTGTGCAATAATTACAATCCTACCAAAGCAAGAAAAATACTTCACTTGATGAATTTCTGAAGAAATATTTTTCTTTTGTTAAGAATCAATATTTTTATTAGTATTATTGATTATTTTGTTGAAAATCATCAATTACTTCTTGTTTTATGTAATTTAAATGTCTTTAAATAATGAAATACGTACATAAAGAATTTTTATTATTCGATTATTAGAGCCAGCCACTTATTTGGGACAAAATATTTGGGTCTGAGGTGTTCCAATTAAGCGAAATCACATTTATTTTGTTTGTTTTAAAATATGTGCTACTAATTTTGCTATTATGTCCAATATGTTTATATAAATCTTCAATGTAAATTATCTGACACTAGTGATAATGCTCCTCCAATTATTGTTTATTATTAAAACACGTCACAAAGGTTAAGATCCACTGTGCTAGACTATAGTCAATGTTGTAGAAATGAATTTGTGATTTTTACCTGGATCGCCAATTCCCTCCATCAGATCTATCAACCGTGAAGGGGTTGTAAAAAGATACTGCTCGAGGGTCTCAAATATATATTTGCTCATTTAGCCTCACTAAAAAAATCATCTATCCCACGAAAACAATACCGTGAAGAAACCTGTCGTTTGGGTACAAGCCAGAAGAAATTATTTTAATAAATTTGGTGTACTACCCTTCTAATCACACTTATAATAATAGGTATGTTATTTTATATTCTGTGCAATGAATTCAAATTTTATTAAGCATATTTTTATTGTTCAAAATCAAAGCTGTTCTTATTTTGGGAGTGTTGTTTTATCACTGTTCTATTTTGTCATGTTCTGATTTGTCAACGAACCCAAAACCTGATATAGGTAGGATAGAAAAAGTAAAGGAACTTGTCGTTCTCTATACACGCCGTTCTATGATTGGAAGGAAGTTGGGTGAGTCACAATGAAAACATCACACACTCAAACTCATGGATATAAATCAATAAACTAAAAAAATCAATTTAAGCCATATGTAGGTACGGTAGTCTTGTGGTCAACAGGTTGGTCTCCGTCGTACTACAAAAGCTCAAATCCCATAATCAATACTTTCATACCTTAGATTGAGAAGTCAATATATAATATAATATTATTTATGAGCTTAAAGAGTTTATGTAATCAGAATAAAATGTTGCCAATTATAGTTATTAATCCGCGCTGTAAAGACGTTTAGCCAATAATATGTCTTCTGGAAATTTAACCCCTGGGCCTTAATTTTAAAATTAACATCCCCTAAAAACTTAGAAACCCTTTGAGTGACGATATATTTTTTTGCTTATTTTTTTCGTGGGTAGGTGGTGTGATTATGTAGAACATTGGGTTTTATTACGCCCGTGTGCACTGATTGCGGTCGCCATTACACTGTTCTATTTTAGGACCTTGTTTGTTTTGTAAATGCCGAAAGGGTGCTCAATATATTACTATTGTAGAGCTATACACTAAAAGATTTTTCAATCGCAAAAATAATCAGAATAGTAAAACTGTATAAATCTCCGTTTAAAAATATTCACTGTTATGATTTCATTAGGTGGGACTTCTTTTTCTACCACTACTTTCTTGCTGAAAATACGTAGAGCTATCAGCATAGGTTCTGAGTTGCTCAGGGCTAATTTATTGAAAAAGTGTCTACAGACCTTGGTGCGAGAAGTTTAGGTGAGCTGGATAAAAAATGACAGTCGAAATTTCTGTATTTGTTGACGTCATCGCGTGTTTATTGAATTATAATTTACTATGCTTACAACAGTGTTTTGGTGACAATAAAAATTTGTTTCGTCAAAATGGCGTCACTAATTTAACAAAAACAACCATCCAGCTACTTCTTGCACCATGGGTATAGAGTATATAAACTAAATATTTATATCACTTTCCCGAATGTAGACTATTTAAGTATCCTTTGAATTAACTATATCTGCCATATCTATCTATACTGGCATTGAAGTTCAATGGTCCAGAAAACAAGAATTTTTATTAAGAATTGTCGGCCATATATTAAAAAAATTTTTTTTTTATAATACTTTTCATATCTCTAACAAATAAATTATCCTATTTCTTAGTAGGTATCACACAAATAATTATCTCTTTTTGAAAAAAACATCGTTAAAATAGTCAACAAGTATTCACCCAAAAGACCAAGAAAACAAATTAAAAAGATGATTTTTGTCATTTAACAGATAAATCGTAAAAAAGGAAGAATAATTATAAAAACATATTGAATAAGTTCCGATGAAAAATTCATTCGAGTGTGACAATATGATAATGTAGAAATGTAAACAGTCCAAGAGGAAGAAGACATTATTTATTTTTTATGTATTACATAAACGGTGGGATGTCTCGCTAACGAGATCGTAATGTTTTATAATAAACAAATAAATACTTAATAAAATAATAGCGGATATGTGTGTTAAAAGGAGAAAAATGCGTAAAATTGCGGTCAGCAAACAGAAAATATGAAATTATCGCCACATGTTTTATCAAAATGCTTTTCGAAAATAATTTGATGTTCTAATTTTAAAATTTAAATTGTTTTTAGCTTGTTCCAGTAGGTATCTTATTACGCATACATTGGACGACATTCAGATTGATATTGTACGTTAGAGATTGAAGGAAATGACAGCCATGAACGACGCACTTCTACATATTTTGCAGTGGTGGGGAGACTGGCAGTCCGAATGACTGTATGTTGCCATGCGGACAATCTTTTCTCCGTGGTCTATGGTTGTGTTTCTCATTGAGAAGGGTACCGCCGATAGAGACAACTTCGATCGCGTTTAAAGAAGTTTTATTGATTATCATTGATATGTCGCTGAATCGCTGCTGCAGCTTTGGAATGTTTAATTTGTTTTCTACACAGGTAAAAATAAGAGAAATGACGGGTTGAAGAATTTTGTCAATATTTATTTATAAGGAGTTAAAGCCCAAAAAATACATACTCCTAAGTCGAACTGCCGACAAAGTAAAAAAAATCTTGGAGTGGAGAAAAAATGGGGCGTAGTGAGAGCGATTAGCTAAGCATTAGTCCTTTCCTAGCCCTCCTACTCTCTTCGAGGTTGAGTAACTGAGTAACAAGCAGTTCTCATAGGAAACTTCTGTTGGGATACATTCATTAGGAGGCCATATGCTCCACATCGGGAGCCGACATGGTTAAAATAACGATTGAAAAGTGAATCTATGAAAATTTTCATTTCCGCACCCGTTACTCGGTTACAAGACAGTCATTGGACAATATATTGTTTAATTTATCGTAACATATTAACTGTTTACTTATTATTTTGATATTTAACGATAAGTGTTGTTAGTTGATTAGTAAAGCGTGTACGATTTTTCCAATCATGTTAATTTAAGATCAAACGGCTGTGTATTTTTTACTGGAAACCATCAATTAACTAGCCGACTGTTAGATAAATTTGCCACAATGACAATAGAAAAACAAATAACTAATTGTGGTAGGTACCCCTTATGTCCCAATGGCGTATACAAGAGTTTTCGTGTGGGGGTTGAACGATAACTTTCATATTTCATCATTATGTTTATTAGGGAAATATATTTTCGATATTACTGAGAGTGGCATGTGTTTTTTTATGAAAATCTCTTCAGACTGACGCAATCGATAAAAATAAGCAGTATGTAGTTGAAATATGTGACTCAGGCGCGAATCGTACCCTCCAGTCGATTTCCCTCTCCGATTCGTTATTAGCGATTTGTTCATTCGATGCGTATTGCTGCGGTTCAATAATAATTGCATTCTACGTAAGTCATTCGATTTCTTAGTCTACTAACAATTGACAAAGTAACACGAGAATGGGAAAACTGGTTTTATCGATCAATATATATTTCTGTGTTTAAAACTAAGGATATTTAATTTCCTTCGCGTATCTAATCTCGAAAGCGGGGCGCAACGAGACCGATTTACTAACTTATAGTCGTTTCTTAACCCCAGCGTTTTATTCTTACCCTCTCCGAAATACAGTGTTTGGGAGACTGAAAAACAATCAGGGTTCGTAAGGGTTCTTATGTTGAGAAGCTCCGTTAGGTTTCGAAATGATTACATTGTGAGCGTACAAGATAAAGAATATCTTTTTCTTTTCCATGTCCGCTCCCGACAACTATCTCAACATAAACTTTTTAACGAGAACTGCTCCTTGCTAAGTTGCTCAACATCTCTTTTTGAAGAGAGTAGGGATAGGATAGCGCTAGGACAGAGCTAATTACTATCGCTACTCATCGTTTTTAGCACCAGATTGATAGGAAGGAATTCTAGATATCACAAAAATTCATGTCTACGAATAGAAATCTATAAATCGATGAAAAATCGGTTTATGGAACTATCCGTATCGTGACTTGAACCCGACACATGCGTAATCGAAGCCATCGTTGTTGACCACTGCACCACGGACCCGAAATATATACGAATATATAATTTTGTATAGCATTTTCGCTGCAGTATGATGTATGACTCAATTTAATTTGATATACGTCCTATGTTGCGTTGTGCCTGAATGCCCTGAATATTATTCGGATAAAATATTCGTTGTAACCTTCTTCGAGAGTTATCTGTATGCATCTGTGCGTCACTGGAGTATTATAGGTTTACATTGTTGCGTCAAATACAGTCTCATTAGTCAAAAGATAACTACGGAATACATAACAAACACCTCATTAAATAGCACGGCGCGCTTTGTGGTAAGTGTGCGGCCACACCGACTTTATTGCCAATAATATAATACTTACTTTGTTTTGTTCGGATTGAGCGCTGTGGCCTGTGGGCGAGTGAGAGGGGCGCCTGAAATGATATTTTTTGGCAAAGCAAAAGCGCATTGGCGCGCCGCGACAGCCGCCCCCTCCTTTATCTTACTACCGACAAAACAATACCGCTGTCTCCGCCCTAAAGGCGAACGCACACCGACTGCAATTTGGATCTCTTACATTTTATTAATACATAATGTAAACTAAGCGAATCTTGATTTTAAAATATATCATTTACTTATATATAACTGTTGATTATTGATGAAATAATTTTAGATTACATACTTAGTAAAATAGTTCAATTCAAGACTAAAAATTACAAGTTAAAAAAAATGGACATGGCTTTATAATTAGATATATTTAAAAAAATCAACAAGTTTAAAGAATAACAATATGGCAACACAATACAGAACACAAGAATTCATGATTATCATGTAAATGTCAATTAAATCATTGACCTACAGGCAGTGGCGGCCGGTGACAGGAATATTAGGGAGTGCAAAAAAAGATTCACATATTTATGCAAGAAATCCATCCTCCACATATTGGATTTTGAAAGTACTATCAGACATATACGAAAATATAAGTCTGATATTGGCGATATCAACTGTTTCTCTTCACCAGGGTTTCCCAAACCTTTCCTGCGGATTAATTTCGACGGACCACCTTTTTTCTTTTTTTTGGGTAGGTAATATCAATATGAATTTGAGTACGTCTAAATTTGTTGCAGCCCTAGCAGCATATACAACCATTCCAGGTTGTCGCGGATGATAGTTTCGGAAACCTTGTCTGTCTTTAGTCGTGGTATTTCTCAAAATGAATTGATCCTTTTTAAATTTTAGAAGTAACACTCACTTTCGACGGAAGTCATCGATATTGTATAAATTATTTGTAATGGCTTAACGGTTTAGCTAAATACTACATGTATTTTTTATTCGTGAAGAGTTGAAGTATAGACAGGGCTCCAACGACATCGTAAAAATCTTCTCTGCTGTATAAGACGGTTAGTTCAATTTAAGTTTAAATTCTCGGTGAAATCATATGTTAAGGTTACCGTATTAATGTCTGCAATTGGAATAATTCTGTATTAAGCCGGAAATTTTTCGCATAAGTATTTTTTGGGGAAAGTAATTTGTAGAATTCAATATAGAAGAATATAAAAAATATTAGAGGAAGGTGTATTACGAAACTGAACCAGATACACAGTTGAATATTATGAAATAGGTAAGGCCAGCCAGGTAGAAAACTCGAAACTATTCTATTTTAAATATTCAATAATGTCTACACGGTATTATACACGATCATAGTTATAATTTTATAAATTGTATTCATCACTCCAAAAGTTATAATGGTAGGTAAATATTATTCTTATTGAAGAGCGTATAGTTAAAGAATCATATTGAAATTAAATGAGCTTACTACGCTTGTTCCACTGCTCTTTTTCATTCATACAAATGACTGTTACAGGCTTGTAAACGCAAACGTCAAATCGCTTCGGGTAAGTTCGGGAATTTCCGCCAGGGGGATCAATGCTCAAAAACAGTCCATACAAAATCCCCCCTTCGCGTAGTTCATACTGTTGCAACGTCACAAATATGTCAAAATACATGGAACATTTCAGACGTCTAAGGAGTGCAAAAGAATTTATGCTCCTACCGCGTCATCGACCGACTTTCATGCGTATTCTGAATCGACGCAGAATACGTTTACTAGTCGTGTTTATTGATCATCGTTTCCTCCAATATTTTCCTATGGGAAACACGAGGAAAATTTGAAATTAGTGAATTGGTATAATTATTATATTTGAATATCGTTTATTAATGGAATATTTTGATGGGACTTATTGGAGTGCAGTGCACCCTTTGCTCCTTTACAAGAGCCGTCCCTGCCTACAGGGATATTTCGACATCCATTTCAAACAATAATCCAAAGCAATATTATTGATTGAGTTGGCATTTCCTTGGTAGAAATTCATTATAAAAGAGTAAACTATCTTAAGATAATATATTCAGCTGTCATAGTAGAGATATTGTGCGATTATAATATTGACACAAATGTTTGATTACAGAAATTATTTATTGCGGTTGCTTGTTCATATTTGAATACTTAAAAGTCATTATGTCTGTCGCTGAGGTCTAGTGATACAAGCTTCGCCCTATCGATCAGGTAGTTCTCGGTTCAACTCTAGGCAAGGTCAATGCGAAATTTAGATTTCAATAAAATATTTAATAGATGAATGTTTGTGATGTTCCCAAGTTGAAGTTTATCTCGTGTGGTTTAAAAAATTCGAAATATGTGGTGCTTTCGCTATTATTAGCTGTAATGCGAAATATTTATTATTAAAAGTAATGAACTAATGGATGTAGCGATATTTTTATAAATCCAATAAAACTTATATATATTATAAAAATTATGAGTTAATGCAATGCCAAAAATGTTTCGCGTCTTGTGTAACGTATTTTCCGTGCAGACTGATTTTATTGTTGCTTAAGTTTTTTTTTTAATCACTTTATCCAAAATTTGAAAATTATGGTTCAGGTCTAGTAAATATTTAGTTGAGCCGTGTGAGGCGAGCTTAAGACAGATCGGTTTTGGCTTGTTCCTCAATAATGATGGACAAGTTGTCTTCTCCATCACATTGTAAACAAATAATAAGATAATTGGTTTATTTGCTCAGCACTTTTTTCAATAGCCTTTGGTTTACACAACTAGCCATTGTTACTACATGATAACATGTAGGGGTTTTAAATCCGGGCACAAAATTAGGGACCACATAAATTAAATTTAAATTCCACTTTGGAGCTTATTCAATCTGTTTTAAGTATTTTGTAAAAAATAAGAGACTAAGTCTAACATTAAATTGATATATTTTTTTATACCTCCAAGTCCGTAGTGCAGTGGTCAAAGTAGTTGGCTTCGCTTACGGATCGATTAAGTTGAGTCGGTAAATTACTTTTTCAATCGATTTATGTATTTCTGTTCGTGAGCTACCTATGTCTAAAATTCCCTCCCACCCATCCCATCCTAAAAACAGGACGTAACGAGAGCAATTAGGGAACCACTAGTCCAGGGGAGGTGGACAACTTTTCGGATCAAGGGCCAAATTCAGTAATTCAAAATGAGCGGCGAGCCGCAAGTAAAATACCGTTTTTATATGTACTATTTCTTATCATGAAAAAAGGTGCTAAAAGATGAAAACGTGAATCTTTTTATCTTTTTCAAAAATATTATATTGCTCTCGGGCCTCAGAAAAATGCGGCCCGCGGTTTTCCCGTGCCTACAATAGTCATTACTTTTTTCAACAAAGAGAGTTAGAGCTACTGAGTAACAAGTAGTTCTCATAAAAAAAAACAATTGAGATACTTCAATTAGGAGTAATATATGTTTAAAAACGTGATTAGACTGTCACTTTAAATATGGAATGTATTTACTTTATATCATAAAGTTGCTAATAGACGATGTAGTATTTTGATTATTTATTAATTTAGTGTAGCGGAAGTTTGATTTGTTACCCCTGCGCACGGAAACAAGCCCTTTCGAAAAAAATCAAAATTCGTCAAAATTGAAATTATTACAGATCTTCTTTGTAATTTCGTTGCTTGTTTACGTTTATGACACGCAAAAGTTTGACCATTTTTTTTTCAATTTTTTCCAACTAACTATCCATAATCAAGTGGCATAACAATAGTGTTTATTTGTGTAAAAAAATACTAATTGCACTCTAAGGAAAAATGGTTCTTTTATAATGTGTGAAATTTAAGCCGTACTAATAATTGTTTATTGGATCCATTTTTGTAGAGTAAAGAGTTGCGATTCGATTAGGGCTAGCTGGAGCATCTTTCAATTCAATGCAGTTGCGAGTCATGGCACATCATTTAAGCACAGTGCTTCGAAAGAAGATGCTTGCGGTGAATACTAGAGGTACTGGTGAACTTGTCAAGAACTCGGAGGTAAGAGAGAAAACGACGTATTATGTCCAAATTAAAAAAAATACGACGAAGGAACTGGACGGTCTGTTTCTTCTATCAACCTGATAGATTCCGTTACCCTTGAAGCTGATGACCATCCATAGGAGTCACGGGACGATGGGATAACCAGGGAGGAAGCAAGAAGACTGTCGTGGGGCAGAGAATTTTGGAGACACCCAGTGGTGGTCATGTGCTCCGAGTAGGGATTTAAAAAAATTGCAGCATTTCAAAAATCGAATTATAATTTGGACTAAATTAACAACACTACTTTCTTATATGGTGTCTGAAGAAGAAAACATAATGAATAACTATGCACTTCTGAAGGTTTTTTTTAAAACATGTCTATACCCGATGTGAGATATATGGACTGCCAATAAAGTATCGTCAGAAATATCAGCACTATAGATGGCGTAAAACCGAAATAGCCATCAACTACTTAATAAAAATTTTGTAGAACTAAATACTTTGTTATTTCATCCTATTGTAATGGAGTTCTACCAAGTAAATGCCAATTCAATCAATAAAATGATGTTCATTAAAAATATTCGACAAGAAAACAGTTTTTTTTATGCTTATCAGCGTTCATGGTAGCTTACATAGTATCTATAAAGTTTTGTGAGTGTATTGGTTTGATGATAATATAATATATAGCTGGCATGTTTTGTATATAGATAGCATCGCGTGCAATGTTCACCCCTCCCTTGGCTGTGGCATATGGGTCAAGAGTCATCCGCCGCCCTTCGCTTTACTGACTGCTATAGTTAATAGACGCACCTACCCCGGCAGACATTTTGTATATGTATTACAATTACATACATAATATACAGGACTTGTAACGTGCCTCGTGTCCTTCCATATCCCCCCTTGAAATATATTGGCTCTGTTTGTCTTCGATGTTCATACAATCGTCATATAATAGTATGATTCATAAGATTAAATCTATTTTAATTATTTACAAACATGCTAAGCTAAAATTCATAACTTTGTTTATTTTTTTACTGCTTCTTGAACTAGGTATGACACATTTTGTGGAATACAAAGTTATCGATTTTAAAATTAATTTCTACAAAGTTACCACCATCAAAAATAATATAAAACCACCCAATGGTTCGAGATAATATCATTTAACAGCAGCCAAAGTATAAAATTAATTGAAGTCGATGAAAAACAATATCTCTATTGTTCATTATATCAATTTTAATGTGGTAACTGTCAATTCTTGGTGGAGATGCATTTTATATAATATGCTATTTTTTAACTCATTATATTTTTCTCACCGAATTGATTTTTGATGTGGCTTTGTAATAAGTCATTAACATTTTAATTGTAGACTATTTAATTGTAATTTCGGTTATGTATAGTTTGTACTTTGATTATCTCCAAATTCTTGCTACAGCTCTTGAAACAATTGTTTGATATACCTTGTAATTATTAATACCTAATTTAATATAGACAGCCATGTTAAGAGTTATGTTTTATCAGTTGATAATGCTTACGATGAGCGAAACTGGCATGATCATTATAAAAATGTGAAAGTAGTACAATTTTTCTTTTTAAATATTAAAAGAATTATCGGTCCGCGGTGCAGTGGTCAACGTCGTTGGCTTCGGTTACGGATCTCACGATTTCGAGTCCCAGTACGGACAGTTTCATAAATTGATTTTTCAATCGATTTATGGCTTTCTTTTCGTATGGATAGATTTATGTGATGTCTAAAACTCCCTCCCAACCATCCGATCTTAAAACCGGGGGGGAGTGAGATCGATTAGCCAACCACTAGTCCTGTTCTAGTCCTATCCTTCTATCCCTACTCTGTTCGATAGAAGGAGGTTGAACAACTGAGTAACATGCAGTTTTCGTAGAAAAACTTCTCTTGAGATACTTCCACTAGGATGCGATTTTCTAGCCCTATCCATCATTCTTGCTCTTTCCGAAGAAAATAGGTTTACAAATTGAGTAACAAGAAGTACTAGTAGAAAAGTCAAATGCTCCACATTGTGAGACATTGTGACATGGTTTTAAAAAAAGTCCTATTCATTCCAGTTATTCGTGAATTATCAAAAGATTATATTTAGTTTTCCATGAAACTGCCATATGCATATTAAATGCTGTATGTATCATTGTTTGAATTTTGTGGACGAACATTTCATATATAAATTTTCGTATTTTGTTATTTTTATTCGAGGGGTGAGTTTAGACTTTTGCCGTTTATTTTAAAAGAGGGGTTGTTTTGTTAAAGTATTAACTACAATAACTGGCGACGTCGATGGATGATTCAACCACTTGTTAATTACTGACCTTTCCACGAAATATTATCATGTATCATGAAATGTTCCAGTAACGTTTGCACGTGCAAGTTGAGCTGTCGCTATCACTGCTAGATACAGTCATCTGTCCAAATCAATTTTGTTAAATAAAATCAAAGAGCCGTAATAAAACTACGCTAAAACCACTCTGATGAAGTTAAGCCTATATTTAGGAGTATTTTGAGGTTTTCTGTCAAATTTCAAATAGAATATTTAAAACGTTTTGCCGCTTCTGTCGAGTGTATAAAATAATGTTTATTATAGTTACATATTAAAGGTTTTTAATTAAAATTAATTTACATTTCATATTTAAAGAACCGATGTAAAAAAAATCGAAATATATAGATTGAATTAGCATTTACTTGGTAGAAATCCATTATAACACAGCAAAAATTCTTTTAAATAGGTAATCAATAAAATTTCAATGCATATTCCTTTTACTAGAACCGCTCAAAAACATATCTAAACAAAACTATATGATATTGTATATCGCATATAAAACAATGTAATAAACAGCTAAGCTAAATTAAGTTTTAAAATAGTTCTTACGATGGCGTAAAGCTGAAATAACGGTCCAAAAATGATCGTTTTTTAGAACTGAACACTTTGTTATTTTTACCCTGTTTTGTTATGAATGCGCTTTAAATTCTAAAAGTTTAAGTAAATAATTTTTATTTTATTAGGCCACAGGTGTGTGGCTATTTTTTTAAGAAAATAACTTTAGCTGAAGACTTATTATTCACTGGATAAAAGTAAAACTCATTCTTAGTTAAGTTTTTTGGATTAGCAATTTGAAGAAGACATCGTCGTTATTCTGGAAGAAGACAGTAGAAAAATACTGGTTTTGAGCAATTGGACTTTGAAGTTTGTCAAACGTTTGAAATGCTATATCTCTTATTGTATTTTGGTTGTTTGTACAGAACTGTTTTTAAGTAAAAGTATAATTTATTCAAATAAGTTCGAAAAAAGGAACATTTTGATATAACTAACTCAATATGTCATTTTTTAGATTTAGTGTTTTCTTCTAGAACAGCGACGACATATTTAAAAGAAAATTCGAAAGTTGGCAGAATGCATTTTTATATAGTTTAATTGAAAAAGTATCTATAATACACTTTAAATTGTCATTACCAGGAAAAATCAATTACTTATATGAAGACTCTAAAATTATGTTATGTTATGTGGAAATACATATTAATGACAATCTAATTCAATCATTAAGATTGACAGTCCTGAAAGTGGTATAGAATCACAAATCACAATCGTCATTCTTCCAATAACTTCTGTAAACTATCAATCTGAATGTCATTCTTGAACAAGATTATCAATCCGACTGATAGTTCAAAGCTCGCTTTAAGCGTCACAAGAATAATAATGTAAGCTTATAAAATTATTATTGTACAAATATTGGCAAATATTTTATATTCATTGTTTTACAATTAAAAAAGACCGGCCGTTAGCATGTGTTATGTCCAAAAGATCTACTGGACTCAGTTATCGATTGTGCGGTTTATTCTTTATTAAATACAAATTTTGATTAGAAATGGTTTTAACAAGATGAATAAAATAATTATTTATTTTAAGAACACAGAGACAAAGGATTTGATCGACAAATGGACGTGAAGTGTGTAAATGTCCGACTCTAAACTCGCTCTGACTTCTGTAATTACAACAGTGCGTTATATATTCTCAACTTGATTATATTTAGAAGTCTTCCAGGTCACGCCTAAGTGGGCGCGTAATCTATTAAATTGTATTACTTTATGGATAAACATTCGATTTTGTTATTGATAGCATGAGGTGAATGACTCTTTTAAGTTCATCTTTATAATATTTAGTGTAAGGCGGGGTAAATAACACATGGTACAAATTAGCCAATATGGTAGTTCATAAATAATTGACAATAAACATTGAAACTTATTATTCCCGTCACAAATTAATTTGAAGTGATGAATGGATTGATCTAAATGTCAAACCGCCTTGTTTGATAGCGATACAGAATGCACCCACCCTCGGGTAGTGGCAGTATTAGTTGGTATTGTATTATATTCAGAAGGGGATGAAGAGTTGGGGATGTATCCAATGAGGCAGTGTAATTGATCAGACATTAAAAAAGTGGCGAAGGAAACTGATGAGGGTGCTTGTTTCACTATTGAAACTTTACCGTATTGTGGATTTTTTTGTGATATTTTGTTCATTTATCACTATCATTGCAAAAGCTAATATCTCGTTGTTTTTTATTAAGGGGTTGTTTAATAAACTAAGTAACGATGTGTCCTTATTATTTTTGAGAAGTATCTATTGGTGCAATAAACATAAATCGGTAGTCTTCCAATTATGATGCATTTAAAGTAAAAAACCGATAAGTCCAAATCTTGTAAGCTTTTCCACACATAATGATTTTAATAATAAATAACTTATAAAAGAAATGCTTAACATATTAATGTCATGCACAATCTATAAATTGATAAATTCAATAGTTACAAGCAAGTGCCGATATGTCCAAATCTCTTATATTATATGTTGGAATAGGTAGCTGACTCGCTTTTTAAATAGGCATATTGTTCTTAATTGGAAATACGATGGCAAAAAAACCCAACGATAAAACTAATATTTTAATCATGAAACACACAAAATTCTATTACTACTAACATTGCAATGTGGATATATCGGTTTTTGTTTTTAAATGCCTCATATAGACAAAAATATGCTATATAAAATTCTTATTAAACATTTGATTTCACCGGGATAAAGGTGAAATGAATCAAAATCCTCATTACCAGAACCTCACGTAATTGAGATAATCAATAAAATTTCAATGCATTTACTTAAACGATTAATTATTAGTGCTATGTATGTTCCTTTTCATAGAAAAACTTAAAAACACAATTAGTAAATTAAATATCTATCTATATATAAAAAAGAATGTTTGTTTCTCCTCTTTGAGTTCGTTTACCATTCTTCCGATTTTGATCAAACTTTGTTTTGCGCACACCCGTGAAGGTTTTTGAAGAAAAAAATTTTAAATCTGAAATCTAAAAAAATATCAAATACGTACAAACAACGACATCTCGGAAAGGTATTCAAAAGGTAAGGAACTCAAATTTAAGAAAAATATTTCCTACTATGTTAGAGTCATGAGACAATAGTATTCATAGCTTAAATAATTAACTTCACATGTGCTATGAATATTGTTGGAGATATGAAAACAATAACATATATTGTTTGAAACGTATAAATGAATTATTAAGTTAAAAAATCGGGCTTTTTTCGTGATAAGAAAGATAAATCTGGGCTTCGGGTCGGGTTCGGGTAACAAGTGTGATATTGAGAGTTGGGTTTGGGTCAGGCCGGGTCTGACGATGACGGGCTCTGATCGGGTAATTTTATGAAATGTCGGCCCGTGCAGATTTCTTATCCAAAAGCACTTCAATACACAGAATTGAAACACAAACCCTTTCTTTCTTCGAGTGGCATTGCAACGCATGCCAGGTACTCACTAGTATATAATACATACGAAGATTTATTTGTTTGTTTGTTTGTTTGTCCTCTATGCATTCCTTTACCATTCATCCAATTTCAATCAAACATTGCTGAATTGTCTGAACACCCTTGAAGGTTTATGAAGAAAAATTTTTCATGTAAAATCTAAAAAAAATTAAATACGTACAACTAGCGACATCTCTGAACCAGACGGAAAATCAAAAAATATTATATATCCAAAATTGAGGTCTGCACTGGGCTGAGCTTGGCCCGCGGAACTTTACCCGGCCCGGCCGAAATAGCTGTCAACAAACTGATAAAATTCCTTTAGAACTGAATACTTTGTTGTTTTCACTCTGTTACAATGAAAGAGGTATCAATTATAAGAATGTCAAACATAACTGAGGTAATGTTTGGCTTTTGTTCATTTAGCGATTGCGTGCAAATGAACCATATTGCACACTAAACGTTACAATTTGACTTCAACGGAATGTGACATCAGTGTGGGAACCTTTACCTAAGTTGGGATGGCTAAAAAAATAAAATGTGGATGGCAGCGGTCGCAATGTGAAATAAAATATTTTAATATTTTGTGTTGCATACGGAATGGCGTAAGTGCGTTTAGTATCGTCTTTCGTTAAAAATGATAGGAGTCATAAGGGAGACAACGACATTGCTAGCGTGATTAAAACGCCATCATCGACGTTACTGTGGCGACTACGGTTTCTTAGAATGAAAACGGGACAGTATCTCAGGAAAATTATATTTAATTATATATCAGGATTACTGAAAAAAAATGGATTACACCTCACAACCGATGCTGGCAATGGAGCAGATATTTATAAAAATATTACATTTTTACAGAAAATACGTCAAAAAAACCATTACCAAGATCTCAAATGGTAAATTATTTGATATTTACTAAGGTAAATAAGACCGGTAAGCTGGGACTTGACGCCCGGAACTGTCTGATTGCTAGGGTAAATAAAGCTGTTGCCGCTTACAGCGCATAGTGGCCGACACCTATTAGTTAGTTCTTTATGTAATGAATATGGCAAAATATTAATTTAAAATTATTAGACACTATATGGACCCCTAATCAAGAATCAACCAGAGGGTATTTCATAACCTACATAGTGTCTACTACAAATTGTGTTTAATTTTTATAAATGTTACTTTTTACCAAAAGTTGAAAATTAGCATTATTGAATTGTTTTTTTTACAAGAGATGATTTTAAAGCGCTTCCAATGTGAAGGATATTGACTATTAATGGACTATTTCAAATGAAATTGTTTGAACGATGCCTGATCAAGCACTCAGTTCGTCTCATGAGGTAAACAGTAACGGATTTGATAGGAAGCAATTAAAGCATTTTATAAATACAATAAGCTTCTGAAAAAAGATTAATAAATCGATTGAACAAATTTCAGAAAATTTATACTTCGAATCGTTGATCATCCAATAAATCATGAGAGAAGACTTTCACCAATCGACCAACGTTGTGTTTATTATTGAATGAATTGACATTGACTTGATAGAACTGCATTATAATAGGGTAAAAATAGCAGTTTCAATAATAACAATAATAGTTTCTGTCTGGACCCAGACTACCCTCTGACGAGCGCGAGGCAAGACATTTAAGGACTCGACGGCTTCAGGTACTTGGGGCTACACAGCAAGGGAGATGGCAATCGTCGTGAAGAGCTCGCAATCCGATTAGGGATAGCTGGAGCAACCTTTAACTCAATGCAGAAAGTCTGGGACTCACGGTTGTACTCGGGCAGAACTAAGTGCCACTTATTAAACGTGTGCATTCTGACGGTGCTGCTTTACGGTTGCGAGTCATGGTATGTCACCAAGTTACAGGGTAACCGTATTCTGGGCTTTGAAAACAGATGCTTGCGGTACTACTAATACTAGGGTAATACTAGGGGTACGGTGGTTTGATTTTGTCAGGAACTCGAAGGTAAGAGAGCGGACGGACCAGTCTCTTACTACGTCCAAAATAAAAAAGCTACCATGGACATGGCTTGGACACGTGCTGCGGATGCCCCAGGAGAGCCTGAATCCTGCGTGTCTTTTTTACCAACCAGATGGATTCCATCGCCCTGGAAGGCCGCTGGTGACCATCCATATGATGTATTCGGCGGAGCTACAGGACGCTGGGATGACCTGGGAGGAAGCGAGGAGACTGGCGGGCGACAGAGAAGCTTGATGAAACCACGTGATGCCCATATGCTCCAAATAGGGAGCGAATATGGTTAAAAGAAAAACGAACTATTAAGAATTTTAACAGTCTTCGATAATTATTTTAGCTTCACGCGATCGTCAGAAATGTGTTAATATTGATTTAACTTAGCTGTATATACTGTTTTACGAGAGATAATTTACGAGAGATAATCAATTCACTTCTTCCAACATCATAACTTTTATTTAAAATTCAAATATTTAACTTACTAATTGTGACCCTTAACAGTCCCATTTTTATGAAAAATGATGGTCAGCGTTATTGTTATGGAAAATGGTAGCCAGAGCATAACAACAATGTGAATTCCCATGAAGGAATTCGGACGACATATGCGGAACTTTACCGGTTTTATGTAAATAGCCGTGTTATCGGATAACGTCCACGAATAAATTGGGGTGGGTGGTGCAATACTGCATACCTAATTATACGCACGCATACATAATAGAGGGATGAACACAAATTACAAATGGATACGTTACAGATGCAAATTTAATGCTCATGGACAACTGTTAGAAGACTAGGGAAATAGTAATACAGTAAACTTTCGATTATCAGGGCTAATTAATGGTGAAGTGTGGGTCACACAGTTATCTATATTTTTCTCGTTTTAAAATACTGTAATACACTTCTCCAGCAGGATATTAATTTTTCCATGCTTAACACTCATTATTTATTAATAATATCTGTGATTTTGGTTTTTTTATAAGAATATTTAAACGATTTTCTAATATAAATTTGAATTGTCCCTGATTAGGAATGACACTAAAGTAAGGGTAAGTGGTTAGCTAATATCTCGCTTCAATGTAGATTCGTATTTTTCAATCCATTTGAATGCTATTAGTTTTTTTTTTAAATAAAACACAATTTGTTTGTACTACTTCCACATTAGGGCTTACAATCCCGAGATCACGAGCAATTAGTCAATCCCGTAATCCAGAGATTGACTTAATAACAGTACCGGGATTTCAGGATTCGCTATAAAACAGTAAAAAATAATTTTATTTTAAAAATACTGAAATACAAATTCTTATTCTTATTTCCAATGAACTATAAAATATAAAAAGCAAATTATTACCCGGTTTACTATACGAACAATGTTTCCGGCAGCCGAGTGCCTAGGTATATTCGATTTATATATTTAAAAATAATTGATGTAAGTGTTGTCTTCTCTCTCATACTCATATTTCGCGGGCGGACAGGAACAGACAATTTATTGTTTTTTTGCATCATTATTACAAAAAACCACTATTCTATTTTTAGACGCGCGCAGTGAAGCTTTTTTGTCATTTAACTGTAACATGTCTTCAATTTCTAATAAAAATAAAAAACAATCGAAGAAAATAAACGAACAAGATTCTGCTTGCAAATACTTTTTGCATAATTATGAAAAAACTTCATATCGTAACATAACAGTACAAATTCATTGAACGGATTTCTATTTTGCTCGTTGACAAAATATACTCTTGGAGGCAGCATTTTTTAATAGAAAATTCAATAGGTTATAAATAAATAAAAATAATCTTACGATAATCATGAAGCCTCGTAAAGAAAGTAAAAAAAGAAACTTTTTAACATCGACAGTGAGCAAAATTTTTTTTCAATAGAAAACCAACTGGCAGATAATGTTGCTTACGATTTTGCTGAGAGCAAAGCAAGGAGAAATAGTAATGCTGTGTTTGTAAAATCTGCTGAAAACCTTGTTCTAAATTAATTTACATTTTTAATGTAAAATATATTAATAGATTGTACTTCAATAATTTTGTATTTTTTTATATAAATAATAAATACAAAAGTTATTTTAAAGACTCGATTTTTCAACGTATTTCAAGAAAAAGCCTGCGGGACAATATTGATATTAAATATAACATTTGTAAATGACAAATTGTAAAAAATAGTACATATTTATATATAAAAAAATTGCGCAATATCCTGTGCCGTGGTGGTTTAAGTTTTAAAATAAATAGTAAGTTATTTTAAAGATACCCTTAATCCAACACAATTGTAAATATTAAATCATTTTCGGAGGAAAAATGGTGGGGGACGGCAAAACCCTTAGGTATGCAACATAATCTTGTTATTTATCAAATTTGAATTATTGAGATTTTGTACACTTCTAGGTATTTTGTCAGTAACGACCCGGGTTTCGCCTTTCAGCATCTTCAGGCATTCGAGCGCACGAGCGCACGAGTCAGTTCGAGTCCATTCGTGCGCTCGAATGCCTGAAGATGCCGAAAGGCGAAACCCGGGTCGTTAGTGACAAAACACATGAAAGTGTACAAAATTTCAATAATTCAAATTTGATATTGAAATTCCATCAAGCACCCTCAGTCGATGTCTAAAATTGTTATTTATCTGTTAATTAAATTTTTTAATAATATTTTTAAATAAAATTTTTATGATTTAAAATGTATCTATTTTATAATACTGATTATAATATTGCAGGCGTGAAAATTTTTTTAAGAGAGGCTTTGTAGCATAAACTTTGGAAACCGTTGCCTTAACGTCATATCATTTGATGGTAAATTCACAGTTTATAAACAAATTCATTTACAATAGTGATCAATATCCAATTCCAATACAACACGAAGCAAATATTGTATTTATACATGATTTTTGTAAAAACGGTAAATATTGCTAATGATTATAAATGTCAATATGAATACATTAAAAAGGGACAAAAAGGGCATGGGTTGTTGCTCGCAAAAATTCCCATAAGCCACTCACCTATTTCACGTATGTCACTAAATTTAACCTATTATGAACCTAACGACTTTTTTAATCTAACGGTTTAATTACTGACCCAACCATTGTAGTCGATATTAAATATCTGTACACGTAACAGACTAATAGTCCTATTTCCAAAAATGTTAGTTATGAATGCAACATTATTTGGAATTTTAAGATCTATAAATGGGTAAATAAAACTCTCGCGTATGTGGCTGGTTACCGAAAAACCCTATCCAAAACCAGTCCTATGTCACATTGGATTTACGGGATAAAGAATCCTATGTCCATTGGCAACGGCTGCGGATGTCTCGGGTTCCAGTTCCAGTGCAGACAGTTTCATAAATTGATATTTCAATCGATTTATGGACTTCTGTTTGAAGTAATGAATGTTTGTGATGCCTAAAACTCTCTCCCACTTGTCCGATCCACAAAAACGGGGCGTAGCGAGAGCGATTAGCTAACCACTAGTCCAGTTCTGGCCCTATCCTTCTATCTCTACTCTCTTCGAAAAAGGGGAGGTTGAGAAACTGTGTAACAAACAGTTCTCATAGAAAATTCCATTGAGCTACCTTCATTAAGAAGCCATATGCTCCACGTCGGGAGCGGACTTGGTAAAAAAAACTTAAGCTCTGCACACGATCATACATGGGACATGAAAATTGAAAGTCGGCAAATAGAATATTATGTAATATGCATTAATTTTCTCAATATTCATTATTAAGAAAACACTTCAAGACTTTGGATCTACTTACATTGACCATTTCACCGTATCGTCAATTTTCCATCCTTAAGCTGGATACCAGCTACTTTATGGTCATTTTACTCACTTAGTTACTGATTGATTTAATACAATTAAGAAAATTTAAACTCGAGCCGATTTTTACAACACAAATTTCTCCACTTGATTTACTCTAAATGCTTCAAAATTGCATGTTTAATATACAATACAAGAGCGTTATTAAAATGATACAGCCTCACGTTGTTCCGGTTATTATAAAAATGAAGCAATTTACACGAGGAAATAATATGTTAAGTAATTGACGAAAGTAAAATTTTCTTTGTGTTATGATATTATCTTTACTGCTATCATTTTTTTTCAATTCAAGGCTTTAAAAGAAGATATAATAGTTTGCAATTCAAAATGTTGCCTTCAAAATTTCCTCTTTTAAGAATTTGGCTCAAAATTTTATTCAAACTTCCACATTATGCAAACATAACACTACACTTCACAGTAATGAAATTTAATACATAGCTATTTGTATAGCACATGGCTTTTGATGTATGTATTATATATGTATTATATACCTCATTCCCAAAGAGTACCAAGTCAAAAATTTGCAGTTTTGTGTGAAGTACAAGGAAATGCTTAGGATACCGAAAATCTGACAGTTCCAAAATGTAACAAGTGGTAATCTGTTGTTATTTTAGAATGACATTGGTTATTATTACTTTAGATCCAAACTGTAACAACTACGAAAATTCAGTGAAAACCTCGGAAAATTTCTATTATTAATATTAAAAATACAAATATATTTTTTTCAGATATTATTAGAATTCCATTAAAATCTACAAAAAAAAAATGTGCAGTAGAAGAATAAACGTGCCCAAAATCTTGTTTCTCAATTATTTGAAAACCATACATTATACTGATTTAACTTTGGAACTAAAGTATCGAATTATTTTCTGTAATGTGTTATAAGCTAGTTTTGTTGCCGAATGGACAACGCTCTTGCACGTTATTGTCATACGATCGCGGGCTCAAATCATCAAACTAGCACCTTCACATATTTATATTTCAATAGATTTATGGATGTGTCTTCAAAGGATGTATGTAAAAAGTTTGCACTCATCCGGCTTTAAAAACAATGACGAGCAAATTATTCTTTCATATTCTGAAACAAAATTCAAACCATCACAGATATTTAAAGTGAAACTGAATATTGTTTTTGCATTATTTTACACAAATGAGAAGCAAGTTAGTTACATATATATTATATTTTGATTTTCAGAATTGTTGTTCAAGATTGAGACCCAGCTGTTGGGGAAGTGAGAGGTTTTTCATTTATCTTTTTTTGTTCTCACAAATGTTCCAGTAACGGTTTTTAAGTCTCGTGCCACCGAGCGTGCCCGAATCGACACGGAAATGGACGAACTAATTCGAATGAAGCCTTCACAATATCCGGCGGCAGGATAAAGAATTTAATTTTATTACGATATTTAACAAAGAACGTTTTTTTTTCAAATTACTGTGGTATATAAAATAGATCTAGCGTTTAATTATTGTGAATTTGTAAACGTACTTATTTTGGCTATTTTTCATGCACCAGTTGCTAAATTAAGACATTTATATAACATATTAAACTTGTATTTAATTACAGATTTTTGTAAAACGTAATGAATGTCAAATTCCCTCCCTCCCACCCGATCCTAAAATCGGGAAGTAGCGAGAGCAATTATTTAACCAGTATTGCTGACCTAGCCCTATCCTCCCATTCTTCATTTTTTCCAAAAAAGATAGGTTGAGCTACTGTGTAACAAGCAGTGCTAATAGAAAACGTCTGTTGTGCTACCTCCATCAGGAGGCCATATGCACATTGGGAGCGGACACGGTATAAAAAATTAATATCGATGTGAATAAGTGACGATGGATTGTAATTTTTATATTTCACAATTTTTGCGGAAATAGTTTTTTTGAAGTACAGACTAATCAATTTCACATTGAATTTATTTAAAAACAAGACCATCAAAACACAATGAGTTATTTATGGATTCCTTAGAGTGGTTTTTACAGATAATTAGTTATCAATCGATCGATTAGCCTCTGTGGCTGAACCAGTGTGACCACCGTATTGCGGGTCATGACACCTCACTAAAGTACAGAGTAACCGTATACTGTGATTAAAAAACAGATGCTTGCGGAAAATACTAGGGGTGGTTTGACTTTGTCAGCAACTCGGAGATAAGAGAGTGGACGGAGCAGCCTCTTACTACGTCTAAAATAAAAAAAGGGATGATGGACCTGGCTTGGATATGTACTGTGGATGCGTCACGCGAGCCTGAATCTTGCCGGTCTTTTCTACCAACCGGATGGATGTATTTAGCGGAGCTAAGGCACGCCAGGATGACCTGGGAGGAAGCAAGAAGGCTAGCGGGGGACAGAGAATCTTGGAGGCACAAATAAATATTTATATTTTACTCGAATACTGTAGTTAAGATAAAGAAGTGTGTCATATCTGTACAATTTATTACCTGAAATTATTGATTTTTCGTAATAATTTTAATTATTGAAATGTTATCTTTCCTTTGAAGTTTTTCGGCGTCGTTGTTTGGCAAGTGCGAGGAGCAAAGGACGAGGGTGGCGCGGCAGAATGAAGGAGGCAGTAGACGGCCATATGGCAAACAATCCAACGTCATACACCTTCTGTTGCCATTCGTAAGGGGATGTTGGGACGAAATACATACGAATTATTAGTCTAGAATAATTTAGCTTTATTATTTTTAAATTATATTTTTTAATCAAAAGTTCGTGCAGTAGGAAAACAGCAGTGTTTCCTGGAAATAAGGAATGATCAAAGAGGCATTGAGATGTCAATAACTTTTTCAAAATTATTTGTTAGTAATGAATTAAAAACAAATGTATAAAAGTGCTTGCAAATGTCTGATTTTTTTTCTTTAGTCTTTTATCTATAACGTTGGTACTACAAAATGTCAGCCTTTCAAAGGTAAGAGTCTAATGCTTTTAGAAATACATGAATAGTCAGTCACCAGCGGCCTCTTAGGGCGAAGTTGAAAGAAGAGCCAGGCAGAACTTAGTTAAATCAATGTATCAATAAAATCCATCACTAATATCTGTCGTCGATTCTCAGTTTCCACGACAGGCAATTTCTCGATACCATAAAGCAGCACCCTCAGAATGCATAATCAAACGGACTATTTTATCACCAAAGCGTTATTAATAGGGAAACAAAAATCTAAATAAACAATTCTGTCTGTGATATAAAGTAAGAAGTTGGATAATTAATAAACAAATGAAATACGCTAATAGACAAAGTTGTTGTATAAAAATGACTACACCAACATCCCCCATTGATAAAATTACAAGGGTGGTGAATCTTTGTCTCCTGCACCGACGAGCGCAATGCCGTCTGTCTTGACACGTGTTCACCTCATTTTTTTTACTGTATCAAAAAAAAAAAAGAATAGAGAATGATCCAGAAACAACAATAATCGGTAACCACCATCACTGTATTTGGATATTAATAGTGTTTTACACAAGTGTGTGTGCGTCTAAGTCAGCCAGATCTATTTTATAATAAGCTAATAAATATCGTACAACTTAAGATTCAGAATTGTTGCAGGTTAGTATTTAATTCTGATTTCAATAAAATTGCTGATCAATTGTATTTGTGTTGATCAATTTATAATGCTCCAGTTTGAAGTAAGCTTGAGAGCAAGTCAATTGTTTGTGCAATTTGAAATATATCCACATTGCGAAGAAGATTCAGACGACATTTTTGAGACTTTAACTATGGTTTTATACAATTGACTTTCTTTTGGGCATGCTCAAGTTTAAAAGCTTGAACGCTCGAAGAGAAAAGTAAATGAGGTTCAAATGTTCCGTCATTCTTGAGAATGACAAGTTTTGTGTTCCTGATTATTTTTTAAAGATTCGTGGACATGAATTGTTTGTTCTTCCAAGTGCAGAGCCAGCCTGTCAATGGAGATGCCACTGGAAAGAGCGTTATTTTTTAATATTTCAAAGCATATTTTATCTGAACTTACAAGGTTGACTTGCTTATCAATATTCAATGTTTTCTTTTTTTTTACTATTTGTATTGCAACGGATTACACTTGAATCTATTTAGATACATATTAAAATTGAATGTTTTCTTACGAAACTTAAAATGTATTGTATATTTTTAAAGAGAATTAAATTTTTTAAATAATTGTATTTTAATGGAGAGCAGAGTTTGAAAGAAGAAGTTTAGCTCTCAACTCAACACTCCCTTGAATGGGGATGAACTGACTGAGTAAAATTAGTTTCGTGCTTACCCTTGCGTAGAAGTCTCTGTTTGCAGTTCCAAATATATGTCACGTAATAATGAATAATCCAGAAGTAAGAATTCCAAATTATCGTCGACTCAAAATTTTCAAAATGTTTTGTTAATGAATATCCATATGTATTCAGTACAGTGTTTTATAGTATTGTTGTGTCTACGGTGTAGTGGTCAACGTCGTTGGCTTCGATTACGGATTCGAATCTCAGTAAGGACAGTTTTATAAATTGATTTTTCGATTTATGTATTTCTGTTCAGAAGCATGGATGTTTGCGACGTCTAAAATTCCGTACCACCCATGCGATACCGAAAACGGGACGTAGTGAGATCGATTAGTTAGTCCTGTCCTAGCCCTATCTGTCTATTCCTGCTCTAGTCGATAAAGAGAGGTTGAGTGACTGAGTGACACGTAATTTTCGCAGAAAATGCACCACACAGAGAATGGAAAAGGTTAAGAAAATAAAAATATTATGTGAATAAAAAATATAAATATGTTAATAATATTTTATCTAAAAAATGGGAAATGTCTCTTTCTACATCAAACGTTATAGATCAAAAGCAATTTACGTAATACAAAAAGGACAACTCCAAAGAATGATTTTTCTATAAATACTTAGTTATTGATATCAACAATTTTGATATTTTGAGATATTTTCTAGTAACAGTCTTGTATAACTTATTGATCTATGTATTAACTTAACAATGGATCATGGAATCCAACACCAAATCCAGATAACTCGTTACATTGGATAAATATATAAAAAAATATTACACTCTTACATTCAGCTTGACTTTTTAGTAGAAGTTGTGATAATAATTGGTTCAGTTAAAAAATGCTTGTTTAATAAATTGTAACATTGTATACCACGTATTTGAATTAGAGCCCAGATTTATTGTAAGTAAAAGCTCTTTTAAATTGGTTTTCAATGAAGCATGCGGATATTATTTTAATGTAGCCTTACCTTCCTGAACGACCGAAGAGGCGAGTTCCGGTCTAGCCTTTCAAAAGTTTTTTTTCCCCACAGGGGTGAAATCTCATATGACTCTAAAGATTTTCATGCAACAATCATAACTTATTTTTATTAAAATAAACTCGTCAAAAAATAATATATCGGTACATATCATTTGTGTGAGATAAATTTGTGATCTTATATCGAAATGTGGCATATATATACATGTTCTATTAAATTCTAAAATTTTCTGTGGCTAGTAAAAAGATGATACTAATAATCAAAGTAATCACTTCACAGTAATTTATCATTCTATATTACTGAGACAAACTATTTAACCTGACGATTTGCCAAATAATTATTATAACGTCTTCTTCAAGCTTAAAAAAATGTATGTAATATACTATCTTCTAAACTTACTTAGTATAGGAAAAATAAGTGTATTTATAATAAAGTAATTTTCCATCTTCTGGAATTCGATTTGTTTTATTCTATTAAAAATAAACAGTTTTTTTAAACATCGCATTAGTATTTCCTTGGTAGATGGCTTATTAATAATAAAGTAAAAATAGCGTATTCAGTTCAACGAAAATTTTATCAGTTTGTTGACAGCTGTTTTGCTTTACGCTATCGTCAGAACTATAGTTCAAAATTTATACAACTCACTATAATTATAAAACTATAGCTCTGACGATGGCGTGAAGCAGAACAGCTATCAACAAACTGATAAAATTCGCTTAGAACTGAATATTTTGTTATTTTTACTTTGTTGAATGTTTTTTAATTAAATAAATTGTCTTGGATAACAATCAAGGGAAATTAAAAGTGATTAAATTTGAACAAAATTTCAGTTAGAACAATCGATTTCCTCAAGTGCCTGTTTTTAGTCCACGTGCGTATTTACGTGTTACGATCAAGAAGGATCCCTCGCAGACCAACTGCTGACGCCAGCTGCCGCCTCGTTATCCTTACACCAGGATATTAATTCATTTAGCCTTCTCTCCGTGAAGATTTTCACTGAGAGCGAGACAGGATCAATAATTTTAAACGGTGTCATCCAATGAAATATAATATTCAAACGAATTATGGAAATTTATTTCAACACCAGACGCGTGGTTTTATTGTAAAACAATATCGGATCAAGTCGATTATGTAATTACATCGAAGAAAGTATGATGAGGGTTATTTTGTATGATTATAAATTAAATAAAGGTACCAAAAAAGTACCCAACAGCACTTGATAATATTTCGTTTTAAAAATGAATGTGATTGGTAGAATATTTTTATTTGAGAATATATAATTATGTTATACCATTCAATTATAGAAAAAGTCTACTCTTTATAGATTTTGCTTGTTCACGCTTAATACAATTTTGCTAACTTTCAGCAATTTACTATTGTCACAAAACTTGCCAAAGTCATTAGTAGGTTTTTCATTATTTTATAATATTATAATTTTAAGGATAACAGAACATCACGCTCTCTATGGAGATATCACTATGTGGCTGATTATGTAGTCAGCTATAAATATAATATTTAAAAATTATATACATTTTGAAATTTCTTTTGATTGAAACTGAAAATATTTACTACATTTAATTGTTTGTTTATTTCATTTGTTAGAAATAATATAATTGTAAATCGTACAGAAAAGATTCAAACGGTATGCTATATAGCTATATTTTAATTGGACGCATTTCAGACCTCATTTACTACAATCAATAAGTTGATCGATTTACAAATTTTATCAATTAGCAATATATCGATTCTTTCGATCATGCAGAAAGCTGATAAGTACAAGCAATAATATTTTAATTGGGACATTTTGATATTTTTGCAAGGAAATCTCTCTAATATAAACTATTATCATATTAAATAGTGAAAAATCCAAAGTTGTATAAATTTTAGTATTTTATTCACAAAAAAATATATTTATGTTACCGGATTATATAATACCAACACGCACTAAAACTTTAAAAATATTAGGAACCCTTTCTTTTTTTAAGCCATGTCCGCGGTCAATGTCAAGCACATGGCCTCTTAATGGAGGTATTCCAACTGAAGTTTGTCAATGAGAACTGCTTGTTACTCAGTTTCTTAACCTCTCGAAGGAAATTTTTACGAAGATAGTAAGGGGATAGAATAATATGGCTAGGACAGGATTAGTGGTCAGCCAATCACTCTTGCCTTCGCTCCGTTTTTAGGATCGGGTGGGTGTGGCAGGCAATTTTATTCATCATGCATTCGAGCAGAAATTTATAAAACTGTTCAAACTTTGACTCGAACCCGTGGGATCCGTAACCGAAGCTAACGACACTGACCACTGCACCATGGATCTGAAACACTGTTTGTAATCTTAACTATAATAATTTCAACCGACTGCCAATCGAACAACACTGTGAAGTATCAATTATTCTGAATTCTCTTTACAAAAAAAAAGAATGTAAATTAATAACCGTCAAAATAATATAAAAATAATTATTTTGATATTAGATTTAAAAAAACAACCAATGTTAAAGAATCAAATTAAAAACCTTGAATTAATTATAAATAAATTTTATTATTGCACGACTTATAGGCAGGATAAAATATAATTACCTGTTGTTGTATTATTATTATGTTACAATTAGATTTTGCTTCATTGTACTGATGTGAAAAGAGTATCTGCATGTAAGGGCGGGAGCTTTTGTGAATCATTTTCGCAACTGCTGTTGCCTGTACTGCAATGTGATGCGATGATGATTCTTTTCCTTTTCCTTCCGTTCTTTTGGCTTTTGTTTGTCAGTTGGCAATGTTGGCACGCTTGCGGCTGCACGCCGAAAAGCATATGGCCGTCACGTCATGTCATGTTCCCAAATAATAATCATTTGAAAAACCTACTGTTTAATTCCGCCTAATAACACCGTGCCGAGACCTTTTCATATTATGTTCATGTATTACGATGCGGTTTATCCATAAACCATAAATATGGAAAATAATATTACTAAGGAACATATAATTATACTAAATGGACCGATTTTTTAAACGTTATTTGTATATTTATTACCATTGATATGAAGCAAGTATTAGGAATATTGTTAAAAAGACAACATGCAGTAAAAATTTCAAAATTTTAATATTAATAGATAAAAAGTTTGTGCACAAATAGTAAACTTTTTCAATACATTAATAAAAATAAATTAAGCAAGATTAAACTTAAGACGCTGAGTCCGTGGTGTAGCAGTTAGCGTCGTTGGCTTTAGTTACGAGTCTCACGGGGTCGAATCCCGGACAGTTTCATAAAATAATTTTTGATCGATTTATAGATTTCTGTTCGTAGGCATGTGATAGTAGAAAACTTATATTGAGATACTTAGAGATATCAAGAGCATGTGTGTAGGACAGCGGTTTCCAACCTTCATGCTACAACGCCTCCCCTAAAAAATTTTTTTTCCCCGCCTTCCTACCTTTTATTTTTTAATCGATATTATAATATACACAGGTTTCAAATAATTAAAAATTTATTTAAAAAAAACTGACAGCTATAATTAACAGAATAATAAGATTTTGCTATTACGTACATGCAGTGGAGTAGCTAGGAGTTTTGTCGTTCCTCCGCCATTTTTCTTCCAAATATGATTTAATATTTACAATAGTGTTGAGTTAAGGGTATCTTTGAAATTACTAACTATTATATATTTTTAATCGTTAACCATTGTAGCAATTTTTTTTCTGACCAAAGGCATGTTTGTTTGTGATGTCTGAAATTCCCTCTAATCCTGAAAACGGGGGGAGCAATTAGCTAACCACTAGTCCTGTCCTAGCCATCACATCCTAATAGAGGTATCTCAAGAAAAGTTTTTCTGCCAAAACTGCATGTAACTCAGTTGCTCTATATCGAAGACAGTAAGGATAAGGCAAGCAAAGGACTAGGGGTTAACTAATTCGGATTGAATCAGATGTGTGTGAGGGAATTTTAGATATCACAAACATTCATGTCCACGAACAGAAGTCCATAAATCGTTTGAAATCCATTTCTGAAACTGTCCGTACTGAGATTCGAGCTCGTGAGAAACGTAAGCAAAGCTAATGACGTTGACCATTGCACCACGGACTCAATTATTATTACCCGAACAAGTAATTTTTATCATGTATTAATTAAAAATGGCTTCTCAGACAACAGCAAACCATGAATATTTAATTTGAAATATTATTGAATTCTATTGGAATATTATTTCCAAGGATTCAAAAGCTCATTTGCAGGATGCAGGATTAAATTCACATCAAAATTGCTTACTTGTTATTATTGAGAATAAAGTCAAATTGACCAAAATTAGTTGCAACAACCTTTTTGTGGTTAATAAATAATAACACATGAGACATAAGGATACTTCACCACATTTTTTTTAAAGAAGACAGACATAATATGTGTGTAAATGTTGGAAGTAGGGTTTCCTTTCTTTTTGTCTAAACATCACTGCCGGGATTCATGTAAATGTTAAAAAATACTTCATATTTCCAATTAAATACATATTGATTAACTTAAACGGTTATTTTATAATATCTAGATAATTAATACACATGTAACTTCCGTAGACAGGAACAGATAATAATGTGAAATATTTTAAAATTTAACGTTATACACTCTACCATGTCTGCTCCTAATGTGGAGCATATGGCCTCCTGATGGAGGTATCTCGACAGAAATTTTTCTAAGAGAAGTCCTTGTTACTGAGTTGCTTGACCTTTCTTTTTTGCCGAAGAAGGTAGGGACAGAAGAATATGGCTAGAAAAGGACTAGTTGTTGGGTAATTACTCTCGCTACTCCACGTTTTCAAGATCGGATGAGTGTGAGGGAATTTTAAACTTCACAAACATCCATGCCTTGTGACGTGAAATTAAGAAAACATTGTGTTTATTTGTTCTTGACCGAAAATACAACATATAAGTGTTAAACCGAAATAAGAACGCAACTATTTGGCCGTGTAAGTCGTAGGTGAGGTGAAATTCAATAGAAATAACCTAAGCTAGATATCACTCTCGAAGTGTTGTAAAAGGTATCAGAAATCAATCAACGCGGATGACACGTTATCGGCGGGGGCTCGAAAGCACGTCGTTTGTGATATACAGGTGTCAAAAGGTGTCCCGTGGAGACGCTTTGACTGATGAAGTAGGAAATACACGAGAAGAAATGCAAACTGTTATGTAGAGAGAGGTATCTGAATGCAGATCTCTTAACAGTACTAGACAAATATCTCGTTTGATTGTTTTACGAAATATTTTTTTACTTAAATCTTAGCATCTTAAATGAAGAGTCAAAGCAAAAACCAATATATTTTCCACTTTGCGGTGCTATTATTATTATAGTTAACGATTTTGTTGTGTTTCACGCTTAAATTATTTCTAAAATAGCTTATTTTTCCATCGTACTATATTCAAATTAATGATAGTATGCTTATTTTTATTAACCAATCAGCCAATGATTGCGATAAATATAATAAGGTTAACATTTAGTTCTAGAAAAATTTTATTACTTCGTTAATAGTGTTTTCGGTTTCACACTATTGTCAGAACTATGCGATGAATATAAGCGAAACAAAATTGGAGATTTATTAGCATTTGCTCGTTGTGACTATTGACTTTTTTTTAAAATGAAATACAATGTCAAACTTGAATTATTGAGATTTTGTACACTTCCATGTATTTTGTCACTAACGACCCGGGTTTCGCCTTTCGGCATCTTCGACTCGAACTGACAGACAGTAAACAGTGTCTAACGTTTGTAACGTGTACAAAATCTCAATAATTCAAATTTGATATTGAAATTCCATCAAGCACCCTCAGTCGATGTCTTAAAAAAAATACTATGTCTTTTGTACTACATAATTCCACATTTTTGTAATGCTCAGAACCGGTTTCACTCATCGCAAGCATTATCAACTGATGCTCACGATTAGCGAAACTGGCACATTATACAAATTATAAAAATGTGGAGGCAGTACAAAACATTGTGTATTATTTAAAAAATATAATGCCACCAAGAATTGACAGTTAACACCTTATAAGTGGTTATTGAAGTTATCGGATTCTGCATGTCAATAAGACATTAAACTTATTCGAGTTTCCAGGCAAGTTGTCTAGCATTACATAGCGGTTTTTGCTTTGATATGCCTCAAATATGATATTAACTAAGTAAAGTAAAATACAGCCGAGAAAACATCAAACATAATAATATTCCAAAAATGTGCATCTGATAAACCAATAATTTAAAAAAAACCTTGCGGGTTCTTGGCCTTAAGTATCTGACCGAAGAAAAAAGGTTATTTCGTTGAGCGCTGATGAGAGATGTACAATTTATAACTTAACTAAGTTAAAGAGGGGCGAAATATCGCGGTGTAGGGTGGGTTCGCGAAGGGTCTCGTAAATTTCATCATTAGTTACGGAACATTTGCGTTAATTCTTAACATTAGAAAATGGCGTCTCACATCGACGATTATGGATATCAGCCCTCAGTTTTGAATTGAAAAGGATTGCAGTATAAATACCCCAAAAAAGATTTACAATTGTGCGTTTAATTCAATAGAATTCATTTAAATGCGTATTCAATATTGAAGTAATCTTGACATTCTTGATATTGTTAGTAATTTAAACTGGAGAAATTTGCACTATGAATTAAAAAGTTATTTCCAATGGCGTCCCTATCAATACGATCAAGAGTGTGAATTCTCTGAATATGATTAAGGGCAAATAATTCTTCAACAGATTTATGAAATATTGTCCAATAAAATTATTCTGTGATGTTTTCAGTACTCATTACAAGACCAAATCCTTTATAAAAGACCAAAGCTAATAGTATTTCTTTCCTAACCGCATCCGTCTATCCTTACCCTATTTCAAAGTGTGGTCTTGAACGATTGCTTATTAAATTTTTACTGTCCATGTGATAATTATTACGATGATTTATTGAGGATTCATATTGTGTTTTCAATTGTAAACGTGTTTTAAATACAATCGTTTGAACTAAATTACTGAGCTAAACAATAATTATTAAAACCAAATTAGTCAACAATCCGACTAAATAAATAGTTTCAATACTGATAAATATGTATAACGTGATTTTGTTTGGAAAAAAAAATCAGTTATTTCGTTTAATGTTACCTCATGATTTATCTAATACATATTTCCAATGTTTCAATTTAAACTGCATAGTATATTTTTGTACGTCTGTCAAAAGAGTTACTCCCAAGCGGGGAAGAGTAGCGACGTAAAATTTGCACATGTCGTTCTGGCTGCCATTTTTAAGTCAACTGTGCTATTTTCAACATTCGACATTATTAATTGTTGCAGGACTAAAGTTTGTGGGTGTTATATGAGGTAAGGTCTACGGTGCTATTTTCAATATCAAGCATTAGTTTTTTAACAGTAGCTTTTGAGTCGAAGTCGGGTGATATACATACAAATCCTAAGATTTGTTTTGAGTTTTTGAATTTGTTTATAACCTTTAGAAAATACTTATTTATATTAGAAAGTAGGTTTTATTTATAATGATAAAATAAAGCTTACCCGTAATAATTCATCATTTCTGGGGGGTCGATATGTTTTATATTCTCTACGCTTAATGGTTTTCAATGGACTGAATGTCCCTTGGAAACGGTATCTTGCAAAAAATAATGTTTATTTTTATAACCTTAGGCTGCGGTATATATCAATTTTTGAATTTATTAAAATGGTCGCAAGAAACTGTTATGATAATGACCACTTAACTCTATTTTGAAAGTAGCGTGAAGAAATTAACGAAGCAAACGTTTAGTATTTTGCACCCCATAAAATAGAGGAGACTTTATATGCCGCAGTTGAAAAATATTGTGCAGAAAGTTATACGCGATACAAGCAATTCGTCAAAAGATCGAAAAAATCTTTAATTTAATTACTGTCGATAGACATTATTTCAAGAAACTTAAATATCACATTTTTGTCCATAAAATTGTGAGCGCTTGTGTATGTTATGCCAGTACTGACCTGACAGGCTTTTAATTATCTTCAGGCATTGAGCACCCTGTTCTTGCACTGAATTGAACATAAATAAACAGAGAAAGTAGTATTCTTATTGAGAAACTTAGCATAATTGGTTTCACGTATTACGTCACTAAACCTCTCTTTTTGAGGATGTTAAGAATAGGAAAACTAGTATTTAGCTATTAGATATCTACACGATCCATTTTTTGGTATCGGATAGAAGGTGGGCGAGAAGAAATATACAGAAATATCACAGATGTCCATGCCTTTGGATCGAATACACGCGTTCATGTAACGTAGCGTATACAAAACAAATGAAAAGAAAGAAAAGTTCTCATTACGACTTAAATGATATCACAGCATTTAATAAAAAAAGATAATTGTAAAATCATTTGGAAAGGAGAGACTTGTTTGATTCAGCGAAAAATGGCCGAATCCAGATCCACGCAGAATCCTTTGGTAATATTATTATGACATAAATCCTTCAGGCTTATTACTGTAGCGAATGATTCCTAATAGCATCAACAAAGGGGATGATTTCACGCCACTACCTAATAGCCGCACTATTTTTGGTGAGAATTTTTGCCAACATTCTTAAAAAACATATGAATTTTATTTGAATAGAATTTTTTAACCTTGTTCGCTCCCAATATAGAGCATATAGCCTCCTAGTGGAGGTATTTCAATCGGTATCGGTATCGGATGGATCGGAGGCAAAATACCTTAGAACAAAATCCATAAATAGGTTGAAGAATTAATTTATTATACTATCCGTACTGGGATTCGAACCCGTGAGATCTGTAACCGATGCCAACGGCGTTGACCACTGCACCACGTAGGGCATCCGCCCCCGGGATTGACTTTTTTTCAATCCCGGGATCTCGGGATTGAAAAAGTCAGGTTTTCATGTTTGAAATTGTCAAAATTGTGGATAATATGTACCACGACAAACCGTGTAAATGAAGCCATGGAAAAAATATTCATATAAAATAAAAATAAAACCCCTTGAAATAGGATTTACAGTTCATAAAAAATAGGAGGATAGGTAGGTATGTTCCTAAACGCATAAACGAACATATACCTAGGTACCAATACGATGATTTTATTTAATAACTAGGTATCAGAATATGAATACAAAATATAATATCCCACAAAAAATGTTTGTAAAATATGTAGGTGCCTAGGTATCTTGATAATTATGCAAAAAGTATTTGTAAGCAGAATCTTGCTCGTTTATTTTCTTCGATTGTTTTGTATTTTTATTAGTAGGTAATTGAAGATATGTTACAGTTAAAAAAGCTTCACATCTAAAAATAGAATAGTGGTCAACTGTTATTTGTAGATAATGATGCAAAAAAACAATAAATTGCCTGTTGATGTCCACTCGCGAAATATGAGTGTGAGAGAGAAGACAACACATATATTAATTGTGTTAAAATATATAAATCGAACATACCTAGTCACTCGTCCGCCGGAAACGTTGTTCGTATAGTTAATCGGGTAATCATTTGCATTTTATATTTTATAGTTCATCGGATACGAAATTGCATTTTAATATAAATTATTTTTTACTATTTTATAGCGAATCCCGAAATCCCGGTATTGGTATTAAGTCAATCCCGGGATCACGGGATTGGCTAATTACTCGGGATCCCGGGATTGGAAGCCCTAGCCCCACGGACCTGATATACATTTTTATATTGAATTTGGATTATTGAGATTTTGTACACTTCCATGTATTTTGTCACTAACGACCCGGGTTTCGCCTTTCGGCATCTTCAGGCATTCAAGCACACGAATGCCTGAAGATGCCGAAAGGCGAAACCCGGGTCGTTAGTGACAAAATACATGGAAGTGTACAAAATCTCAATAATCCAAATTTAATATTGAAATTCCATCAAGCACCCTCAGTCGATGTCTTAAATTTATCTTAAATTATTTTTATATTGATTATTATTGAATGAAAAGTATCGTATGATACGTATATAAAAGTCCATATTTCTGGTTAAAAACTTTTGGAATCATATTTCTAGCTCAAATTAGAAATTATTCTCTATTGGTTGAAGGTTGAATTGTCATTAACTTAGCAAAACACCATTTTATAGGGTAAAAAAACGTATTTAGTTCCATAAGAGTTATGTGACATCAGCGGTAGCTATTCCGGTACCACACTATCTTCTCTACCATAGCTTACTGTTTTATATATGTTCTGCCAATAAATCAAGTCCTAAATATTGTTATTAAAATTCTTGTAAAATTGTATTTTTCATCAGTTGAAAATGCTGGTTCACTGCTTGAAACCGATCTTGATTACATATATATAACTAATTCGACTCAATGCTTCAATTCATATTTTATTTTTATGAAAATAAATATGTAATAAAATAATGCCAATATTTATCTATCTTTTATATTTAATGGTTTCTATGAAAGTAGTCGTTGTTTTGTGTTAATTCTAACAAAGCACTTTTGTTGATATATAAATTACTATCTTATCACCTCACAAACTATTTTATGAAAATAAATTTGAAGTGTTCTAGTTTTCCTTTCACAAATGCTTATAAGTTAATAGTTTTATTGGTCATTTGTAAGTTGCGTTGACATTTTTATGTTTGGCGTCAACCGGTAGGCGACAGAAAGCGGTCAAACCTGAATAGGCAACTTAATTACTACAAATAGCCGTTCAAAGAAAAGCAATAAAATTTGAACGGGCAATAATTTTTGCGAATCGATGCTGAAACGAAAACAATGTGTCTTATGGTGTCTTTAAAAGCTTGTTCATTTAAAAGCTTCATAAAGTTTATTTGACGTGAAGCGCGTTCCAATATCTTAAAATTAATTAAATCTTCGCTATTCAATGAATGGTCGAATTCTCTCGCGAATTTAATCTTGGCGTACAATAACATTATCAACCTACAACAAATCATTGAACATGTTGGGCTTTGTCCTCCGTACCACCAGGGTCTTTTCAAAAGTTTAAATTTTGATGTACAATGCTCTTCTTCGAAATAGTCTTGATTGTGGGTCGATTATTTGGACCCAAGAAACATTCCCTTATGGTGGAGAAGGTTCAGAAGACATTCTTGAAACTTCTTTATTCAAGAGCGTATGGATACTACCCACGACTTTCCCGAACTTGCTTTCTCTTAGGCATGCTCACGTTTAATTGTTTGAAGGCTTGAAGAGGCACCTGGCCACATATTTCTATGAGGCGAAAATGAGAAATCCAACATTCTTAGTATAAAACCCGCCTACCGATGGGAATGCTGCTGGGAATAGCTTTAACAATGTTCAATGGTATTGTTTCAGATTCAGACGTCGACATATTCAGATGAGCATTATTTTTTATGCATTAGTACAGCATTTCCCAGACTTATTTTTCAGCGATCTGGTTATTTTAATATTTCTTCACCGTGAACTACTAAATTTGTTATCGCCTATACTACCGGCCTGTAGGTAAAATAAAACAGTATGTTCATACAATTTTTATACGTTATAATACAAAAGAATTTACTCTGATAAACCTATAAAGAAATGAAATGTACCAATAATTTGGTGAGGTGCACTGCTGTTTCTTGTTAACTAAAAGCTCCAGGTTTCGAAAAAAGCATGATAGCTTTATTCTTAGATCCGGTTCGACTTCCTAACGGTTTCTTAATTTATTTTTTAAGAAAACCAATGTTGGAAAGCCTGATTCACACTTATAGATTGTGACAAAGCATAACGCGTTAGAAATTGTATCGCCTTTTATGCTAAAACTGGGTATTCTTGACGACAAGACAGTCAGAAATCCGTCAGTGGTATTCTATAGAAGATGTCTTTGAGTGTCGTATTACACGAGAGTTCAATTATTGAATTAATATCTGAATCCTAAAATTTTGTCTCGAATTCTACGTTCACTGTAAAAAGATTTCGTATCCATGCTTTACTACTGTTGATGGTGGGGAATATACAGATTTATTTTAGGAAATTGGCCACCAGGGCGATTGGGTACCGTGTCGCAACCTATCATTTGGGAAACGCTGTATTAGTAGATGTTATCTGAATTTACTAAGCTTACTATTTTTATTAAGTTAGTTACATAGGTTATCTTCAATTGTAAGTTATATTGTGAAAAGTTCAGAACTGTCCGCATGCTACAAAGCTTAATATGTTGTGGTGCCCATCCGAAAGCTCAAGCTTTTAGGAGTACATATTTAACTTTGCCGGTCTACAGTGATCTCAGTTAGATAAGTTGCGAAGTAATAAATAAGATAAAAGATCTTTTCGGCGCGTAATATTGACAGTTATTACCTCAACAAACTTTATTTCGAACACTAAACATACAACTTTTCGAATTCACAGAATTTAGGATAACTAAATTACTGTGTCGATAGACTATTGTTTTCGCCAATTTTTGTGTTAAAAGAACGACCATCGCATTTTTAACATACGATGTGTTTCAGGAATTATTTTATGTATCAATTTTATTCAACAAAAATCAGTAATTGATGGAATTTCAATATCATATTTGAATCTTTGTAAACCTCCACACGCTTTGTCACTTATGAACCGAGTTCCTCTTTTTGGGATCTTCAGGCATTCAAGTACACAGATGAACTCGAACTGAAAGTTAATTAATTGTTAATATCGTTTATATATAAGACAAATTTATATCACTAAATTTAGGTAATACATTGATATCTTAATTAATTTTAATACTGATTTGATAATAATGGACTTTTTCCTTAGCTTAGAAAATATAGAAATAACGTTACGTCTTTTCTTAAGCTAGGGAAAATCAGCACACTAAAGTATAAGCAGGCATGTCTTGGAACAATCCCAACAGAGTAACTGAAATAATAGGCCTTAGCTAATACCAGAACGTAAGGGAGTGGTGGAGATTGCAATTGCGAAAAATTAAGATTTATAGTAATAAATCCAAGACGTTAGTAAGAATAATTTTAACGCTTCATATTTTAAAGACTTGTCTATTAAAATATTTGATCTAACGAGACCATCGTTTTGTATTTTGATTAAAAATGTTAGTAATATTTTTGTAGGAATAAAACGACAGTTTTTCTGCCAATAACAATTTCAAAATAAAATGAATTGGCTGTCGAACGATCTTTCAGTTACCACTGATAAATATCATAAAACGTCCGTATTTGTATATTTTCAATCGGTTTCAACAAAATAGTTAAATTTTTTTGGTCCAATTGTCCATCCATCAAATATTAGACGAATTGAAAAAATTTGTCCACGAGCGAAGCATAACATTTTTTTGTCGTCATACTTACGTAGGGTGACTGCTTTAGTAATTGGACACTTAAGGAAGTACTTTCCACAGTGTATAAGTAAAAAAAAATAATTGTGTAGGAAACATGTAAGATATCCAGAGATGAGGAATTTAATGAGCTTCGAGGAAATGAACATAGCAGTAATAAAAACAAAAGGTTTTTTAAGATATTTGTATTAAACTGAAAAATATGGAAAAACATAGTAATTGGACACATTTACTTTTTAGGTAAGTTGTTGTACCACTATTTAAATCCCAATGAATATTGACAGCTTGTAGTCTCTCACGATTTCCTGGGACGTTTCGTTACGAAATTCACGAAACTTTTATATAGTAAATGTCACTAAAATATCACTGTTTCTTAAAGTGTATACTAACACAACCACATTTTTTCACGATTTTGACCTGACACCACATACGAATAAAATTTTCTCAGTATTGTCATCGAATAGTGGATAATTAAAGCTGCAGTTACATAGAGATATACAGACTAGATATATTTGTCTTCTTCAAACCAACAAGAATGCTTAGTTACTATTATTTTGGATGTTTAAAGTTGAAGTGTCCAATAACTATCGCCGTCCAACTACTACAGCAGTCACCCTACATACTTTCAGATTTCAACTCGCATCCTAACTGACCAACAGATCGTAGACAGTAATTATTATATCTGTGATCTGTTGTGTTCTTGTGATTCTGACGCCAGCTTCCTTAATAATAGAAACGTGTTTACACTTCGTCTTTATTGCTCTGAGAAAGAAATATATCTCTTCAAAATGACATTCATTGCATGAATTGAGACAAGTTCTTAAGCGAACAATAACAGCAAAAAACGTAAGATAGTTTATAGGGTAAAGAGATGACAAAGTATTCAGTCCTACAATAATTTCGACAAGCAAACATTAATTCATCACTCTTACTTAAACCATTGCAAGTAGCGCACGTACTTACGCATAATCATTGAAATTTCAAAGCATTTACTTTAAGGTTTAATTAATAAAACCGAGGAAGGCTCCTTTTCCCAGCACAACTCAAAAACACAATAAGTATGTTAAATATTTTGATTGTAAATAAAATTTATGATATTGGAGTGTGTGAGATAATACAATTTTGTCTATCGTTTCTACAACAGTATTTCTGAAAGAAAACATTAAGTCAAAAAAATTACACTTTGAGTTAGTTATACTTAAATGTTCCTCATTTCGAACTCTACCGTATGGAAGAACAAAACTGTTTTTATAAATTACGCTTTTACATAAAAACAGTTTTGTACAAACACACTAAATGAAAAAGGTATAGCATGTTAAACATTTGAAAAACTTCAAAGTCCAATTACTCAAAACAAGTATATTTCAGATAGTGTCTTCTTCCAGAATAACGAAGATATATATATATATATATATATTTAGCTAAAAAAATTAAGATTAAACATAGTTCTGGCGACAGACTGAAGCCGAAATAGCTGAAATAGATATCAATAAACTGATAAAATTATTGCAGAACTGAATGCTTTGTTATTTTCACCCTTAGTTTAATGGAGTTCTACCAAGTAAATGCCAATTCAGTCAAGTAGTATGAGTTACTAACACATTTCATTATTCATATGACAGCATTTGAAATACTGTAAATAGTATAAATTGGTGTTTTCTTTTTTGTACTAGTGATTTAAATACACTCAGTAAAGTGAACGCAGTAACAAAATAACTATTTTATTTGTGATATAAAACAGCATATAATAAAATTATTAAAAACTACGATTTCGATTCAATCATTTACGTTTTGAAAGTATGTTGGTAGCATTGACACAGTCTGGTAAAGCACTCTTCAATAACGGAAAATTGATCACAACTAATAATTAATTGTTCACACTAACGTACCAGACTTGGAAGTGATGTGAAAGCGTCTGCTTACCGTAATGATTTTCCGCACAAAAGATCAATTTAATTAGACAGAAACAATTTTACACACGTTTACGTTTAATCGAATGTCAAATAATCAATCATTTTCATTAATATAATTATCATTGTCTCCCCCATTTCGGTGATACGATCTTTATCTAAATCACTGAAATAGTTTAATTAAAAAATGATTGAATCACATCTACTTTTGAAATGTCACCATTGTTATTTTCATGCAGATAAAATTAAAACATCACACAATTTGAAATAAGGTTTATAAGTCGCGGTATATAATGATAATAATTATTAAACGTTACATTATGACGTCATTGATAGCATACTATTATGTCATGTATAGCTTAGAAGAGTATCGCGTGACCAAATATTCGAAGCCCTCTTCTCATAAAGCAGCTTCATTGTATTTGATGTTTTGAAAGAAATAAATGACAAGATGCATTATTATATTAAAAGCATTAACAAAAACGCATCAGCCAATTTAGTGAGACTTTTTGACATGAAACAAGAAGCATAATGGCCTTTTTTATTAAACACTTTAAAACACTTCATTTTGCCTTTTATACGCATCAAATACGAAATGAATACATTCTAAGATGTCCGAAAACACATTTTTTATTACTTTAATGTGTTAACTGTCAATTCATGGTGGAATGGCATTATATCTTAACAATTTAATTTTGTTTATTATAATTTGTATGATTGTCTGTAAACTCTCGTCATTGTTCTTGAATCAATTGCTTGATTTACCTTGTAATTATTATCACTCAATTTCATATAGATAGCCTTGTTAAGATTTATATTTTATCGGTAATTGATAATGCTCGCGATAAGTGATACCGGTCTTGATCATTATAAAATCGTGGAACTAATACAAAAAAGTGTGTTTTATTATTTATAAAGAATATTTTGAATTATGCATAGTTTGATAGTGGTAAAGGAAAACACAGAATTTAATTACAGAGAAAAAATTTTATCTTCATGATATTAGTACAAAAGATGTTGTGTTTTATTTATAAAACATTTTTTATACGCGACAAGTTATCTTCTGTAGCAAGATCTTTAAAATATAAGGAAGGTGGGTAGTTTGATGTATAAAATAATTTAATTTACTCTACATTTTCTACTGCACGTGTTTTAACTTACTAGTGAGTATCCGGCATGCGTTGCAATGCCACTCAAAGAAAGAAAGTGCTTTTGGACACGCAATGTTTTGCTGTCTGGTGCGTACACGAATAAATCAGAAGGTTTTCCAAGATGTCACTATTTGTACGAGTTTGATTCTTCATTTAAATTTTTTTTTAATTTTAAATACATCTGGATTGTGAGATTGATTTTTATATACAATAAGACCTACAGTAAGTTAAAAATTAAAACGTTGAGAGTCGGGGTCGGGCCGGTTCCGGCCTCATTCAAAATGCCTATATCCTTTGCGCAAGTGCAAGCAATAATTTGACCAAGTTTTATCGGAATTGGATGTGTATAAGTGTGCAAGTGTATAAACTATTGTATGAACAAATATTCATCGTTAATAATAATATCATATATTGTTCTTTTGCTTTACAAGTATAAAAGTCGCATCTAAGACGCCAAAAATCGTTCTCGCAAAATCTCAACAGTTACAATTGCATCTTAGCTTCTGGCTACAAAACAATCTCCAATATCCCCAGGATAACAAACGCATTATTTTTGATTTACTCACTGCAAGACACGAGCCGTTATAAGTTAACTGAAAAAATAACGCATTAATTCTTATTATTATATTTTTGGGAAGAATCCTTTGAAACAACACCTCGAGACACAAACGAAGAATTAAATTTGAAGTAATAAGCAATTGTTTCTGATTTAATTTGTACGATGGGCGGTTGCAGTTTCAACACTTGCTGATAATTTGATAAGTGGAAGAGTTGTGTGCAATTATAGATTTAAATTTTAAATAAATAAGAGATACCTACAGGTGTTATTATCGTAGTATTATTACTTCAAATATTTTCGATTTAAAGTACAAGTAAATAAAGGTTCATCGAACTATTTTAAAATAAAATGTTTTGTCACTTGGCATATTTAATATTAATTTATGAATCAAAGTATGAGATAACAATTTTTTTTCCAATTTATCATCCTTACAAACAGAACATATAAATAACTTATATTCTTTCGCTGTATGATTTTAATTTCATGTAGTAATCTATTACTACACACTTAAAATAACATAATAATTAAATTAGAGTTTTTCAGCAATACAAACTGTTTACTTACTGTCAGTTCGAGTTCATGTATTTGAACGCTTGAACGAACCAAAAGGCGAAACCCATGTCGTTATTGGTAAAACTCTTGTACAGAATTTGAACGACTCAAATTCGCTCTCTAAGCACCTTCAGTTGATATCTTAAAGTAGCTTTTTAAAAATTATGCAACACTTTTATATTTATTTTTTAAATCATGTCTGATCCCAATGTGGAGTATTTAGCTTCCTAATGGAGGTATCTTAGCTGAGGCGTTTCTACGAGAACTGATTATTAATCAGTTGCTCAACCTTTCTTTATCAAAGAGACAAGGGATAGAGAGATAAGTCTAGAGCAGGAATAAAGATTAGCTAAGCACTGTCGCTACAGCCTGTTTTTAGTATCAGATGGATCGGAGGGAATTTAAGACATCAAAACATGTCTTCGAAAAGAAATCGATTGAAAATCATTTTTTAAAACTGTCCGTGCTGTGTTTCGAGCCCGTGACATCCGTAACCGAATATAATCTATAATAATACCAAATTTGTAGTTGAATAATTTTTGAAATGTTAACTCAATTAATATCTAGGTATAATGCTGGCTCAAATTATACCTACATTATGAATTGAATTCTATAAAAGTGCTAATTTTCCATATATTACGATATTTTGAGTATTAGCAAAACTGTGGGCGTTTTTGAAAATAATCAGGATTGACCACAAAGCCTGCCGAACGCCATAAATTGATTTAATTACAGGATTCATAGACCTCCCATCCTACTGGATACTAAATCAAACTCGTGCATTATATATCATATTATATAGATAGATTTTTTCAATAATTGTAAGAATTTTATTTACTGGTAGATTAAAAACACGCAAAAATATGGATACATACATATTGTCTTATTATAGTTATTTTCAATTAAACAGTTTTTTTAAATTGCTCTGAATGATTTTAAGATTTGTATTTTTCATCTGTCAGTTTCGTAGTCGAGTGGTGACGTCCTAGTACATTTATACTACTCGGCCACGCGGTCAACCGTTTGAATCGCGAAGGGGCATTTTTTGTTAACTTTTCAATGGATTTACTGATATGTTTTCATGAACATGGATGGCTATAATGTGTTTATCTTTTTCCACCCAATAGAATTGATTCTGAAAGTTTGACAATTGGGTTATTAAATTACTCGCTATTTTCTAGAATTATCCTTAAATGCTAACCTTTACTGAAATTTAGATGTTGAGTAACTGACTTAAAACCAGTTATTGTTAATTAAATTAAAAGTCCGTATGTACCACATTTAAAGTGGAGATAGTCAAAATAAATTAAATATTTAGTCGTGGATTCAGACAGCGGACGTTTTTAAAAGTATTCACTATAATTATTTTATCTATTCAACTTTCTAACTTTATCGGAGGGAATTTGTGTAGTTTCTTGAATAGGGTATTTAGAAGATTCGTGCACAATTTCATACAGTTAATATTTTTTCTTGAACAAATCATTATTGATTGTCATTTAACAGTTAGAAAAAAATCGCACCGATCCTTCAAACCTTGATTTCGGTTGCGAAATAATACAATACGGATCCTCCCTTCTGCGCCGGGGTGTGTCGTAGCGCCCAACTCGCGACCCGCCCACACAATCAATAGAAGAGGGTTTCGATTCCAATCAACCCCGAATTTATAACTCTATTTTCAAGAATTCACATTAATTTTTTATATCCCGTACCATGTATGTACTGTTGTACAATTATATTTAGGCATACACGCAAAGATTTTTGGATTTTAGAATTATTGGTAAACGTAAACCTTCAATTAAATATTCGTTTATTTATCGCCATAGATAGAGGAGGCGTTCTAGAGCTTTAGTCTTAAGCTGTGCTTTAATCAAGGACTTGAATCCCGGAATAGACAACATCATAAAATTTATCCAAAAGCATACACGACAGTGACTGAGTTATCACTTTCTTTTCAAATTCTGAAAAAACAGAGTAAAACGAAAATTGGAAATATGTGAAAGTGGGGATTATATTTTTTTCTAAATAATTTGAATATAAATCGAAATTTTCTTAACAAAATAATTTACGAAAAACTCAATTAATATAATGCAAGGCTCGTGATGCAGATGTCAACGTCTTTGGCTTCGATTATCGATCTCTCGGGTTCAAATGACAGTACAGAGAGTTTCGTTAATTTGTGTTTCAAAAACGATTTATGGATTTCTGTTTGTAGGCATGTATGTTTGTCATGTCTTAAATTCCCTCTCACCCATCCGATCTCAAATTAAGTGGGAGCGGTTAGCTAACCACCAGTCCTGCCCTAACGCTATCCTTCTATAGCACGAGACGTTCTATATTATGTGGCTTGTGGCCATATGCTTGTCATTGAGAGCGAACATGATTAAAAAAACCATTGTAGAACATCCAAAAATTAACAAAAATCTAAAAATAGCAACGGTATCAAAACAAGTGAATAAGAAATCGTATGAACCCTTGTCTTCAATATTATTAACCTATATTAAATGGGAAAGATTTTCATTTGAAATCTATTCATGGTTACACAGGTAAGATGTTATTTAAAATCGTTCATTAAATTTACGAAATCGTTCATTAATTTCATTAACTACATTCAATTTGTGATAACGAAAAAATTCCCGATGAATCAGTTTGACGAAACAGACCTCTAAACGTTTCGCGAGTGTATGGAGAATTGATGGGCGCGTGCTCTATTGCATTTGAAGGATATCAATCAAGTGGCATTTTTTTGTTAGTGTTTCAAGTTTTAATTTTGGCATTTCGTGGTATTAAAACGCGATTATGCTTTTCAAAATATATTACAAGGGCTTGTTATACATATGGGAGAGAATTTTGAGGACTTGCATAAACTTATCGTTCAAACGTTTGATATATATTATTTAGTTACAGGTTCAAATGATTTTTTCCAGTAATTTGATAGATTTGTTTTGTTGAGTTAAACATAATTCCCTGTGTTTATGATTTCCATCAATAATATAGCATACTATTATGTTGACTATCCCACGAAAATATCGTGCAAAAAATGCATTCTCCGTGAAGTATTGTTATACCTTGCAGTAAATCATTCCGTCCGGTGATTAACTATCGGTAGTTCTTTCCTAATCTCAAATCTTACCATCTTTGAAGATAAGTTGAGTGATCGACTTACAATCTTATCAGTACTCGTTTGGCGTATATTTATTGAAATAGTTTTTAAGAGCCGAAAAGCTACATATTACGAACGAGCATAGTTAAAACATTTCTTTTATATTCATAACAATAAATGGCATCCATAAGTTCTTGGAAACTTTCATATTAATAAAGCCTATTATAAACAAATTCATAGACCATGGAATCAAAATCCATTAGATAGAGTGAAAAAAATTGCCGCCGACCTCATTCGACGAGGAAAATGACACCGATGATTATTGCAAGTGCAAAAAAAGCTTGATCCAATTTAAAATTTGACATTTCCATTTGGACTGCTTCCTAATGTGATTTTTTCGTCCCCAACGAAGCTCAGGTAAAAAGAGCTTTTGTCTCCAGGCGGTCGCCGCGGCTCAGCTAGGCGGTGTCTGCGTCACGTGTGTGTCGGTGGTGCGGTAGGTTGCCGGTTTGAATACCGCTTAGTCAAAAATCCTGTAGATTAGTGTCGGCTTTTGGTTATTCGAGACGTAATCCTGTAATATTTTCATGTAGGTTTCTATTGCTGCGCTCGGAGTTAGGTACAATGTAGTTTACGACAATTATGCCGTTGTTTTTGACGCGCCATTTGAGATAATGCGATGTGCGGCTAGAAAAATGAATACTGAAGAATGTAAAAAGTTTTTTATGTATTTGTCAAAGTAGTACAGTATATAGTGAACGATTTTTTAGATAGAATGAATGTTTCGATTGAAAAAGAACTGTATTTAATATATTTTATTGTTTCCTTCAACAATTAGTATTACTATACGAGTGCTATTTGAATAATTGTAGTTTTATCTACGTTTTAAATATTGATAGTATTTATTACATAGCTTGGCGATAGATAGTGGGAGCTAAAATTTAGACATTGGTGTTTTTTGTTTGATTCTTTACCATGTCCGCTCGCAATGTGGAGCAAATAAACTCCTAATAGAAGTATCTCGACAGACGTTTTTATACGAGAACTGCGTATTACTCAGTTGCTCAACTTCTGTTTTTTGTAGGGATTGGGGATAGAAGGATAGGACTAGTATACCAGCAAGTCCCGGTACGGTCATTTTTATAAAATGATTTTCCAATCGATTTATGATTTTTGTTAGTAGGCATGGATGTTTGTGATGTCACCCATCTGCTCATAAAAACGGGGCGTAGAGAGAGCGATGACGTTATTTTGGTGCAAGCTAATGGTGAATGTGGAAAATGAAAATATCACTATGAACCGTACTTCTTGTAAAACCCATCAAATATAGTCCAACAATTAATATTAATATTAAAAGTTGATAATAGCACAGTTGACCTTGAAATGGCAGCCATAATGACATGCGCAAATTTTACGTCGCTACTGTTCACCGTTTGCCAAAATGTCGATGAATTCCAGTTTTAGAAAATGCCGCAAAAGAGTAATTTAATCTCACTTCAATTAATTGCAATTAAAGATGAAATTATATAATATCATTGGAATGATTTACAAAGAAAGCTTCCTGTTTATTTAAACATTCTATTTTTTAATGTTTCAACTTTATTCTAGACAATAGTTGTTGGTAGACCGGTTTTTTTATTCATCATACATGATAATATTATTTGCGGTTTTAAGGTTTTTTTATCGGAACGGATATGCTACGAAAAGTGTCAAAATAATTTTATTTAAGTGTAGGTTTCTTCAATAGTTATGACACCTTCACTTAAATCAAAATAATGAAAAAACATTTATTTGTGTATTAAGCAATGGGTTGAAATAAAGAAAGAGTCATTTCCGCTGTTGGGATGATTACGATACATAAAAGCGATAAAGTAATTTTGATTTTGCAATAAAATTACACAAGGACCACCTAGACCGCTTCCGGTTTTGAGAAACTCTGATAATGGTGTTTTATTGTATAGTTGTTTTTAGATAAAATAATGTTTTCATTTAAAGGAGACTTTTAAAGGGTATCCAGATGAGAGTTTTTTGGTTGAATACGGGTTGAAATATTTCCATATTTATTATGTATCAGGTAAAATATGAATATTACTGAATAATTTTTCCAAACTATTTATTAGTATCGTGATAGAAAGCATTTCACATTGATTGATTGATTGATAAGGCACACTTCTTTCTTCATAAGTCACTTCGTCGTAGGAATTATTCACTTTTAAGGTGTTAACTGTCAATTATTGGTGGAAAGGCATAATATATTTTAGTAAGACACATTTTTCTGTACTACTACCACATTTTTTATAATTAGATGTTGTATTTATAATTAATTTACAGAACTACCTCTTACACATCGATAACTTCTTATTTGAAAGAAAAAATTAAAACACATTAAAAGCCAATTGTGTGAGAAAATATAACCAATTGTAATTATTAACAGTCAATTTCATATAAATAATTATTAAGATATATATTTTATCAGTTTATATTGTTCGCGATGAGTGAAACCGGTCCTGATCAATATACAAATGTAGAAATATTACAAAAAAATATATTTTATTTTAAAAATATAATAATTATTGTCATCAAATATTTAACATGCGTATCAATTACTCAGAAATGTATATATAAATTTGAATAAAAAATAATTTAAAATACACATTCCACAATTTTATATCATAATTAGGACCGATATCACTCAGCATGGAAGCAATTTCAACTCTCTTATGAATGGTCCTTAGGTGTGCAAATATGCACATATATAAATGAATTTTCACACTATCTCTTTGTCAAGATATGGCGGTAAATAGTGCTCAAGTCATAATTAATTTGTATAAAAAGCCCTGTTCAATTGTATTTCTTCTACGGTTGAAAACGTACTATCGTTGAGCAAAATCAGTTCAGATCATGTTACAAAGTGTGGATTTAGTACAACAGATGAAATGTGATTATGATAAACAATACGAGATGTCGAATCACAAAATCATCAGACTTTTATGATGGTAAACTAAAGTTTTGTATTACGTATATAATATCGTTGATAACGTCGTTGGCTACGGTTACGGATGTCTCGGGTTCAATTCCAGGTGCGAACAGTTTTCATAAATTGATCTTTCAATCGATTTATGGATTTCTCTTCGTAGCTGAGTGTTTGTGATGTCTAAAACTCCCTCTCACCCATCCGATCCTCACGGGGCGTGGCGAGAGCGATCAGCTAACCACTAGTCCTGTCCTAGTCTTATTCTTCTATCCCTACTTCAAAACAAGTTGAGCAACTGAGTAAAAAGCAGTTCTCGTAGAAAAATTCTGTTGAGATACCTCCATTAGGAGACCATATGTTCCACGTTGAGAGTGGACATGGGAAAAATATATAATATGGTAACATTACCCACCACACTCCGTAGATTTGAAATAACATAAAACTATTCATTTAAGACATCGACTGAGGGTGCTTGTTCGAGTCCATTCGTGTGCTCGAATGCCTGAAGATGCCGAAAGGCGAAACCCGGGTCGTTAGTGACAAAATACATGGAAGTGTACAAAATCTCAATAATCCAAATTTAAATAAAACTATTCGTTAATTACTTGCACATATAGTTTGAGTTGGCCTCAATGTCACCCTTTTCGACCCGCTCGTGAGTTACATAATATGCTACAATAAAAAATCGTTGTTGTATACAAAACGAAAAAAAGCAGGAGCTTGAAAATTAGAGGTATAATGAATGAATCAGTAATGTATCGTTTGAATCAGTAACGATATATAAAGTAGCAAGCTTTGGCGAAAATTTGCCACAACTATCAATTACTTTTGATTTATGAATAGATAGTTGACTTCGGTGCCTTGTTAAAGGAAAAAATTCTACCGTGTTATTATCTACCTACTTAATAAAGTTGGTGAAATTATTGCACTAGATAATAAATATTTCATCATCGTTATAGCAGCACCGTATAAAGTGGTGCGCAGACGTGTAAGATTATTTCAATTTGGTACCAAATTATGGTGATTAAGTGAGACTAAATTAAGTAGAAAAGGAACTAAGTCCAGTATGATGTACTCAAAGTTTGCCGAATGCCATTAGACCAAAGGCCGACCCAGTGACGTAGCACATTGCTCATCTTAGATGATGAATAAGTATTTCAGTCTCAAAGTCATAAAAATACAATATGTTTGAGTTGAGGGTTTTAAGGAATGCTTTCTTTAAATGTTTGGGATAGAAGTAGTTTTTGATTTTTTGAAAGACGAAGTTATTTAAGAATAATAAAGATACAAATAAATCTTTGAGAATATCGGCATTTTTAAACTGCCGAATCAAATATATTGAACTGAAAGATACAAAAAAATTAGCATATAAGATGTGGTCGAATTAAGATGTTTGCAGAAGATGTAACCAATCTTCTTAAAAATACCCGTCATTACAATAAAAAAAAATGGTTCACCTTCTTAAATTTATTTCCGTTAGAAAACACCACCTAAAACAGCTATTATCAATACGAGCGGAAGGCGTTTGCTTCTCCACACCAGGTCATTCCTAAAATCCAGTCTCCACCTTTAATTGTATAGTACATTCAATAAACAATAAATATGAAAACCTATCCACAAAGAATCTACGAGGTGGGTCGACTAAAAATATACATTAAGTCTGAGGATGTATTTTGAAGCAGCGGAACACGTGTCTCACTTAGTAACACAAAAAGTACAATAAACATTTTAAATTTTATATAGAACATTATTAAACAACCAAACAGACATCATTTTAAATAGAACATACTCATATAATGTTAAATAAATATAAAATATGTACCTAATGTTTAATAATTTTAACAAGTGAAAAATATTGTAAAGGTTAATTTGATTTACCTACATAATAATACTTCACAATATCTTACACATTGGTTATTCAAATTTTTCGTACGTCACTGACGGATACACTCTGAAACAATTTTAAAACATTAGTGTAAATCTATTTGAAAGACTACTGAATTAGGAAAAGAAAGAAATATTTTTTGTATTGTGAGTTTTTAAATTGAATAATAATGAAACAGTCACATAAAAATAAAATTTATTAGTAAGCAACTGACAAAAACTCTATCAAATATTGAATAAAAATATAAATATAATAAAATTACTAATCTGCAAGTAGTTATCTTTCAAATTTTTTCATCCAATTAGTAATATCTTCAAATTTATGCAGTAATATATTTAAATTTTTAGTTTCAAAAAATCTTCTTCTAGTCTATTCTAGTCTCCTCCACTCTATTTGGTCCTCCGACTTCCTACGCCAATTGCTGACTCTCAACACTCGCTTAAGTCCTGCGACATCCCGTCCAATTTTTTCTAACGATGTAATTTATTGTAAGAAAAATGTGTAGTTTTTTGTAAGAGCAAATTTTTTATTCTATTGGATGTTCTTTGTATAAAAACACAAGTTTAACATTTGTCTAGACTTTGACAAATCGAAAACGATTTAAATTTGTGGAAGTTTGGGCAAATTGATTTTTGATTTGACCGCAAAATGGCGTATAAAAAGCTGACTGCCCATTTTAAACAAACCACCCCGAAAAGCGTGTGCCAAATATTATCTCAATGGACCTCCACGAGATGGCAGTCACTTAATTATTGCAATCATAAAACAATAAGCGATTTTTTCAGTTTTTCGGGTACTTAGGAAGATGAAAAATATCGGCAATTTACTATCATTTTAACTGTCACATATATATACGCATTTTATTAATTGAAAAAATCGACACTATAATCTAATGTGTCCAATTTACAAGGTTGGGAGGGCACAAGCCAGCAAATAAATGTCAACGAAGGATTTTTTCTAAAAAGGTTATTTCCTTTTTATCGACAAATTTTTGCAGCCATACATTAAAAATATATATATTAAAATATGAAAGTATTAAAATAAAACACAGCGTGTGGTGCTTATTTCACAATTTAAAAAACTGATCAGGGACGATTTCGCCAGAGAGTCAGCATTTTCAGCTAATGAATTATTGATATAAATAGGGCTTCCAATTTCCGGATTCAATTAGCCAATTCTGTAATCCTGGGATCCACTTTAAATGCTAAAAAATAATTAAGATTTCAGATTCAGTACTTTCTTATTAACTACAACGTGTATCTCGGTTTGTCTCGTGTATATAATGTATTGTGGTCTCCTTTCAGGGACAGGAGCAGACAATTTTGAAGACAATGTATTATAATTTTTTTGCATTATTTAATGAAAATTTAAACTATTAACTAGTACAGGGGTGAGTACGTGCGGCCTTTTGATTGAAATAAAAAAATACACAAATAAATAAATTTCGTTGTTTTCCTTTATTTACAAAATAATCTACACACATTTGATGTATGTTTCTTAAATGCGGCCTTATTTGATAATAAGATACATGTATACGGCCATGCGACAGGAAAATGATCGTCACCCCTGATCTAGTATATAAATCAAATGTTATCAATAAATAAAAAAAAATATGATTTTAATTAAAAGACATTGTTGTTCTAAAACTATTATAATGAAATTCTACCAGGTAAATGCAAATTAAATTACGAAATATCTATCTTCAGTTGTTTCATTTACTATTTATTGGTGTAGATATAAATGGTAATTTTATAGTATTTGTATAAAAATAACAATGTAGAATTTTTGTCGAAACGAGGGTAAACTTTTTATGTTTCCAAGTAAACAATAACAAATAAGCAGGAAGCGGAAAGATCTCCTACAAATTCAATACAAAATATAATATTTTCGAACACGGAAGTAGCGCTTAGCGAAGCGGCAACTGTAACCACTGAGCTTTGCGGATTTTCGCTACATTAGCGAATGTCACTTAATATCTGTATGACATATATCAAGTATCGTATAAAGTACAAACATTCAATATATGACATTGCGTTAATAATGTACGAGAGAAGTATTTTGTTTTAAAAGTGGGAAACTCAAAAAAATCATAACATTACTATTATATATTAAAAGTGATCAGTTATTTCATTTTGTTATTTTGTAATACTCATTCAACAATTTTGTAATACGGTTAAGGCAGTTTTTATGTTTTGAGTAAAAATTAAGGGGTTGTATTTAAAAAAATATTGTTACTTACGTAATATCTTTTGGATGTTCTTCACCAAAAAATCTTCATTCCCAATCTACCATGTACTGTGTAGTGACAATTTTAATTACATATTTAAAATTAAATTAATTGTTATTAGATCATTTAAGATGTTTACAATATTGCCATTTGCTATTTCCGTTAATGAATATTTATGAATTGTTTTTAAACTCACTATATTCTTCTCACATAATTGACTTTTACTGTAACTTAATTTTTGATTTCAGATTAATAGTTATTAATTTGTCAAATGTCATTAACATTTTAATTGTAGATGATTTAATTTTGTTGATGCATAATTTCTATAATTACCTGTGAATTCTAGTCATAATTCTTGAACCAATTGTTTGATATACCTCGTAATTATAAGCACTCAATTTAATATAAATAGCATTGTTAAGATTTATAATTCTAGCGATGAGCAATACGGGTTTTATCATTTTAAACGTATGGAATTAGTACACAAAAATGTGCATTATTATTAAAATATAATGCCTTTCCAACAAGAATTGACAGTTAACACATTTAAAGTGATTAACTAGTAAATTAGTATATAATAAATAAAACTACGATTATTTCATATTTCTGTTTTCTCTTTCACTATTCGATCCCTCATAATATTTTGTATTTTATACTAGTGTTGTATTTACAAGTATTAGAAATAAGCCAAAGTAATATAGACTTTAAGTTTTATTTTTAACGTACAAACTCTTGAACAACTTTTATTATGTATTCTAAGGGTGAGCTTAATTTCATGATATTTATCACCAAACAAAATTATAGTTACAGTGGTTTCAATTATTAAAATATAAATGTTGAATATTAGCCTGTTTTTACAATATATATTTAAATATGATTAAATGTGTACTGTAAAAGAATCTACTGACTGAAATAATTATGACAACGTTATTAAGTCCATTAAAGCTTTGCCTTTAAATATTTTCGAAAGCTTTAATATGAAAAACCGCGAAGGCTTTGTACGGGATAATTAAAGCTCATTAAATATGGTAATAAAGAAGTGTGCGGTGACAGAGGAGTCGCGCGTGCATAATCCACTTTTGGAGAGTACTGTTTTGAAACTTTGACGGGCTTCCTCGTCCCCGACGCATGGTTGATGAAGACAACCATTTAATTGCCCGTGAATTTATTGCCTCGAAGCAGAGGCCTTCTGGTTGCCAGGGTCCGTATCACGTTTCATGTGGCCGAAAGATTTAAATTTAGCGAAAGTTAAAATGTTTTTTTTCATTGACCAATCCCAATATTATGCAGTGTGATGAAAACTTATTTGTAATTAGGCTGTTGATAATCACATGTATTTTATTTTAGATCTATCTAGAATACATGTGGTTATTGTCGTTCATTTTGAAGGGGCATACGATTTTTACAGATTCTCCATTGTTCATCACTATGTGTTATAATAAAATAGTTTGATTCAAGTTATTGCAAAGCTTTGTGCTTTTATTCCATTGAAAATTTGGTCATTGTAAACATTTATTTTCATTTTTTTAAACAAATAGAATGTTATAAGTCTACATCAGTGTTCCGTTGCCTCATTAAAGCTATCGTTTCTTTATCATTGTACAATTATTCTATGCCCCCCGTCCTAATTAAAAACACTTTATAAAAAATACACCATTTAAGATTTTATTTCTTGAAACGATGCCCAATTTATTTTAATGCTTAAGAACTCAGAAATGCTAAGCATATATTAAAGCCCCTGTTAAGAAACACTGACTTACACTAAACTTATATAGTACATGAAATCTAAAATATATTTTTAGCATTAAATCAATTTAATAGAGTCAATGAAGTTGAAACGTTGTTGGTTTCGGTTACGTAGCTCACAGGTTCGGACCCCAGTACGGATAGTTTTATAAATTGATTTTTCAATCGATTTCTGGAATTTCCTTCGAAGACATGGATTTTTAAAATTCCCCATCACTCAACCGTTCCTTAAAAACGGTGCGTAGCGAAAGTGATTAGCAAACCACTAGATCTGTCTTAGACCTATCCTCCTATCTCTACTCTCTTTGTGAGATTAAGTAACTGAGAAACAAGTAGTTCTTATAGAAAAACTTCTATTGAGATGTCTTTATTACGAGTCTAAATGCTCCAGATTAAGAACGGACATGGTAAAAAAATATGTCATAAAAAAATCTGTGAGATAATCGTATTTTAAGCATTATTGATATATTCAAAGTAGGTACTCTTTCTTCCAAGTACAACTGTTTTTTTTTTGTACATTATAATGAATAATCTCTTGAGAAGACCCAAATCGAAGAGAGGTGAATTGCTGGTTATCGAACGTCCTAGAAGGGCTGGGATTTCAAAAAAACACCATTTCAAATCCGGTTCAACACTTATTTATTTTTAATCGTAGATGCAGTGGTTTACAATACACACATATAATCTTAACACCTAAAATTGATTCTACACTTACATTTACTTAACACATGAATTTACTTTAAGTTATAATGCAAGTGACACGACAAACGATTTTAAATTAAGTTCAATTCAAAACAAAAACAAACAATTCACAACGTCACCGGTGCGGGCCACGGCCGGCGGCTAGCCCGAAGCAACAGATCGTATTTGACTATTAACACGTAAAATCATAAAAGATTTCCGCATCGTCGGAGCCACCCCTTTCCGTCAAAAATGGACTCGTCCAGCGAATGTTCCCGCCGGCTATTGAACGAGCGCCCTTCGCGACAAGATTCGGGCCGATTTCTCCGAATCGTTGTCGTTACCGCTGGGAGATTTCAGTTATGGACCCTAATGAAACTTAAAACTTAATAAAAAATACCAGGGTGTGTCACTCTATTATAATGGTGTGAAAATCACAGGATTTGGTATCGATTAGTAAAAGTTATATCATGCTTTTTGCCAGAATAAAAAAAACAGTATGACTTAATACTGTTTTTTTTAAAGTCATCGTATCCAGTTACTTTATCCATTCTATCAGTACGTATACCATGAAATTGCATAAATTTTAATATTTAAAACAGAAAATCATCAAAAGCTGCTTAATACGCTTTGTTAGTATACCATTGACATGATGTATTTATGTCGTAGAAAATGTCTATGGTAAGCCGAACGTATCCATATTATAAAGCAAAGAGAAAATTTGTTGCCAATACAGTTATTGATATATTCATCGCTTATTAAAATTATCAGTTAAAGCCACGATTCTGCTTTAGCAATCAATACATAATAGTTAACGAGAGTATGAGGATAAATTCAATACGCAGGTGGGCTTAGAGTTGGGCAGTGTGTCAAAACGGTGTCGAGTGACCGGGAGGTGTCAGGTTCGATTCCCACCCAGGCTGCGTACCCTTTCGCGAAATGGTCCATCCATATCGTGGGAGAAGATGCGAAAAATTCACCCAGCCTCGGCCCACTGTATCTTCATATTATGCGCGAGTACACGATGGGCAGGTGATATACTCTTTCGAGCACGCAAAATAAATTCAATATTTTGTGTCGTAAGCCAAATCGGCTGTAAAATTTGAGCGTATTATTTACATTCGAGAAAAAAAAGAGCAGTAGATTTTTGAATATTAAAAAAATATTTAACAAAATGATACCTTAGATTCATCATACAATATCTACTCAATTCAAATATACATTGTTTATTGATTTAGTTGGCATTTACCTGATAGAACTCAATTATATTATAATAGAGTAAAATAACAAAGTATTTAGTTCTACAAGAATTTAATCAGTTTTTTGATAGCTATTTCGGTTTCACGCCACCACCAGAACTATGATTATACTTAATTTAGCTACCGGGCGTTTTGATATATTATATAATGTGGTCCGTGGTGCATTGGACAAAGTTGTTGGCTTCGGTTGAGCATCTCACGAGTTTGACTCCCAGTACGGGCAGTTTCATAAAGACATGGGTGCTTATGATGTCTAAAATTAAAATATTTAAAGTACTACGGGCTTTGAGAAAATTATGTGTTCAAAAAAAGGAACATAAGTTATTTTTTGGAATAAGTGAGATGATATATTATGATATTGTCTATCTCTTTTAAAACAGTATATATAGCGAAACTAAGTCTTAAAATATTTCTGACTATGCAGTGAAACCAAAATAGCTATCAACAATCTGATAAAACTCTTGTAGAACTGAATACTTTGTTTTTTTACCATTATGTATTATTTAAAAACTGTCATAGTAAATATTTGCGTGAACTAATAAATTGAATCTTAAAAATAATAATATGGTGGATAGTATATTGCACCACGATCTATATTGTAAAATATGACAAGAACAAATACAAAAGCGCGCCCCATTTAGATCTATTAGGGTAGTTATTACTTTTTCAATCAATGGCGGGATATTGTTTTGAAAGGTGGCAACAATGCCCGGAACTAAATGACTAGGCGTATCAGACGTGCTTTAAGGCTGCGATCAGCGCTTACTGCATACTACCTTGATGCTATTCATCTTCACACTTTTATGACGTACGATTGATTGCTTCCCTGCCCTCCATGGTAATAGATTTATTTAAATCGCGGATGTTGAGCATTGATGTTCATTGATGGTGTGAAAAAATTAATTGAATAAAAACTTCTTTAAAAGCGCACGGATCTATGGTTATCTATAATTGTTCCAGAAGTTGTATGAGGTATGTATTTTCGGTTTTGTTACATGATTCATTTATGAAGACCAACATTTCATATTGATTTTTCAATCGATTTATAGATTTTTGTTCATAGGTATGAATGTTTGTGATGTCTTAAACTCCCTTGGACCTATTCTATTTAAAAAGAGTGAGTAGCGGGATCGATTAGTCCTAGCCCAATCCCTCTGTCCTTACTGTCTTCGAGATAACAATAACATTTATGTGCGCAAATTTAATGACCTCACACGTAATAAAAAATGTTGAATTCTCTCTTAAAAATGTTATTAATTATTTCATATGCTATAATTTGACTCCATAGTGTGGTGTATCAGCAGAAAGCGATGTTTCGAAAAGATCCCTATACTCCCTCGTATGGTAAATTGATTCGCCATTTTTTGTAATTTCAGACGATTTTTTCATGTAGAAACAGAGGCCTTAGTTTTTGTGGATAGTCTGCGTCGTGTCACGTCACGGCTGCCTTCAGATACTTCCGTTTTAAGGCGTTTTTCACCGGAACTAATGATGACGTAATGATCAAATATTGATTTCTCATGATCATAACAAGCTTTCACAATTTTTTATATGTATATTTCGACAGAATAAGGGCATAGGTGTAATTTATATAGTTTTATTAAAAATGTATTTCATATTTATTTTTAACGAGTACCTTTAAAACACAATAGAGATGCTTATAACGTTCGTGTGATAATATTTATTTAAATTTTTAGTCACAATATTTTTGGATATTTGTAAAAATTTGATAAATCGGACATCCCGAAGAAAAGTGTAGTAAATCAAAAATTTCTAATTTACATTTTATATCGGAATCGTATAGTAAACATGATAATATACACCCCATGAAAACCGTATAATGGTCAGTTCATTAATTCACCGCGAGGAGCCACTAGTTTCTCTTTTCTACGGGACCATTTGTTCGAAGATTTAAAGTTTTTTGAATTTTACTACACTTTTCTTTTCGGGATGTGCGATATGTAAACATACTTTTAAATTAGAATATTGCAAATAATTTGTACAATACAAAAAATCAGCTTTCGTATTTTTCGTATCAATATAATAACAGCTCAATTAAAAAATACATTGTAAGACGATATGGGAAATTTTAGCTCTATAAATATTATCGTTTGTGTCTAGCCCCCTTCCACGTCCAGTTGGTAATAATCCCAGCCCTCACTTTATTTCTAAGCTGAGAATAAGAATAATTATTTATATTAGAAATAAATAACCTTGTGATTTGTGATAGAGTAAGTCTGAAGATGTTTTCCAAAGAGGCAAAACAAGTCACATTTAGTAACTCGGATAGTAGAATAACAAAGTTATCGACTTTAATTTTATATTACAAATGAATTTCCACAAAGTTACCACCTTATCCATAGAAAATATGAATGGGACATATTGAAATATTACAGTTTACCTTAAACGACTTCTTGATTGTGATATTTATTTCTCTATACAAAGAATGTTTATAAATCTGGAACCATTTATTTAAAGAAATATTTCATTAATAATAAGTATTCGGAAATAATTATAAGATAGCTGTCTTTTGAATAAATAAAATGTGATTGGCCTATCTATAAATTATTTTCCCCTAACAATTATTCAGCAAATTCATGATTTCGATCTATATTTTCTGGGTAAAGTAAACTCTGCGCGCTCACTATAATATTATTTTTACAAATTCCGTGAGTTGAAATATTTTTGAAGAAATTTGAATATAATTTGAAGATAATAATTATTGTTATCTTGTTTTCTAACGTGTCAAAGTAACAAACACCTCGGGCGCTCAGATATTTTTTTCTTCAATCAAAGACGGCAAGATTTTTCACACCCTTAAATCTGTTGAAAAAATACCACTCACTACAAGTAGCTCACACCCTGAGACAGAGGTGGACCAACCATTTTAGCGTTGTTTCTATCTACTAAAATTAACATCCGATCAACAGTATTTAATTATTGACTTATTTATTTAAAAAGTAATACCGCGTCAATTATTCAGTATCAAAAATACAATTTATATAAATTTGTTTTGTGAAAACTGTTTCAAACGTAATTCTCTCTACAAGGTAAATAAATTATATGAAATTATTCATTACCATTCTTTATTAAATTTTAATTAGTGGGCAAGTTGTAAATGACAGACTCAATAATTTTAACGATCGGGTACGGTGGCATTCAACCTGCTTAATTCACAAATAAATAAGCAAATCTAGAACATCTACAGAAAATAATTTAATCTATATTGTCTAAATGGAAGCATTCGTATAGGCAAACATAAACATTTTACATTACGTTTTCGAAATAGTGATTATTTTTGGCCATTTATTTTAATTAACTCTTGCCTGTAGACAACAATTACAAATATTTACGTTTATTTTTGTTAATAATCAGGAAAATCTTAATAATATATATATTATAAAAAATGTAGCCGTCAATCTTTTAAAAAGATAAGGCCGAGACAAATAGGCGGTGTTGACGGTTTCCGTATGAATAAATTTAATATGACTAATATTGATTTTTAAATAATAATTTAATTTAATTAAAACCGAGTTCCAGAATCCGCTCCTGATTCACAAAACAACATCACGAACGATTCGTCCCGAGAAAAAGTTCTCGTAGAAAAACATTCTTAACGATTAATAAAAAAATACAACATTCATATGACCATCAAAAATTTTATTCCGGAGAGAAAACATCTCGTTCATATAATAATGATTATTAATAAGTTTTTTTGAAGTTGCCGTGTGGAAAAAATCCAACATCCCTTCGAGGGACGGAGATGGGAGCCACCTACCCTATCTTACCTTTGTTGTTTGGGAAAATTAGACGAGCATCCGGTTAATATGTTTTTATGCGTATGTTAAATCATAGAGTACTCATTCAAGAGGTCCTTTATAACAAAGTTAAAAATAACGACATCCTCTTACGTAATTAGTTGTTTTTGTCTCGGAAATAATTCATGGTTATAAAAAAAGCTATTTGTTAGCTCGGTTTCATATCAAAATTGTCGGTATTTAATGCCATATATATATCATCATCATCAAAATGTAATGTAAGCTTATTTGTTAAATATATCACATCATTTGACATGAATTGTTTGTTATTTTAAAGTGTAGAACCAGTATGACAACGACAAGACGCAGCATTAGGAGTTAATTTTCTCAAAATGGGAATCAATCTTGCTTGTTAAAAAAATGCTCTACACTAGGATTGGAAACGTATTACAAATTCATTTATAACAGCTAAAACGTCGAGAATCGATTATAACCAGGCAATTTTCTAGTACATCAGTGGTCAGACTCCGTTGGGAAACATGCTTCAAACGATTTCGGAGAGCCTAAACTCTGCTTTCCAATGACGTTGTCCCATCCAAAAAGGGTTTCATTTTTTGGAAGAACGTTGGGCACTATCCATGAGGTGTGAAGTTAAGGATGCAAGCATGAATGAGAGGAATCAAAATCACTCCATACAGGACAGAATACATACTGAATACTGAGACTTTGCTCTAAATTTCCAGTCTTCCTTGTGATGATCATGGATTTGTGAGACATTCTAATTGACATAATGACGCATGGATTCAATAATATCATTTCGAACATTACCATTGAGTTTGGTTTTCTGGGTAAAAAGGTATATTATGATAGTTATCTAAAGCAGAAAACACAATAAAGGTAAACATCGTTATGTGTTTTCGAATACACAAATGAATGCTATTGAAACATTGGTTGATCAACAAGATATTTCTTTAACTATTAAAATTTTAACTACTTCAGTAATCTTTCCCAAAGAGCCATAAGAAATATTAATCAGAATGACCTCTTAAGAGTTCAAACAAAACGTTATAAGAATTAAATATAAATGTAACGAGAACAAAATTATTCGTAAGGTCCGAGATAGAGTCAGCGATAAGCGCAGGGGCAGTTGCCGCGAGTCGGGCAGGTGTGCGCAAGAGCGATGCGCGTGCCGGTCGCGGTCCGCCGCCTGCGATGATGGGGCGCGATAACACGCATAGCCACCCCTGCCCTGCCTTACTGAACGGCACCCTTTCCTTAAGAAATGTTATGTTTAATGAGTTATGAATAAGATTCTTTACAGCTGAATGCGGTACTATTTTCATTTTTGTTTTTATTTTTATTTACAAGAATTTAGTCGATAAATATATCTGGTGAATAGTAGCATCGTTTTTGGCTGCACTCAAGAATAGACAGACTTTCCCCCTCTCCGCACGTTTAGTAGAATGAAATAAAACCCACCCCCACCATTTATTTAATGAAAGAATTAGAACCATTGTTTACCTTAGAAATGAATAGCCTTGCGATATGGTTGGTCTGAGAATGCTTCTTAAAGACGCGAAACGCGTCACGTTAGTGATAAACCAAGACGAATAACTAAGTTATCAATTTCAATTTTATATTAAAAATGAATTTCCACAAAGTTACCGTCGGATCGATGGAAAATATAAAAGACAGACAGTTTTGAATCAACAAAAAACCTACAGTAGTGAAATGATTGGACTGAAGATAACTTCAATCCACTGACATTTGCAAATCTTGTAAAACTAGCTCACACTACAGCTTAGATACCTACTGCAGTTTTGTTTTGTGACGTAACAGTGAACTCTCAGGTACGTAAACTATTCTACAAATATCTTACAAACTAAAACCACTTTACCTCCAGTAAACGGCGCTATATTTTCAATATGTTACCGTCTTCTTCACGTGTCACAAATTGTTACCATAAACCAACACGTACGGAATGCAAGCGTTGAAAAAACGGCACATGTTTTAACCAAGTACAGCCCCGTGTTTCAGACAGTCTGTTTTTAATAAAATATGGCTACAGCTCAAGATTAAAGGAAAAAAAATCCTCAATAGATCCCGGGATTGAGTCCTTTTAACCAAGACATATCATACTGTGCTCTTTAAATAAAACGAATAGTATAACTGGCAGATTTGCTGGAAAAAATTCGCCATCCAGTGGCAAAATAGAAATGTTGTTACAGCACGTCTTTTTGACACATGACTCGCTAGATCAACGACGACGTTCTAAGGAAATTGGCAACGCAAGAAACATGGCCAAAGACGTTGGAGTGATGATGAATATATCTGTCGTAAATTGTAACGGTATCAATATTTAATAGTTTTATATCCTCTACTGGTGTGATTAAAAATACAATGGAAGGCATGCTGAACGAATAAAAGGATGACATTTAACGGATTATTTATTGCTAATAACAACATCATCTATCTTGTTAAAAATTCAACGAAAAGGAAAAAATCACCTGCAGATTTTCAACAATAAAACTATATCATTCACCGCAATTTGTTTTTTTTCGAATTAGCCAAAATGTGGAAAATCGAATCAATTGTGTGAGACAATAAATGCCTAACTCTTTTGTGTTATGTATTAATAAAATTCTTGCGGGCTGTGCTAAAAGTTACGCTTTTAAAAAAGTTCAAATTATTATTTTTATTTAAGCGTTCGCTTTTATATTTAAAAAATGTTTATTTATAATCAATACATAATAGTATCAATATAAAAAGTAACTATTTCTCATTTGTTTTTGCAACATATGATACTAACTAAATGTTCACTTACGGTTAAAATTTGTGTAAATATATTTTTGGTTTGATATACTATTTCATGACATAAATTTTCTATCTAAATAGCCTTTACAGGAAGTACGTTTCGGGTCCGTGGTGCAGTGGTCAACATCGCTGGCTTCGGTTACGGATTTCACTGGTTCTAATCTCAGTACGGACAGTTTCATAAATTGATTTTTCAATATAATTATGGATTTCTGTTCAAAAGCATGGATATTTGTGAGGTCTAAAAGACCTCTCAGCCATCCGATACTTAAAACGGGGTGCACTATCCTTATATCTCTACTATCTTCGATGCCGTTGGGATACCTAAGATATCTTCATAAGAAGGCTATATGCTCTACTATTAAAATATTCATTTTTATATCTCATAACTTCTTGTAAGCTCCTATATCCTCAAATATAAAGCACACCCTTTCCGTCATGTGAGGTCTTTGAGTCTCTTAATATTATTGTGATTTCTTTCAACTCCATGAAATGATCGTTTAATTAATTATGATACGTAAACTATTTTCATTGTAAAGGAAACGTTTTTTATCTGCTTTCAAGAGCATTTTAAGCGAATTTTTTTCCCAAGCTTTCGAACGACGTTGAATTGCAATTTAATATGATGAGATGTAAAAAACACCGCGAAATAAAATGGTTATTTTTTGATAAATTCGCGTTAAACATTGTGTAGTTTATAAAACTAACAATTTTTTTTATAATCAGCACCAGTTAATTTAAGCGAATTCACAACTTAAGCCGATGGAATAAATATAATAATCGTATGACTGATCAAAAGGTATACAAAACATTTAGTTTATGAGATTGTGATATAAGAAGTAAAAATTGTGTTTTATAATTACATTGTAAATTTATATTTAACAACACCTAATATTTACTACGAAATTAACCATGAAAAACTTAATTATTTTTGATACTATTTTTTTCTTTTTCAAAATCTTCAGTATATAATGTTGACATTTAAAATTGGGTGCGTATTCAACATCGTTGGCTTCGGTTATGGATCTCACTTGCTCGAATCTCAGTTCAAACAGTTTTCTAAATTGATTTTTCAATCGATTAACGGATTTTTGTTCGGAGGGATAAATGTTTGTGATGTCTAAAATTCTCATCCACCCATCCGATCCAAAAACGCGGGTAGACAGAGTGATTAGCTGACCTTAGTTCTGTCCTAGCCTTATCTTTATATCCCCACTCTCTTCAAGAAACAGTTCTCATTGAAAAGCTTCTGTTGAGAAACCTTATGCTGTAAATTGGAAGCGTACAACATTTAGAAAAATGGTATTATTGTACTGGAGAGGAACTAAATCAAAGTTTTTTTTAAACACTGAGAGGCGTTTTAAAAACACATAATCTGCTTATCACTGAATTATTTGATAATATTGCCTTGTGTATTTAATATCCGTTAATGGAAAAGACATTTGATATAAAGATCTCACGTAGATTAAGCCCGAGCTAACAATAATATCGTACAAAGCAAAACATTCGTAATAAAAAAAATGTCTGTCATTGTTCGAGGAAGAGCAAAGGCCGGCACAGGTAAGATTTCAGCATCGACATTAGCCGACCATACACCAACCGTTTGTTTGAAAACGTACGTCACATCATAATATTCTAAATGGAATCGGCCGTTTGTTTGTTTATTTTTAATGTTTTTTAGAGAATATTTAATGGAAACATAATGTGATATGGGAAACTGTTTTTGGTAGTATAGCTTTCTCAAAACATCTCAAATATAAAACATTGTATCGAATAGATTCTATTGATTTTATAAGCCTTTGAGTTTTATGGAATGTTTTTGATTGAAAACACAGTTATAGTTTTTGACCTATGGAGTTTTGGGGAACGAATCAATAAAAATGAAAACTCAGACGAGATGACAAAACTTGAACAGAAGCTTAGACACGTGCAGAACTCGCAATACCGTCAGCAGAAGCTACAATTCTACTTTACTGGCCGTCGGCCGCACGGGTCCGCCCGTGCTTCTGGACTTCGATAGCCCATCTATTCATAAATTAAATCTCTGTAATTACAAGTTAAGAACACGACTCCTGAAAATTTTTTATTTTTAACGATATTCTGTAACACTTTTGGGTATAGTAAAAGAAAAATTTAGGAACGGTATACGAAACATGTTCAATGGTCGAAAGATTTTCAAAATGAGTAAATTAAACAGGTATGCTTTTCATGTGACCGCAAGTCCCCGAAAGTATATCGGTTATGTAAACTGTGATTATTTATTTAATATTACTATAAAACAAGCTACACGACTAGCTAGTATGTTTATGTTTCATTCAAAGATATTATTAATGATTGTCAAATAGTTATGCTGGGCATTTGAAAATTGTCTCATTAAATATTGCTGTTTTATTAATATTACATTCAAATTTGGTATTCCACTGCTTGTGTAGCTAGGTTTAACACGTCTTTCGTTCCGTTTAGAAACATCTTTACACTGGTGTTTACGTACCTTATTTAACTGAATACAATAAGTATTGTGGAGTTTTTGTACTCTGTGGAAAGAAACTATCAGATATAAATTTTACATCGTCAACTCCACAAATGAGTATTAACTAAGCAAACCTGCTCATAAACCTTTCAATAAAAAATGTATAATGCATAATTGTTCATTGCATCTGTTATTTAAAAAAACTAAGTAAACACTCCAGAACGATCCGCTTGTGTATGACGTGCAATCTTCTAATGGAGAGCAAAATTCCGTCACAGGATGGGATGTAACTCAACTTTATTGCACAATACAAAACAAATTAATTACGAATTTAGTATGAAGGGTCGCCTTTTCAGAAAGCTTCCAAATCAATTTGAGTTAACCAAAGTCAAAGCATAATTCAATGAGCCCCCTCAAACTCAACACGTAGCGGTTCTTTCCAAAAACCAAAAAAAAAAATACAAAAGATTCATTGAAATAATAATAGTGTTTATCTTTATTATTCAGATAAAATTAAAAAAAGATTACAACAAAGTACGAGGTGTTGAATTCAAGGTATATTCAATATCTGCATACTTTCCAAGTCCTGAGATCAGATATGATCATTAGTCAAGGCGACACTGATTTTTTAATAAATACTATAAAAACAATGGAAACATGAGATACGATCAACCGCTTAATAATCCGTCTTCGAGAAATAGATGAGAGAGAAAAGCAAAAGAATATAAAATGAAAGGCATCATAATATCAGTCAATTGATAAAATTACAATTATAAAAAATGTGACATTTAAAAATAAATAAATAACTGCATTCAGATTGATACTGTAAGGAAGTGATTGAAGGAATGAACGAGCATCAATCACGCCGTTATACAAGCATGTACTTTAATTTGATTTATCGCAACGACCTAACGCAGGCCAATCTCCTAACATATTTTGTAAAGTTGAAAGTTTCTATATTTCCACGTATTCCGCCACTTTTCGTCGAGTTCATTCGTGTACTCGAACGCCTGAAGATGTCGAAAGGCGAAACGTCTGTAGTAACGAAATACATGGAAATGTACCAAATTTCAGCATTTCAAATTTTACATTGAAATTCCATCAAGCACCCTCAGCCGATATCTTAAATAATATACTGTATAAGATATTAATTAACACGACTAATATTATTTTTGTATTAATTTACTTGTTCCTTAATTGATAATTTTTTCAATCATCCAAAAATGAGCGATGATCATATATTATATAGTATTTAAATCCTAAGGGGTATTTCGTGTTATATGTAACGTTATGCAGGTTTCTTTTATTTTCTCTGTGAGGATTTGACCGTTTTGAATGTTTTTATATTTAACCCTTGGCTTCTATGGGGCCGATTTATCGGTCCCATTTGATACGATTTTAATTAGGCCAGGAGCCAAACGGCTACACGGTTTGTTATTTTCATTTCTATTTTTAGATTCGAGTAACTGTATTATAAATGCAAAAATATTTTACGGAATTTACAATTTCATTATTTTTCAAATTTATGTATTTGTTTATTTCGGGTTGCTATGATAACATCACAGATGTCAAATAATGTAATTTAAGAATATGTACACTTGGATTATGATTGATAATATAATTTTAATATTGATGTCCGGTGATACTTCAGAGAGCAGTATATTATTTTATCGATAGGCAAAGAAGTTTGAGAAAACAATCTCTTTGTTGACTGCTACAGTACGTAGATATTTTCACAGCAAATCAGTATAAATATTAGATTTATCGAAAGCATAATTATTAATATGATGTGCAATGCCCAGTGAACTGTGATGGTGTATACACGAAGTAAATATTGAATGTTTAATGAAAAACAAATAGGCCAACTATTGAATTAACAATGGCTCATTAGTTCCGAACGTTGGCTATTGTGCGCGTATCGGCGCATCGTCGGCAAACGTTGCATATTGAAATTATTGTTGCCAGAGGCCGGGTCAAAATTAGGGGAGGGATATTTGTTTAACGCTTTCTTTGAAATTACGCACACTGTATTCATTAAATTGATTTCATCATACGCAAATAAATTTCAGCTTACTCTCGAAATAATTAATTTGATGAGTACTCTGTCGAATATCTTTGACGGAACATACATAATTTATCAAAAGTCGCATCGCCGTATTAGAACTATTATTGTATTATTGCCTTTCCCACGTCCGGTAGAAAGAAATAATTCAAACCAAAATTTTATTTTTGTAATTTATAAGAATTAGAATCATTGTTTACCTTATAAATAAATGAACGTACAATACAGTGAGTCTGCTAATGTTTCTCAAATAGACGAAACACGTGCCACAGTTAATAATACAAACCAGTGGAATAACAAAGTATAACCATTTAAATTTTATATTTTTCATTAAAGTTATCAAATCATATTATAATTTATCAGATATGTTTGTTATACAAATATGACTGTGTTATATCAAACTATAATAGTATATACATATATCTACACTTTGATTTATGATGGTTATTGATTTTCTATATGATATTCTTACCTTAAACCCTTGGATGATAAGAGAGAAAGGTTCTGTACCATATGGATTCGGAGCCACTAAGGCTTATTTAATTTTTTATAAAAATGTAATGAACATTTCAATATTGTCGTTCGGTAATACTGTAATAATATAATACTATAAAAAACAAGACCGTTCAACATAGCAGAGCTGCAATGAGTGGTTAGTTTTGTAATTGAATAAAATTTCTTCGTTTTTGAAAAATCGTTTGATCAATCATAAACCTTTTTTATACATAACTTTTTTTTTAATTAAAATAAATATTGTTTTATTTGTAAAATATAATGTCTTTCCACAGAGAAATCACAGATAGAACCTTAAAAGTAATATAACATTTGAGTATTCATATACAAACTGTAATTGTTTTTAAAACTTTTGTAGCATCTCAACATCACATTTTTTATAAGAACAAGTTCTAAATCAGTCTGTATATTAAAAAAGAATAAAGAAATGTGGAGACAGTAAGAATTAGTTATAATTATTACTTTCTTTACGATCCGTTCCATCCATAAATGAATTGAAAAATCAATATATGTTAAATTTTCGAATGCTGAAATCTCCATTTTGGGATGAAATTCCCACAGCATTGGCCACTTGTATAGATAGGTATACCTACTCATTGTAATATGGAATAATCAGTAGAAAATTTGCAGTCGCTGAGGAAAATAGATCTTGAATATACAGTAACGTTGTGGGACAAGTTAAAATAATAAAAAGTGTTTTACCTTTAATTTATAGGCCAGCAAACTCGATCCGAATCTGATGGGCACCACCGAGGCAAAGCTGCTAAACGCGACACCGTCCGCTGGAATGCGTTTATTATTAGCAGCTTGCGTTTTGCGGTACACTGCGCACCCTCCCCGCGAACGCCACGCGCCGACGTCACTGCCCACGTGCATCACCACTACACAAATTATTGTATCTCTTGACCCTCCGACTGCTTACGGATGCTCCCCCCTAATATATTACACAGAATGAATAATTATGTTTGTTAATTTGTCGTCTCTTCTGACAAGTGTCATTAAGGTGACATATGGAATACGGTTTTTTAATATAAAAATGGGGAACAACAAGTCGGTAGTTGTTTCACATATTTGCAAGTTGAAGCATGGTTGTGAGGTTCGGTTTTAATTTATACTCCAGGTGCAAGTAAAGCTATCTTCAACATTATTCTTATAATTTTTAGATATCACTGAGGGTGCATGATGATATTTCAATATCAAATTTGAATCGTTCAAATTTTGTACATTTTCATAGATTTTTTCACTGTCGACCCGACAGTTGGTAAATAGTTTATATATATAAGACAATCTAAGAAAACATATTATCACACAGTTGAAGAGCTAAATTGATATCGGAATTAACTTCAATTTTTTTCCATGTCCGCTCCCATTGTGGAGCATATGGTCTCCTAATAGAGGTATCTTAACAGAATTTTTCTACGAGAACTGCTTGTTATTCAGTTGCCCAACCTCTCTTTTTTCGAAGAGAGTAGGGATAGAAAGATATGGCAGGACTCGCTACACCCTGTGAGGATGGGAAGGGAGGGAGGGAGGACTCAGACTGCGAACAGAAATCCATAAATCGATTGAAAGGTCAATCTATGAAAACCGTCCGCACCGGGAATTGAACCCGAGACATCCGTAACCGTAGCCAACGACGCTAACAACTGCGCCACGGACGCCAAAAATAATGATTTTTAACGTTGATTGGGGACATAATTGTATAAAAACTTACAATCTCATAGGATTTTGCAATTGCAGGTGGTCATTATAACCAATAATCATTAAAATGTAATTTGAAAAAAATATATCACAGAGAAAGCTACTGATTTTAAATTGGTTGGTTTTGTTAGGGTAAATATCAGATGATGTATTATTATTAGATTCGCTTTATTTTGATTGCTGGAGTAATTTGTGATTATTTTAGGCGGATAAGTTGTTCGTTCAAAATTGGTAAACTATTGAAATTGATAAACCGTATGGAAGTATAAAAAATTGAATCGTTGAAATTTAAAATTGATTGTCATTTTGCTTGATGAGAAGTCAGGCACCTTCTTGAAGAAGACATTTATGAGTAAATTATAATTTCGCGTTGGTTCAATTTTCAATTTAAAACAAATATCAATAATTACTAATTGGCACGTCCGTTTTTAGTTAAATTTTAGTTTTCCAACCCACAATTGTTACTACTCGTATCGCAATAATTTAAATGAACCCTGACTAATATGTTTATTCCAGCACTCCCACCCTACATTTTTGTTAAATGATCCTTGAACGATGACGCCTCTCATCACTATGGCTGTCATAAACTACAAAACATAAATAAATATAACATATTATAAATACTCACTGTTTCACATTTTCAGCCACACAATGGTGGATTTTTTTGCACTGCCATAATATAATTATTAACGCATAAACACAACGGGTTTTGTCCGTTTGTTGATATCGTCAGGTCCGTGGTGCAGTGGTCAATGTCCTTTGTGATATCCAAAATTCCCTCCCACTAATCCAATTCCAAAAGAGGACGTAACGAGAGTGATAAGCTAACCGACAGTCCTGTCCTAGCCTTATCCTTATATCCCTACTCTCTTCGAAAAAGTAAGATTGAACAACTGAGTAACAAGCAGTTCTCGCAGAAAAACTACTGTTAAGATACCTCTATTAGGAAGCCATATGCTCCACACTGGGAGCAGACATGGTTAAAAATACTACTTTACTCATAAAATGATTCAGAAAATTGGTTATTGATTTAAAAAATTATGAAAACTGCAATTTTGATACAGCAATAAATATTTTTACCATGTCCACTACCAAAGTGGAGCAATTAGTGACCTTTGACAGAAAGTTTTCAACGAAAACTGGCTGTAAATTTTTCTTGTCAGAGGTAAATGATATTAAAATGTCGTTATAAAATGTTTTTATATCTCTAATAGTTCTCTACGTCTCGTTTGCAGGATTAAATGGGGATATTGTAAAAATACGGACATATCTATTATGAAATTAAAAATGATAACTTTTTATTCCATTGGTTGTGTTATTAGTTGTGACACGTGTTTCGACTCTTGGGAAGCATCTTTATACTAGCGAAAGGTCATTTATTTAAATGTAAAAACGTCGTCCTATCAAGTGTTACGGACTATTTAATAAATCCACTCCAAATGTGGAGCGTTTTAACATTTAAAGGAGCATCGCAATAAAGCTTGCTTACCGATAACCGATTGTAGTTTGTCACTTGGCACTTCCTTTCGAAAAATAGAGTTATGAAAAAACTTTTTTTAGATTAGGGCTTTATTGTGAATGTTGAATATGATCTTCCAAAATGAAGTATTCATGTCCTCCATAAAGACTATCGTTGTATATATATCTAACGTTTATTTGTTCCCCTCTGCGACCTCTCTGACATTGAAATTCAATATAGTTAATTTCAATAAAGAAACAATGTTTGTGTGACGTACTTATAAAAGCTTTAACAATCTATGAGCAATGTTTAACTAGGTCGGGAAAATGATAGGGGATGTTTTTTTACCCATGATACCCCAGGAATAGATCATTACTGTATAAGTAGTAAGTACGAGAAAGATGGTATAAAATAATTAAGAGTACGATTGTATAAAATAACTGGTGAGTACCCGGCATGCGTTGCAATGCCACTCAAAGAAAGAAAGGGTTTGTGTTTTAATTCTGTTTATTGAACTGCTTTTGGATTAGAGGTCTGCACAGGCCGAAATTTCATAGACTTACCCGGTTCGAGCCCATAATCTTCAGGTCTGGCCCGACCCGAACCCGAGTTTCAATATCACACTTGTTATAACACAATATTTTTGTTTCGTCTAGTGCGTACACGAATAAATCAGAAGGTTTTTCCTAGATGTCGCTGTATGTACGTATTTGATTCTTTTTTTCAATTTTAGATTTTCAGATTTACAGATTTTTTTATTCAGAACCCTTCGCGGGTGTGTGCACAACAACTCACCGAAGTTTCATCGAAATCATATGAATGGTAAAGGAACGCGTAAAGGACAAACAAACATTTATTTTATATAATTATTCCCGGCATGATCACAATAAGTCCTTCCTGAGAGTTTCGTCGCGATCGGTTGAGTAGTTTAGGAGCCTATAAGATCCGGACAAACCAACAAACAGACATTCATTTTTATATATAGAGATAGATTTCCCGGCATGATCACAATAAGTCCTTCCTGAAAGTTTCGTCGCGATCGGTTGAGTAGTTTAGGAACCTATAAGATCCGGACAAACCAACAAACCGACAAACAGACATTCATTTTTATATATATATATAGATAGATAACAGCATAAACTTTTTTTTTCCCAGTTGATAATGTTCGTGATGAGCGAAACCGGTCCTGATCATTATAAATATGTGGAAGTAGTACAAATGAATTGTGTTTTATTTTTTAAAATATAATGTCTTTCCACCAAGAATTGACAGTTAACACCTTAAGAGTGAACAGCATACACGTCTAATGTTAATATGAAACAGTTTATTGTAAAAAAAAATATATTTGACCGCTTTAGTTATTTTAAATTCTAATGAAATCAACTTTAGAAATAAAAAGAAAAATTTCGAAACACAGTTAATAATTGCACAATGCGCCAGATATTTGAATTCTTTATGTCATTCAAGATCAATTCGACGAGAAAAGAATATCACGAACACCCGTGCCCAAAATATCAAAATTTAAATTTGATTTGGAACTTGAAGTTGGAGCCATCTGAATGCTAGTGTAAAGTTCTTATCAGTAGATCACAGAAATAACCAAACTTATTATCAATATTCTGCAATCCTTATCTTCTCAGAAATAGGATATCGAACGATTGTCTCACGATAAATGATCATAATGAGGAATTTTGGATATCACAAACATCCATGCCTTCAAAAAGAAATTCAAATATCGATAGAAAATCATATTATAAAACTGTCCGTAATGGGACTTGAACACATCACCACCGCAAACGAAACTAACGACCACTGCAACACAAACCAGACACATTGTATTATAATACGAATAGTTATATCTGTTATCAGTGAAAATGAATAATGGACATTGAATCGAAATAATCTTTTGATGACGGAGGTGTGTAAAAAAAATCCAATATTAATTATTGATAATTTTATGTGGTTAATAAATCATTTAAATCATCAGCGAAATGGAATAAATGAATGCGCATATTATTTAAATTGTTCAAAAACAAACTCGCTTTATTTTTGTGTGTCATTGCAACACTACATACATCGCGATGCCGCCAAATTTGAATTCGGAATCGAAACATAATGTTGGCATATGGTCGACTCAAATTACCGGGCAAACTTTCCGTTATTCTCAATGTGTGTTTTTAGATCAAAATATCAAATTAAATTTATGGCTAGTCACTTTATTGTTTTTCTAAAATAATTATTTAACACTTAGCATGAATTGACTGAATGTACCTAAATAGATAGTTATATTAAGATACTAACTATTCGTGTTTTTGCTATACCAAGAGAAAGTCGTGTGTACTGATTCATAATTATTCAATTAACTTCACTCAATTTCAAATGAATGCATTATAGTATCACCTCCAAAGTTCAATGCTAAAAAATTTTGACATTCATTTATCATTGCAACTAGATTATTATTTACCTGCATTGTGGTGAAAATGTTTTTTATATAATCTTTCTTCAAATTAAATGAGGATTCTGGAAACAAAGACGGCAATCTCCATGTTTTGTCGAAAATTAATTATATATGTCATTGTGCAGTACTGGAAATTCCACATCAGGTCGTAAGTTAAAGTTAAAAAAAATAAGACTCAAACAAATAAATTTTTAAAGAATTGAAATCGAGTTTATAACAAAAGCGGCCTTTTTCATTGTCCTGCACAACAAACGCTGCAGTTATTAAGCCGACCGAAAATTTGAGATCTTGGAAACCGGTGTTTTTGGTGTCTTTTCTCCTCGAGTTGATCTCGAGTGATTTAAATGAAATCTCACTTGAGTTTATTACGTGTGATTGAAATATTTGAAAATATCTAGTGCCTTGGCTGTTGGCTATAGTGTCAGATATTTTTTTATTAAAAAAATAATAACTGTTGAATTCTACTATTTCTATTTACTAATATAACTATTTTGGAATTACACCACCGTCAGAAATAGTAGTTGCTTTAAAAATAAATAAAATTTTGACAGCGATTAATAGAAAATACCATTCTAGTTAAAAAAAATAAAATCAAGCACGTAAATTCACCGCGTAGTATCAAAGTTTGAGATTTATATTTAATGATCATGATTGTATTTTTGTCGACTAATCCAATATTCAAATCGATCCTTCGTGAATCGAAAACTGTTTGGGAATCATATATGGTGAATTGTTAATCTGTGTGCGCGAATTTGTTTGCTTTATCCGTCGGCAGTCGTTGTAGTGGCGCTAGTCCTGTTAGCTCTTCTGTTGGCTATATCTTTAGCGCTACATTACACGATCGCCCGTCATATTTCGTCCGTGTCAATAGAGCTTTCATTTTGATAGCGGAGATCGAAAACCAGTGATACAGTCATTAAATCATACAACAATTGAAGTACACATTAATCAATGCTTTACATAAATGAGTTGTTTGGTGAATTAATGTGTTCTATATTTTCGATGGTTTCGACGGTAACATTGTAAATATTCATTTTTAATATAGAATTAAAGTTGATAACTTTGATATTCCACTGGCCGTGTTACAAAATGTGACACGTGTTTCGCCTCTATGAGAAGCATCTTCAGACTAACTGTATCGCAAGGATTTGCTTTATTTATTAAAAACGATTCTTAAAACTCACATCAAGTATTCTCATTTCGCAAAAATCGTTACTCGTTTTCCGTCGTCTAAAAAATATGAAACATCCAAATATTTTTTTTAGTATTTTTGAAACAAGGGTGCCAAGGAAATTTGTAATTTATTGAATATAATGATTCTACAAAGATTTTTAAAATTTACCGAAGAGTTCGTTTTCTCGCACTTTTTCTGACTGATATTTTCAGTAGAATAATGCTGAATATATTTAAAAAAAAACAGAACCTCACGAAATTTTATTATTTATGTCTTTTAACAAAAAAATCTCAAAAGCATTATTAAGAGTAATAAATAGTAATCATTTTTCGGGGATATGTTTTTATTACTTTCCATTCTGATTAAATCGGTTTCTGTCGTCGAATTTCAACAAATAAAACAATAGTTGCAACTAACAACATATTACTGATGGATTCGGTGGTAACTTTGTGGAAATTCATTTTTTTAATATAAAATTTGTTGAGATTGCTATTCCACTGACTGTCACTAATTTTGTGACACGTGTTTTGCCTCTACTCTAGACTATTTATTTTTGGGGCGTAAGACACCATAACACTACTAATTACTAGAAATTCGCGGTAAAAATCACAATGCAAATAAATTTAATAGTGGTGAGGCTGTCAAATATAAATGTAAAATTATTAATAATTGAATACTGGTAATATTACATTTAGTAATACCAGTGGAATAATAAAGATATCTAATTTAATTTTATATTAAGGTGTTCTATTTCTGAATTAATCATAACATTAATAAATGTGGTAGGTTACAAATTTTAGGTATTTTTTTGTAATATTAATTATAAATATGTTATTTTTTCATTAATTATTTAATCAAATTTATTTCTCCATACTTTTTTCAGTATCTGATTCTCAATATATCGAAACGGAAATCTATTACTAACACATTTCAATTCCACTCAAAATCTATGAGTTTACATTAAGTTGGAAGGTTTTTTTCAACCCCCGCCTGTATTTTTGGGTGGTTTGAAAATAAATTTCTTGTTAAATAATCAACTCTGTAATGGCGGTGATGCCTTGAGAATCTGAAGTAGCTATACACATTATAGATGTTATTATAATAATTCTAATTTTGTTTAAAATAAGACTTTATGGAATAAATTGAGATTCGATTATTAATAATAAATAATGAATCAAAATAAATGACACTGCAACCATTTGCTAGAACAGAGTTTTCCAAACTATTATTTTGCGGAATGTGAATAGGTGTTGAAAACGTGGAATGGTTTTATATGTTGCTACGGTTTCAGCAAATTCAAGCATGTTTTAATTTATATTGATATTACCTACCAAACAAAATAAACAAGGTGTTCACTTAAAATTTCAGGATTTTCGAAGTGTTCCATCACAAGAAATGTTTGGGAAACCCTGTGCTAGATCAACAGATATTGTAAATCATCATGCTTAATAATGTCACTCGGGGTCGTAGTCAAGTATTTATGTTAAATTGAATACTTATAAATCTGGTATTAGAAACCTGTAGCCTTCTAATTACCAAGCGGACCTATTAAAAATGAAAATTTCAAAACGTATTAACACTGCAATTGGCATTAAAATTAATTTAGATATTAATATTACAAAAAATATTGAGTATTAATTTCTAGAGATTTTTAGTTTTTTTACAATAATTCAAAGCTTAAGAAAATTCAAGTGAACTGTAAAGTTTATCAATTAAAATAGAACGTTGTATTGTTATCAAGAACCTAATGTTTTTTATCCGGCAAAGCCATCATGTCATGGAAGCAAACATTTGGTAGGCGAGCGCGCGCGCTTTGTCTGCGATAATTGCTTTAAAAAAAATGAATGGATCCTGCATATGAGGATATCAAACAAGGAAACAACATGCCCCGCTCCGCTCTGTTTTGTTATGCACCTATCTTTTTGTATATTTTTTTGTTTTTATTATAATACTTTTCTGCTGCATTTACGATGAGCACGTGTTATGAAAAGGTTTGGAATATGGCAAATTTTTACATTACTTATAAAACCTTGACAAATTCCAATTTTTACGTCATGCTGAATATTTAAGGAAATATTATTACATCCGCTTTAGAAATGCGGTTTTTTGTTCCAAAAAATACACCTAGATGGATTGCGGAATTATATTTGTATTTTTTTAAATTGGAAAATTTTTTATTTGCGGCTAAATCTTAACGTTTTTATTATAGTCGGCATCCGTGGCGCAGTTGGTAGCGTCGTTTGCTACGGCTACGGAAGTCTCGGGTTCAATTCCCGGTGCGGACAGTTTTCATAAATTGATTCACCAATCGTTTCTGTTCGTAGTGTTTGTGATGTCTATAACTCCCTCCTCACCCACCCGTCCAATCCTCACAGGGCGTAGCGAGAGCGATTAGCTAACCACTAGTCCTGTGATAGCCCCCTATCCCTACTCTCTTCGAAAAAAAAGTAGTTGAGCAACTGATTAATAAACAGTTCTCATAGAAAATTTCTGTTGAGATACCTCCATTAGGAGACCATATGCTCCACTTTGGGAGCGGATATGGCATTTTAATTTTTTTATTTTACTTCAAATCTTTGAGTGTTTTCTTTAATTTAGTTAATCTTTAATTTTTGTTAAGTGTACCTATTTATAAAACGAATCGCAAGTAAATCACAGTCGAGTGATAACTTTTCTGGAAGTTTAATCCGGGTGGGATCGAGGGTCGTTAGTGATAAAACTTATGGAATTGTATAAAATTTGATCGATTTAAATTTGATATGCTTTTTGATTGGAAAAGTGAGTTTCGTCTCTGTTGCTGTTGCCAAGGACTATAATTTTCCTACGATCATTACACGAATGTTTACAATCCCTCACACCAAAACAGTCTTTAAGCCAGAGAGAAATTAGCCATTAACTATTTGTAATTTTTTACCCCGATCATTCCATTCTTACCGTCTTCTAAAAAGAGTTTGTGCTCGATTTAACATGAACCAGCTTCGGGAAGTAGTTCCTGGAGAGCTGCTGGATTAGGAGTTCACGTGATTCAAATTTGAGATGTCGTTGAAAAAACATATAGCTTCATTGAGAATGAATCGAGCAGAATGATGATTGGCGAGTCGATACGACGTGCGCGCCAAGATATCGCGTGCCGACGCAAATTACTCTGTAAGGGTGTGAAGCTTCGCTCATCTGTTCGGATAGTTAATTTTAAATGATTGATTCTATTCAAAATGTCCCATACAAAAGTAATTTGACCACATTACGAATAGTTTGAATAATCTAAGAATGCTTAATTGAAAAATTTGAATAATAAATTTGGCGGCGGCCCCTTTCTATGTCGGCTTACTGTTGGGAAATTGTGCCAAACATTGTTTTCTGAAAATAAAAACAATATTTGACAGGCTACTTAACAGTGCAAGCGTGATACAGATGGTTGGTGTAGCTATGTTATATGTAAAACAATAATTATAAAAGTAAACTATATTTAATATCTAGTAAAGATATTTGTAATTGCCGTGACCTAGTGGTAACTGCCACATTTTTACTCCAACCATTTCCGCACCCAATGTGGAGCATATCGCCTCCTAATAGAAGTATCTCAACAGTAGTTTTTCCGATCGGATGATAGGGAGGGAATTTCAAACATCACTTACATCTAATATAAGACATCGACTGAGGGTGCTTGATGGAATTTCAATATCAAATATGAATTGTTGAGATGCCTGAAGATGCCGAAAGTCACATAACACCTACATCCATGCCTACAAACAAAAATTCATAAATCGATTGGAATAACCAATTTATGAAACTGTCCGTACTGAGGTTCGGGCCAGTGAAATCTGTAGCCGAAGCTGAAGACGTTGACCATTACATCACAGTCACCAACAGATCCAAATAATGATCACGACGAGCCCATATTTATGTTTTTTTTAAACTAGGCGTGATTATTCATAGCAACTGAGGAGCACAAGTTTTTGATTTTAATTTTAAATACAGCTGAACGGAATTTCATAGTGGTGATATTTCATTCAGTGGAGGAAACAGTTCTGCCTTTTATGTGATATTTGTAAACGTTATAAAACTTTTGCCATTTTTTATGATAAACACAAGATTTGTGTCGTGCGTATCTAATTATTGTGGAAATTATTCGGAAGCAAAAAAAAATGTTCGCCCGAGGAATCGTCGTTTAAGAAAAAGCGCGACAGTCTGCTTAATACGAAGACTTGCTTTGGCTCATGTCGTTTTTGACACACAGAAGTCGTTTGATTTCCATGTAACAGATGTTACAATCATTAAACTGACAGAAAGCTGTGCGTTCATAATTTATTTAAGAAGTCAAGTTCAGTTATATAAGAGGTCTCTGGCTTTGTTGCTTACAAAAGATACAGTTTGAGATTTTCATTGTCTAATTGCACTTTTACATAAAAAGAATTGACTTTCATAAGATTAAGTCAATTATTAATTACACAAAAAAATCAAATATACAAAACGATATAACTTTAACTGACATTTAAAAAACATTAGGGACCAGTTTCATTACGTGTTAGCGAAATAGATTAATTATATTGTCAAAGCTAGTGGATCTATTGACATGCGGGCATTATTCGGGCCCGAGATTATATTACTGAAATTATCAAGACCAGGGGTGACAAACCTGCGGCCTTTTTGGATCACAAGTGAATAAATTTCATTGTTTTCCTCCATTTACAAAATCATTTACGTAATTTTTTTGTATGTTTCTTAAATGCGGCCTTATTTGATTTCATGATAAATTAATGCAGCCTTCCGACAGGAAAAAGTTCGCCACCCCTGTTAAAGACCATTAATTTAAATACTTCAATTTTTATCTTCGTGGCCGAAACGATTTTATTTCTTAAAACTTATAATTCGTCAGTCATATGGGTCATCAGTTGGATGATCAATGAACTATAGAGATTTTAACATTTTCAACAATGTACTTTGTGTATTGTTTATTAGATATTTTTTTCACATTTTTTTATATAAATATGTACTATCTCAACGCATGGCGCATTTGCGTCAGCTGTAATGTCATGTATTGTAACTTTAGTTAAGAATAAATAAAGGAAAGAAGATTTTTGATTTTAAGTATTGATCCGTTTGTATGAATGTATACGATTTAAAATGTACGGCACTGCCTGTTGATTACCTAACGGCAAATTTTCAGGAATCTGATAATATGATTGGAACACTTAGAATACCTTAGCATTTCAAGATAATATAATTAAATTTAAAACGTAAAAAAATATGTGCATGTTAATAGCATGCCCTGAAGTTATCAAAATAATATATTCATAATAATCTGCGACGTAAAAGAGCCGCAGTATTTAGCAAAAATATTCTGCAAAAGAATTCTTCTCTGACAGGAGGCGAGAGTTCTTACTGATTTACTAATCGATTTGACAGTGAGATGAATAAATTGTTTTATAAATTATATTTTGACTACTTTAACTAACTATTAAAGCAGCTAAGTTACTATTAGGTAGCATTTAACTAACAATTACATAATATGTTTTAGTTTATCTTTACATCAACCATTTATTTGAAGTTAAAGGTAGTATATAATATTATGTTACATATAGCTTACAGAAAAACATTTGATTTTGTATCAGTCCATATTAACTTAGCCAAGTAAAGGGTTGACATGATAGAAAATCAATAGTTTTATACCTAATGTATTATAAAGAAAGTGTTAAGTTTTGGGGGTTTTCACACATTCTTAAAGCTATTCACGAATAAATGCTTTTAGAATTATTACCAAAACTGGTCTACTTCTAACTGCTATAAATCTTACTAATCATTGTATACTAAGTTAAATCCAGGAGGTTAAATATACATACCATTGATATTGAATGCTTTCGGGAAAACTACTTAAACCAATTATTTAGCCAAGCGACCTTTTAGCGACATTTTTTTAGCGACTACCAAACACAAATAAGGTTTATTATTCGGTCTCTTTCTTTATTGAGTATCAATATTTACTTTATATCAGAAAGAAAATCTCCTGGCCAAGCCTTCTTAGTAACCGATTATATTTACAAATAATGCAAAGCTTTCGTAATGTAATACGGTTGGCATAGGATAGAATAGTATTTAAAACATGTACTAAATTTACGTTGATTTCTTACTCGAAATTTAGGTATCTTAGATTTTTCCGATACAAAAAAAACATGTTACCCTGAGTAATTTTTCTTCTCAGTATCGATGCAGGCGTAGATTTGATGTTTGCATGGTAACCCTAAAAGCCCGGGGGTCGCTTCTTCGGTTAGCACGCACTTAACGCCTGGTTAACATTCATTATCCTCAAAATAATACAATACTTATCACAGGATTGTTTTTGTTGTAAAAAAGAAAATGTTAACTCTTTTGCATGTCTTCTCACTTTGTGACGCTCGCGGCCCTTAAAAGTAAATAGCCGAAAACGAATATTTTGAGACCAAAAGAATGCAAGGCAATACATTAAAGTGGCAAATATTTTCCATTAAGTAATTCAGAGAGAGTATGGGCCTGCTTAAGCAATCTCAATTTATCATACAATACTTATTTAACTATGTTTTAACTATGTCCGCTCTTAGAGCGAAGGAAATCTAAACATAAGTTGTTTTACGATAACCGATTGTTATTTAGTCATCCAATATTCATTTTTCGGAGAAAGCTTTTTACATCCAGTTTTTAGAAACGGATGAGTTGCAGAGAAATTAGACCTTCATGTCTTGGAACACAAATTATAAATCGATTGAAAAATTAATTTCCGAAACCATTCTTATTGAGATACGAAAGACAAGGAGCGATTACAGAGCTGACTTATCAGAATATCTAAATAAATATAAAACAAACTTGGTACATTTCGATACGTTTTGTCATTAACGACCCGGGTTTCTCCTTTCGGCAAACTGACAGTATGTTAATTGTAATAGTGTACTCCATTCATATTTTATATTGAAATTTCATCAAGCACTCTCAGTCGATATCTTAAATTAAAAAAAAATACATCAGCTGTTAATTCATTTTTTATTCATAATTTTTTTTTTTTGATTTTCAAGTTGAAAATGTTGCCCTAGGTATAGCACGATTTGAGCTTAATAAATATAAATTACTGAAAAGGTTGAATTTTTATTTATAATGGAAGTATATTTTATTGAATCTTGATGAGCGTGATTTTCATTGTTGTATTTTTACTAACCACCCTTAAGATTTGAGCAGAAATAAGTGGGTTGTTTGGTGAAGCCGGCGCCGAGACATTACACATAAGGCCTTGATTTTTATCAACAGTAGCCACAGTTCGTGCGACTTAACAATGCTGCTTATGATGATGATGACGTTTAGATCGCACATAATGATATATAATTGAATTGGATGCGCTTTGATCAATGGATGATCCAAAGGAAGGATCGTGACGGCGCTTTTGTTCGCCAAAAACCACACGATGCAGAATCGCTCATTGATTATTTTTACCTACAGCGTAAATCACGCAACTAATATTTTTCAAATTATCCTAGAATTATCAAAAGTTTTGTGGTTTTAATAAAAAAATATTTCGATAGAAAAATAAATTCTATTGTTGAAATCAATTGTATCATGTTGTTCGAGATTTTAATCAGTGTAGTATCAATTAGTGATGGGTTACAACCAGATTCAATATCATGGCCGTATTGGTCTAGATTCTAGATGTTAAAACCGACCAATGAAGATTTTAAAACTGACCTACAAAACATGAAATGATATGGCGACCATCAAACGCAGGAAACATGCATAAATCGGTCACATTATCCGCGATGAGAAAACAAACTAAATATTATAATATCGATTTAAATATTTCTGATTATATTTTACCCTGTGAAGGTGCATTTTGTTTGCGTGTTTCAGTAATATTTTCATAACATATAAAAGAAAAAAATTACAGGTTTCGGGTTATACAAATTTCACTTTCGATTCGACAATGTAAAATTTATTACATAATAAAAATGCGTGATAGACAATTTTTAACCCTTAAATTACTTTAAGAGTTTTTGGGGTTACTTAAGTTTGTAAATTAATTAAAATATTTTTTAAATGAAAAAATACAAATAGTATTTTGGTGTAGTAAGACTAGATACTTTAAAATTATGAGAATACTCTGGAGAGCCTCAATCTTGCTCGCCTCTTCTTCCAACCGGTGAGATTCCGCCGTCCTGGACGACCATCTGGTACTATCCGCAAGATGTATTCTGATGAATGACATGTTATAGAAGGAAACAAAGCAATTAACGAATGACAGAGAATCATGGAAACGCCGCGTGGTAGCGATGTACTCTACATAGAGAGTGAATATGGACAAAAAAGAATATGAGGTTACTTCATTGACGGATCTACAGGTTACGCCAGTAAACGATAATTGTTTATTCAATCCTAAGGAGAGGATTGTTTGAGCAATTGAATGTCTATTCAAAAACCTAATGTTGAAATATTCAATAAGTGGTTAAAAACTGTTATTTTATTTTCGATGCTCAAAAATATCTTGTCAGTTTTAATTATTGGCTGCAAAAATATCAATAGAGTAGAGTTGAGATATAAATATTAATTTATATAATTTAAGACATCGACTGAGGGTGCTTGATGGAATTTCAATATCAAATTTGGATTATTGAGATTTTGTACACTTTCATGGAAGTGTACAAAATCTCAATAATCCAAATTTAAATATTAATTGTTCATATTAATGTATACATGTTTTCTTTCGGTACTGCAGTGGAGACAAAAACGCTTTTGGTTGCAGATTCACGGGCTAGAATCCCAGTACCAAGATTTTCATAAGCTTATTTTTCAGTTGATTTATGAATTTTTGATTCTAATCCAATTCATTTGATTCTAAAAACACAGCAAATTGATAGAGCGAATCATCTAACTACTCACTCTGTGCTAGCACCAACCGTATATCTTTACTCTCAACTAAAAATTGAGAGGTTGAGCTACTGAATAAAAACCAGCTCTCGTAGAACAGCTTCTATTGAGTTAATCTCCATAATGAGTTCAGTGCTCCACATTGAAAGCGGATATGGTTAATTAAAAATTAATTCTTGTGAGATTAAGAGTGTTTAGTGAATGATTGAATACCAGTCCTCAAAAGATATAGATCCTTACTTTCAGTAAAGAATGTCTGGCTTTATAAAGTGCGGCGTCATCGACAGTAGTGAAAGTAAGTAGAAGAATTTGTTATGATGTAATATATTTAAAAAACCTTTTATGGTATCTAAATTCCTGCCAGTCATTTCGGGTTATTAATGGTATAAAAACATATTCACTGACCTGTCAGTCACTGATAATATTGGGGTAAATTTTATTGTGATACTGTACCCAAATTAACATATTATCTCAAATCTGAAGATGTAACCGATCTCGGCTGTGAAACGTCCAGTGGCCGACCGGTCCCGGGGTGCCGGGTTCGGGCCCCGCTGCGCCGGACCAAGCTACCGCGCCAGCTTCCTGTCCGATAACATCAGAAGCATTTTAATTTTACGGATGGCGCTCTATCGACGTTTTTTAAAACACCCTGAGAAAACTCGACCGTAAATTTATCGGATTTTTTACGCTGATAATATTGTGAGAATTATTTTTTTATGGATATTGCAATATTAAATCGAAGCTAAATAAATTCACGAATGAATTTTCGATAGAAGTAAACTCTCTGAATATTTAATTTTAAAAGAAATCTCATATAAAATTCGTTAAGATTTATTTTTAAGATAAAAACAGAGTAAAAAAAATATTTGTGTTTTCAATTTAAAATGTCAGATAGGTAAACCCGCTGAACATTTTTGAGTCACTCGAGATCAACTTAATTAGAAAAGACCTTAATTATCAAATTGGAAAAAATAGCAGAAATTTTAGATTTGAAATGAGAGCCATCTGACCACTCGGGTAAAGTCCAAAGGCCGAAGATGTTCATCGATACAATTGTTCTCTTGTTGAAAAGTCAATAGCGACATTTATTTTGTGACAGATATACGATAGGGAAATTTTGATATTTACCTGCATTAGAGCATTACAAATTTTGGGCTTTATCCTCTGTACCACCAGGGTCTTTTCGGGAGCTCAAATTGCGATATTGATGTACAATGCTGTAGGGCGAAGTAGGCTTGAGAGTGAGTCGATTGTTTGGGTTCAAAGAAATTTGAAATATACCCATATGGTGGAGAAGATTCAGAAGACATTTTTGAGACTTCTCTATCTGATTAACCAACTGACTTCCTCTTAAGCATGCTCACGTTTACTAGTTTGAACGCTCGAAGATAAATGTACGAGGCCACATATTTCTTTCGACTTATACGAGGCCGAAATGAAGGACAACTCCGCCATTCTTCAGAATATCATTCCTAATCATTTTTGATGATCCGGGTGGACGTGAGCGAGTAAGACGACCACTATTTCTGAATGTATTAAGGTAAATTTTGCCTAAACTTACTAGGTTGACATCCTTGCCTGTTCCCATGTTTACTATTGTTTTTATTATTATGTTGTAATCGTTTTTGCAAAAGCCATGTGCTTATAATTTGTAATTTTTGTAATATATCGTCGCTGTTCAGGAAGAAAACACTACATCTAAAAAATGATATATTTAGATAGTTCTACTAAAATGTTCTATATTTCGAACTCTATCGCATGGAAGAAAACATTATTTTTATGAATTGTGATTTTACTTAAAAATAGTTTTGTACAAACAAAGTAAATGAAAAAACTATAGCATTTGAAACATTTAGTCCAATTACTCAAAACTAGTATATTTCAGTTAGTGTCTTTTACAGAACAATGACTATATACAAAGTAAATGAATATTTCTTTTCGAACTAAGTTGTTAACTTTTCTTGTATATTTTAAAATCATCCACATCCAGAAAAATAGTATTAGCATAATTTTATATTATTTGGTTGTCCATACGTCTTGAGGCAATTAGGCACTTGCCGTAGCAGGGGTGACAAGTTTTATGCCTTTGTTGAAACTGTGTTTTATAGCAGTCCTTTATTAATGTTGAATTAAACGTTGCAATAAATAATCCATTAACAGGAAGATACATTTCGTATGACACTAAATTTACATCGTTCGCCCCTGCAACGAATGGTTGCTCAACAAGAAAGCGAAAAAAGAACTGGATAAAAATAAGTAATAAACAAAGTATGGAATTCTATAAAATTTTATTAGTTTTTTGATAGCTATCATCAGAACGAGGTATAAACTTAATTTAGCTTAGCTATATACACTGTTTTAGAAGTAGTAGATAGCATTATATCATTTCAATTATTATTTTAACCTATATTTATTAAATTAAGACCGTGATGTCCCTGGATGGACGGAGTGACACAGGAATGCCGGAAATCAGCGATTGGCAGAGGGAGACGTAGGACTATTTCATTAGAATATTTAATTGTTGTGCCATTTAACAAAAATAAACATGTATTTCCGAAAAATTTCCAGTGTCACCGGTTGTACGTAAAAGCGAATGGGTTTTTAGGGCATAGATCTTTATATTGATTTACATATTACAATAAAACATCGAAATTCGTTGAAATGTCTTTTACATACTTTAAAATTCACCAAAAAAATATATTAATATCGTGATACTAGGAGATTACACTATGATAATGGTAAAAAATATGTCACATCAATTTGGTTGATATTATTTCTGTTGATATTAGTTTAATAATTACAGTAATTTGACTATCATAAAAAGACGTCAGAAATCGAAATAGCGTATATAAACATATTTTATCAAATTCTGTTGATTATTGTGACGGCTCATGTCAATGTCATGGAGATGGGTATTTTATTTGTTACCATGTCTGCTTCTGATGTGGAGCATATGGACCCCTTATTTAGTTTACTTCAGAAGATGTTTTTCTACGGGAAATTCTCATTACTCAATTGCTCAACCTGTTTTTTTCAAAGAGAGGATGGATATAATGATATGGCTAAGACAGGACTAGTGGTAAGCTAATTTCTGGTGGGAGGGAATATCAGATTTCATCACAGATATCCATGCTCTGACTGAAAGATCAACTTATGAAACCGTACATACTGATAATCGAACTCGTAAGTACCGTAATCGAGGTCGACGACGTTGACAACTCCCAGTGTGGATCATATGGACTGCTAATAAGCCATTTCAACTGAAACTTTTTATCAAGTACGTTAGCCCAAGGATTTGTAGATAACTAATCACTGTTTCTATGATCCGTTTTTAGGAAAGGATAAAGAACGACGTTTTTGCTTCTTGCTTCGCGTAACACTATCACTGAACAAATTTCCTCTTCTCAAGGCTGCCTTATCTTTGGTACTAATACATTACAGTGACTAAAATTTCATGATTGACATTAACACCATATTCATAATAGTATAGAAAGAGAACAACATTAACAATATAATGTGAAGTAACAGTCCACAGTCTGTGTTTGTGAGTAAATGTAATTATTCATACAACGATAATGGTATGCGCGTGCCAACGATTTAACGGCGCAGCGCGCAACGTTTCCGGTCTTCCGGTGGAAGAGCAGGTGTAACAGTGCCGCCACTATTTATTCCTTGCCTTACTGACTATCTTCGATTCCACAATATTGAAGGAGCTCAATTTTAACAGAAGGTTTTATTCTATTTTATAAACCATGTTGTCATTTGAAGATATTTTTCAGATGGCTGGATGCTAAATGCGGTGTACTTGTATGTATCACACCCAAGATTATATCTCCTCAATGATACACATTTTATAATAAACAGCAGCAATAAAAATATCAGTATAGCAAGTGGGTAAATAATTAAAGTCATCAAGCAACCGTAAATTTAAATTTACAAAATGGCTGTACGAAAGAAATAACTTCAATAATTATAGATTAAATTTGGATTATTGAGATTTTGTACACTTCCATGTATTTTGTCACTAACGACTCGGGTTTCGCCTTTCGGCATCTTCAGGCATTCGAGCACACGAATGGACTCGAACTCAGTTCGTTAGTGACAAAATACATGGAAGTGTACAAAATCTCAATAATCCAAATTTAATATTGAAATTCCATCAAGCACCCTCAGCCGATGTCTTAAATTATAGATTAAATGGTGGGTTATCTCCCCTAACGTTACTCCAAAAGAGTTGAAATTTTTTTTGAGTTGATAGAAGTTTTCTTTAGAAGAAACTATATCTCGATATTCGGTACGACCATCGCGATTATTTCTTCAGGACAACAACAGGATCTCTTTCAATATACATAATTGGGCAATCCTAAAGGATATGCTCCGAATCTTAATTTCTATCATCACATGGTCAAATTGGATGTGGTTTAATCAATTTTAAACTGGTATAACTGAGCATTAAATGCACAGTGGCCAGTGATAAAGTTTGTAAGTTCAGTGATCCGGGAAGAACCAGGTTGCATTCTGACGAAAGAGAATATTTGGGATAAATAGATACGTAATTCCACCTCGAAGAGACATTGACCATCGTGTTTGCCAACAGTAAGTGAGCAGAGTTTTTTTCCACTTTTGCTTTAAGAAACTCTTTAGAATTTATTTCCACCTGAACAATATTCATATAATTATAATATTCATTGGGTTCATGATGCAGTGGTCAACGTAGTTACATAAATCGGTTGTAAATCGATTCATGGATTTATGTTCGAAGGCATGGATGTTTGTGATGTCTGAAACTCCCTCCCACCCATCTGATACAAAAACGGGGCGTAGGGTGAGCGATTAGCCAACTACTAGTTATTTCCTAGTCCTATCCTTCTATCCATACTTTCTTTGATAAGGAAAGGTTGAGCAACTGAGAAACAAGCAGTTGTTGCTAAAAAAACTTCGGTTGAGATACCTATTATGAGGCTATATGGTCCAAATAGGGAACGGACATGATTTAAAAAATATATATAATTTTAATATTATCACTTTTAACTTTGAACTACCTTAGATATATGTAATATGCTCACATCAATATTATTTGGGATGCGGAAGCTGAATTTTATTATTTGTCAATGTGCTATGGTGGCTGGTCGCAGTGCGGTGTGGCGGCCGGGAGATCCATCACAAGACAAGGGATCGATTCTCGTTTGTCAACAATAAACAAGTAAAATAAAACCCATCAAAAATTGTAGTTTTATATTTGCATGCTTCTGACAGTTACACCCGTGCCGAATATATTTTATTATTTCATCTTGTCTCCCCCTTGATAAATGGCGAATTTCATTTGCAAGCTGCACTAAGAAATACTTATAATATGCAAAATGTTTTTCGATTATTTTTTTGACCAATGGCAATTATTTGAATACGCAATTCGAATCATCTAATTTAAACGTTGAAGTACTCTCTACGTAACTAGGCAACGATTTGTTTATAATAAATTTTGCCTTGCATTGCGAAAATATTAACAGTATCAGCCTCTAATCTGATTGTTAAATGCTCTTAGGGTTCCTTCTTAGTTGGTTGCGCAGTCACTAGTACTCGTCAACATTCATATCAATGAATCAGACCCATATTTAATTAAGGATAATAAATTATACCGTAAAATATTACTTAATTAAATAAAATATGTATGTACCTTATTATAAACTTATGGTAGTGATAAATTTTGAATTCAAAAATACTGCATGAAATCTTATTTGAATGTAAAATTACTGAGCCAAAACAATTTCGTAAAAATAAATATGTTTATTCAGTACTCTTTTTTTTAATATAACAGATGCGTTAATCTAAAATCGATTAACAGAATGTGTGTTTAAAATATATTTGTTTTAATGTGAAAACGAACTTCATCCCTTCCGGAGGCTTAACGGGAGCTTTTTGGACCACCAGCCAATGGCCGCCCACTGTCTAAATATTATCCATAAATCAAATGAACATCTTCATCAAAGCTTTTTAGAATTTTCGACATTCATTTTTAATATGGCTAACTTCATTTTTGTGAATTTATAGATAACCTGTTCAAGGTTTATATTACATTGCTCTTTAATTTGAATTCTTGGACAGGTTTAGTTACACCATAAGCATTGTCAAAATTCAAACTTTTTACCGTAAAATAGCGTTTATAACTTGTATTTGGAATTTGATACATAACATATTATGTTAAATTTAAATTCATTGTCACTTGAATGATTTTTTTGAATATCAATTGTTTTTGGAATTTCAGACATGGATGTTCATGTCCGAAAAAATTTTCCTTCTCAATTCACCATGTGCTGTTTAGTGTCAATGTTAACAGAGTGTTGTAAATTATAAATAAATTTATCATATTGACAACAATTATTTAAACCTAAATCTCTGACTGTTTGTCAGCTTTTTTGATTGAGGGTAAATTTTATCTTCATAAATTATCACTTTTAAGGTGTTAACTGTCAATTCTTGGTGGAAAGACATTATATTTTAAAATATAAAACACAATTCATTTGTACAGCTTCCACATATTTATAATGATCAGGACCTGATCATTATAAATATGTGAAAGTAGTACAAATGAATTGTGTTTTATTTTTTAAAATTCATAAATTATAAGAGAAACACCTGTACTGCAATAGAAAAATGTGATAAACGGTTTATCGAAATACATATAACAATTTTATATTTTGGATCGATTTGGCGACATAAAAATGAAGGCTAAGTTAAGAATTGGAATCATTGTTTACATTAGAATTAAAAAAAATAGTCTTACGATATAGCTAGCCTGATGATACTTCTCAAATAAACGAAACACGGGTCACAATTAGTAAGACAATAAAGTTTTTTATAATGAGAATAAATTTATTTGCAGCAAAATCGAAAATATAAATGTTGCTCTTAAAATAAAAAAAAGGAGAAATAGTAAAAAATATACATAATTTTATTCTTAATAAGCCCGATGTTTTTTAATTACTTAAAAATAAAAGCATGAAGACGAATGCGTTTGCCACCGCCCTTGCAAGGAACGCCCACGTAGGTGGGCGGGAAAAAAGCTCTAATTCTATTTTTTATTATATTATTTCACAGACTATACTTCTGTATGATTTATTTAATGAATATATCAACTCTCTAATGGCCATCATTTTTTGCTACGGTTCTGTCCGGTTACAATTTATATTTGCAGATAATTAGTGCATCTACAAATGAATTCTGCTTTTTTCATTTAATTCAATTAATGTTGAGTTTTTTTACGTATTATTAAGTACCTAAAATGTAACTGTAATGCAATTTATTTCATCAAGATTTTACAGTTTATTTTCAGATAATAAATACAAATTTCAAATGTTATTTCCGCAGCCATATGAATATACGTTAATACAGTTCCTCTGTCTTATTTTATTTCTCATTTATATTGTCTTCTGAGGATCAAGATCTTCAGCATCATCTCCATAAAAGAACTTACTCAAGTCTGTCCTCCATAACCTAGATCCTGAAGACCATGAAAGATTTTATTCACAATCTTTGTTTGATTATTCCAACAGTATGGTGTCTCTCTTCATCCATATTCACGCGGGAAATCATAACAGGGCTTTCATAGTGCATGCGGGTCATATGGTGTGAAACGTCTCCTTTTTTTCTTTGACTGTATTCGCTGACCACCAAGCGGCGCTTCCATGATTCCCTGTCACCCGCCGATTGCTTCGCTTCCTCCCATGGCATGCCAGAATCCCTCAGCTTCTTCGAATACATCCTGTGAACTAAAATAGTCCAAATGGTGACAAAATCAACGCATTTTAAATAAGCATATTGATCTGAACTATATAGCAGAATATACATGTTCGTTTCTCTGTCTTACACTAGGTACGGTCCACCGCAGTATTTTCAAAATTTAAAATTGTTATTAATTGATGTGCTATCTTTTGTAGGTTTTACATAAGGTACGATCCATAGTGATATTTTAAGCTTTCAACATAAGCTTGCATCAAAATACCGCCATAATAAAGCCAACGTCTAAATGTTATCCCGGGCGGTGCTGCGTAATAAATAAAATACCGTCGTACTTAATTTTGTTGCAAATAATTAAACTATACATTAAAAAAATGAGTGTATAAATCTACAACGAAGCAATCCTCTCAGGATGTTGCTTAATTTAGTTTGGGATCTCCACACAGTAATACCGTTATGTTGATTTTATATTGTTTTCCAATTTCCGGTCTGAATCCCGTTAGTGTATTGTGACAAACGGGTTTAGATAAACTTACAAACCTACCTTACCTTACCTGGTATCAAATTAGATACGTTGATCCTTCAAAATTGCTCTATTCGATTTTAAGTTATTTTAGGATCTTTCAATTTCATATGATATAAATATCATTCAAAGAAAGGTGATTGACGGGAACATCGTATAATATAGCCATACAAATATTTCGTGGATGAAATCCATTGATACGATGCGAATGAAGATATAAAAATCTAATACAAACAAATATTTTGTGTATACAATGATGCTACATATTTATAAATTGACTACTGGAATTTAACCAACAAAAAAATATTCGTTCCTATGAAAATATAATTTATTCTTTAGTAAAATATTTAGATTGCTGTTTATAAATGTTTTTAAAGCTTATACTGTCCTTAGTCGGAGCATATGGGTATCACACGGTGCCTCTAAGATTCTCTGTCCCTCACCAGTCTTCTCACTCCACCGAGAAAATCTTATTGGTGGTCATCAGCGGCTTTCCAGGGCGACGGAATCCAACCGGTTGATAAAAAAGACAGGCAGGATTCAGGCTTCCCTTAGGTATTCACAGAACATGCCCAAGTCTGGTCCATTGGCACTTTCTAATTTTGGACGTAATAATGTGCAGGTCTGTCCGCTGTCATATGTCCAAGCTCCTGACAAAGTCAAACCAACGAATTAGAGGCCTGCACGGACCCGGGCTTGGCCCGTGGGCCGGGTTCGGGCGGGTAGAAACAATTGATATTCGGGCTCGGACCGGGCCCAGGTGAGGGATTTGTTCTTCAGAAAAATATTTTGGACTATGTTCGGATCATGAGTACTCTTGATAACTAAATACTGCTTATAACAATAAATAAAATAATTTATTACGTTTTGAATAGCATTGGACACAACAGAGTCTTTTACTTGATAAGTATGGAGACGTCATTTTATATTTTGGTAACCTGAAACTGAGCCTATAAAATTGTTATTGATCCGTGAAAGAATGATTTTTTCATTTAATCATCACCCATATTAAGTTTAAATAGTTCATAAATGAATAAAGTGTCATATTATTCAGTATCTGCTTTCAATTCGTTTTAGATAGTTGACTGTTCCGTGTGCCAGAAAAATTCATTATAAAAAAATACAAAAGATTCATTAAAAATGAGTTTCAACGATATAAAGAAAATATCGAAAAGTGGTGACTGTAGTGATGTGTGGAAATCATTCCATGAAATAATAGATTTTTCTACATGTGAAAAAGTTGGGTAGGTACGTTAATCAATTCTATGCTACTGTATTTTTTTAAATCAGGTTTTTTTCAGGCCGAGATATATAAATTTAGGCTTCGAGTCGGGCTCGGGTAAAAAGTGTGGTATTAAGACTCGGGCTCGGGCCGGGTAATTTCATCAAATTTCGGCCCGTGCAGACCTTTACTATGAATACTAGTCATGTATTTTCTGGTAAATGGTAGAGATACCTATATTTAAGTACCTACATAATGATAAGGGTAGATAACCATAAATTATTATCTTCTAAAAATTAAAATGCAGTTGAATACAATAAATTGTGAGATAAATATAAAATTGTGAACCTCTTATCTTCCATACATCACAAAATGTCAACGCACTATAAAATGATCAGGTATCAAATATCATACCGTACAAATTTCATAAGCTGAAAGAAGGGATGATTTTATTGTCTTTTAAAAGTTTTTGTGATAATTTTTTTTTTTTGATATTTTATTTTTTCTCACGGTGATATAAAAAAAACTGTCATAAATTTTGATTTTTATGTGTATACGGTTATCAATATAATATTGTAGAATCTATCGAATTAAATTAACATAATATAAAAATAACAATTTTGCCGATACATTATTTATATAAACAAAATATTGCAAATTGTATTTTTTTGGCAATATTATTTTAGCATTCACATAAATTAAAAAACGATGTATGGAAATGCTCATTTATTCCCGTGACCGCGAGATGGCAGTCTTTTGGAAACCATAGAGTCCCGGTCACGGCAATGGTCTTCTCAATTCTAACTATGAAGTAATTATACAACATGAAATATATTATGAAACATTTCCTATACTACTTAAGGTGTTAACTGTTAATTCTCGGTGCAAAGACAATTCATAATTCGTTTGTACTACTTCCACATGTTTATAATGATCAGCACCGGTTTCGCTCATCACGAGCATAATCAACTGATAATGCTAGTGGTGAGCGAAAAAAAAATCTTATACCCTTGGCTGGATTCGTGATTTATGAATTTATATTCGAATGCATTGATGTTTATAGATATATAAAACTCCCTACCACCCATCAGATCCTAAAAACGGGGCGTAGCGAGTGCGATTAGCTAACTACTAGTCCTGTCTTATTCTTATATCTCTACACTCTTCAAAAAAAAGAGGTTGAGCAACAGAGTAACAAGCATTTCTTTAAAAAAATCTGTTAAGATAATCCATAGGCTCCACATTGGGAGGGGCCATGGTAAAAAAAATCCTTCCCACCAATCCGATTTTAAAATCGTGGCATAGCGAGAATGATTAGCCAACCACCAGTTGTGTTCTATCCTTTTATCCTAATTGTCTTTGAAAAAGAGAGGTTAAGCAATTGAGTTACAAGCAGTTCTTGTAGAAAAATTTCTGTTGATATAGCTCATTATTGACCTATAATATGCTCCATATTCGAAGTGGACATGGTTAAAAAAATCACTTCTCACCTAATCAATATAACGATCAATTTTGTCTATGGTTTCTATAAATGATACAGAAGAGTGGTTTAAAACCTGACACAATTTTCGTTCAAAGAAACATTGAACAAATATAATGTAACAGTTTCAACTTGAAGCAAACCCTCGATGCTCAATTAAAACACCTGCTATCGGTTAAAAGTAAAGGTATACCCTTCAAAAATAAAGATCGCGGGGGAAGATTCTCGTCGATTCCCTTCCGTTCCATATTCAAATCGGTCCACTGTTTTTTTGTTGTGTTGTAGATCTACGTTGTGCTTTTTTTTTGTTTTTATTGTTGATATCGTTGACACTTTGACAAATTTGTGTTTTTTATCTGTTGAAAGTCGCCGAGATCGCCGGTTACAGTGGCTTGATTGGTGTTTATTACTTATTTTAACATCATTGCAGTGGCTTACGTGTGTATTAAGTTTAGTGATTATATCGAATTAATCTTCTATATAAAAATCAATGTTTGTTTGTTCGTATCTTATGCACTGCCATACCGTTCATCCGATTCCGATGAAACTTTGGTGAGTTGTTGTGCGCACACTCGTGAAGGTTATTGAAAAAAAAAATCGAATACGAACACACAGCGACATCTTGGAAAACCTTCTGATTTATTCGTGAACACATCAGACGGAAACAAAACATATTTCGTATTCAAAAGCACTTCAATAAACAGAAATAAAATCACAAACGCCTCCTTTCTTAGAGTAGCATTGCAACGGATGCTGCGTATTCGCTAGTTATAAAATAAATATACATATATTTATTTGACCATAACACAAGATATTTGAGTGGTGAGCCTTGGCGTCATGAAGTTTTTTCAGTTGAGCCGAATTCGTTTTTCGTATAACTATTTTCAGCTCGCTATGTACTTTCCTTCTCGAAAAACTCTACATTTAAAATTCAATTTGTATTCATTATTGCTTCAATTGTAATTATTATTTAAATGTGTATTTCTTTTTGGGCATTAGAATGGCTCTTTTTATTTACAGAAAATTTGAGTCATTTACAAAGAAACAGCAACAAATACGAATGTACCTATAATAATTAAGAGAGTTTGATATTTTATTTCATTTATTGCAGCTATCTCGTCAATGATACACGTGCTGCGCTTGAAATATAATTTTAAACGTGATTCTCCCCTGATATGTAAAGTAAGATTATATTTATGAAATATAACAGCTGCAATTGATTTTTTTATAAAATAATGCTAAAAATCAATAAAATTAATTATTGTCTAAATTTTCTGCTCCTGTCTACGCGTGTTACGAAATATGAGAAGATAGCGATGACAATATATATATATTTATTTTTTTTGACTGTATTTAAAATGAATAATTTTTTATTAGTCAATAAAAATACAATTTACAATAACATAATATAAAAATTTTTTTTGTAGTAATTTTTAATGTTTAGTAATCGCCCAGAATGAAAAAAAATTCTTGCATCCCCCTGGATACCTCGAGCGTACCCATAACGGCGACAGCATTGCCACGTTGGATTTCTATGCTTATTCGCTGTCTAAGATATTCACCTGAGCGGCACTCACCCGTCCTGTCCGTCATCCTTCGACCAATTTCCGCCACCATATTATCTTATATATAATAGTCTAGACCGCTCTGTAGATGTTTTATTATTATCACGTAGGTATGAAATTTTCTATTGACGTAAGCGTTCGCGTGCAATGCAAGACATTCATTATTTCAATTTCAATACCGTCATCTACGACGGATACGGTTATACTCGTATTCAATATGTACGTATTATAACAAAATATGTAGGTACATAAACAAACCGTGTCACACGTTGTTGTAATTTAGGAAGCGTTTAATTTAAAATATGATTTTTTACATGAACCGTGAATCCCATAATATCTGAATTGTGGAATTGATTAATTGACCGGAATCCCAGAATTGGAAGCTCTTTTACATATCGAATGATGGACGTGAAAGGGATGAGCAATATGTAAATATAAATATTCAGTTCCAATTTGTTCTTCAAATGTATCGCGTTTCAATCCAAACCAATAATCATTCAAATATTAAAATAACCATGCGCTCATATTATTAAGAGATATGTATTCACTTTAAATGTAATGGAGGTGTTGGAGTATCTTTATCCTGGCATGATAAATAATATGTCTACTTGAATCAAGATTTTTATTTGGAAGTGAATGATACGCTAATACAAGACCAATTCATCCATCCATCAATGATAAAAATCGGAAATAAATTACATATTATTATTTGCGCATAACTATTAATGCCAATCCGTCCAGCGGCACAATTAAAATTACTATTTTAATAAAAGTTTCTACATTTAACTGTTTTCCAATAGTGCAATCCTTAAGAAAGATGAGATGGAGCAATTGCCTCACGATCATTAATTTATCATAAAGAAAATTATAATACTATATAACTAAGAGTTCATAATAAACTTCTTATTATGAAGGGATATTGAATAATATTTGCAGCAAATGAACTAGTCGAATTCGCTATGAAATGGTAAAAAATAATTTATCTTAAAATGCAAATTCTTATCCGATGAACTATAAGAAGTCGAGTGACTAGGTATGTTCTATTTACATATTTTAAACATAATTTATATATGTGCTGTCTTCTCTCTCATATTCCACAAGCGGACAGGAAAAGACAATTTTGATTAACAATTTAATCGCTCTTTTGCATCATTATCTGCAGCAAACAGTTGACCACTATTCTATTTTTAGATGCGCACGTGTGAAGCTTTTTTGTCATCTAACTGTCAACATGTCTTTAATTACTAATAAAAATATAAAACTTTCGAAGAAAATAAACGCGCAATTCAATATGAAGATTCTGATTGGAAATACTTTTTGCATAATTATGAAGAAACCTAGGTATCTATATATATATCTATATATAAACCTAGGTACCTATTTTGTGTGAACTGCAAATCCCTTTTCACGGGGCTTTATTTTTATTTTGTACTAGTGAGTACCCGGCATGCGTTGCAATGTCACTCAAAAAAAGAACGGGTTTCTGTTTTAATTCTGTTTATTGAAGTGCTTTTGGATTAGAGGTCCGGGCCGAACTCTTAATGTCACACTTGTTCCCCGAACCCGACCCGAAGCTCAGATTTATTTTTCTCAGCCCGAAAAAAGCCCGATTTTTTCGCAATATCGTAATTCATTTATACTTTTATTGTTTACTGTTATTGTTGCCATATTTCCAACGATATTCATAGCACATGTGAAATAAATTATTTAAATTATAAATACTGATGCCTTATGGATGACTTCTTAAATTGGTTTTTTATTCTTAAATTTGAGCTCCTTACCTTTTGAATACCATTCCGAGAGGTCGTTGTTTGGACATATTTGATTCTTTTTTTTAAATATTTTTCTAAGATTAAAGATTTTAAGTTTATTTACAGAAACCTTCACGGTTGTGCGCACAACAACTCACCAAAATTTCATCGAAATCGGATGAATGGTAACGGAATTCATAGAGGACAAATAAAACAAACAAATCTCTATTTTTATATATATAGATGAGGATTTTTATATATTTTTCCGTGGCTTCATTTACACGGCTATCGTTGTATATATTATCTAATTTTTTTTTTGATCGTTTCTTACATAAAAACCTGAGTATTTTTCAATCCCGAAATTACGGGATCAGAAAAGGGGTCCAGGATTTAATGCCCTACTCCTAATGAAGGTATCTTAACATAAGTTTGTTATGTTTTTTAATGAATATCATAAAAAACAATAATACAATAAACAGTAATATTTACATTATATATAATGTTCTACGTTTTTCTTTTGCTTGTATTTGAAACTATTATGATTTACACGCCGGAGAGTTTTGAGGATTATTTATTGAGTTTTTACAATCATTTAATCTATTGGATAAAACTTCGACGTCAATTTATTTTTTCAGGCTTGTTAGTGAACAATACCTTAGATAAATTAAGTAGGTACCTAATTGAACATCTTGTTTACTACTTAGTGTATTTAATTCCAAATCGCAGAACTGATGTAGCTGTACATGATTATTTTGCGGCTTTCGTGATTGCGGCTGTTTTCAATAATTTTCATAACATAGATTTATTTATTGTATAAATAATCAAAGCTTTAAAGTTTGATGATTCGAGGTTATATTTTTTTTTGCTATTTTTTTATTCAAATATTCGTTGTCGGGTCGGTAGTGCAGTGGTCAACGTCATTCGCTTTGGTTACAGATCTCACGAACTCGAATTTCATTACGGACAGTATCATAAATTAATTTATGAATTTCTGCTCGAAGGCAAGATTTTTTGTAGTATCTAGAATTTACAATCCTAAAAACGGTTCGTCGCGAGAGCGATTAGCTAACAACTAGTTCCAGCCTAGCCCTTTCTTTCTACCTCTTTTTTGTTTGAAAATAGAGAGATTGATCAACTGAGTAACAAGCAGTTCTTCTAGAAAAACGTTTGTTGAAATACCTCCATTAGTAGGCCATATTTATGCATCACACTGGGTGCAAAATAGTTTTAAAAAATATTCATTTTGTTAATTTTCGGTAGGTTGTAGTTTATTATACTTAATTTAAATATTAAAAAAAATTAAAATGGCAAACTGTTATCTTCCATTCATTATATATTATAGTTTAAGGTTCCTTTTTAAATAGGAAATAAGTAAGTAGTTACGATATATGTGTATATATATATATATATGCTTTAACATACCTTTTATAGATAGTTAAGGTTGAGTGATAGGATTGCCACATCTTAAAATGTAATTCGGCCGTAATATTCTTTTTGTCTGAAATTCAATGCCCCCAACCAGTCCTTTTCAAATGTTTTGTAAAGTCACAAAACATTTAGCCAAAATTTTTGTAATAAGAAAGGTATTTCAACAACTGAATATAGGAATGAAATGATTTTTAATCTATATTTTTAATTTAAATGCAGTATATGGCCGAGAAGCTATATGAATCTCTATGACTCTCGAATCTTGTAGTTACTTGTATGTGTAATGACGAAGTATTAATAAATACATGATATATTTTAATTCTCGATCTGGTTCTCCTGTATCTAAACATTACCATTTTCAGTCGATTGTGGACCACCTTGGCGTTGTTATGAATGAATGTGTTCTCTTGAAAAGCATTGCATTTAGGTAATAAATAATTGAACTTTTATTAGGTTTATCGTGTGTAGTGACACTCCTGATTGTTTCAATGATAAATAAGCTTTTATTAACCTCATCGGTATCTAAAAAGAATACACAATTAACTGTTGGTAATAGGTTGACGGATCCTTCAACTCTCAAATTGTATTACTTTCAATAACTATTTTACTGAAATCGATACCTACGATGCAGATATATATTTACAATACATTTAGTATTAAAATGCTCCGCAAATAAACGAGCCACGTATCACAGCAAGTAAATTGAGAAATATATCGATTTTGGTTTTAAGCAACTGTTGCATGCATCGAAAATAGTACTTCATCTCATTCGTCTTCACTGCCAATTATCGCCAGTGATACAACAAAGGTTTATTATTGATTTGTATTTTTGTTAGATGGTACAAAACATTTTGAGAAGGCCTGTCTTGCACCCAGCGCCAGTAATGTTTCTAACTATATCAAATAGAAATCACGACTTTACAATCGTTTCTACAAAAAATGGATTCTGTTGATTCATAAAACACATTGTTTTTTTCTACAATATTTCATTTTAGTAACATCTAAGTATACTTAAGCGCATGTCGATGGCATAAAAAAAAGCCACATATTTTCTGACTGTGTTGATTTATTCAAAGATAAACCATTATTATTAATTCATTGATCTGCTAATGTGAAATTGCATTCCTGAAATAACGATTAACAAATCTTGTTTTCTGTGCAATGCGAAGAAAATAAAATATAATACTAATAAACGTTTTTTAAGCATACTGCCTCCTGACAGAGGTTTCTCAACAGAAATTTTTCTACAAGAACTGCATGTTACCCAGTTGCGGAACACCTTTTTTTCGACATTAGTAGGGGTGGATAGATAGGACTAGGACAAGACTAGTGGTTAGCTAATCGCTCTCCCCACACCTTTTATTTAGGATCGGATGGGATGGAGAGAGTTTTAGTCATCACATACATCCGTGCCTTTGAAAATAAATTGTGCGTACTGAGATTAGAGCTCGTGACATCCGTAATTGAAGTCGACGACGTTGACCACTGCACCACGGACTCGATGGATTAATTCACTTGGTATATTATGTGAACACCCAAATCGATATCCAAAAATGTAAGTAGCATTCCCTTTAGCACGTTCATTTCTCTGAGTATCAGGAACATAATCTTTGACATTATCAATTTTGACGGAATTATCATTTTGGCCTCCTATTTGACGAGCTAGGTACATTTCTATTCAGGAGTTCAAATTATTGAAAATGGTGAATAAAACAGAGCCAGAACAATTGACCAACTTTAAAGCCCGATAAGAAATAAAGCAACATTAATATTACAGTTTTAAGGCCAGAAAATTCCCGGTAAAACAGATGATATGGTCTAATATTTGCAACGTTGCAAGTAATCATATCTTAATTTAAATTTGCAAACGGTATAATTCTCAAATTGTAATAATTCATATACATGCATTATAAAATAATGATTTCGGTATTCAACCATGAAGTTTAAATATGTTTAATGAGTTGATGCAATACCATCATGCTAGTAAATAAAGCGTTTTCATTGTGAGTGTTAACTTGAATTAAAAGGTTTTTTTTTTTCCATGTCCGCTCCCAATGTGGAGCATATGGTCTTGTAATGGAGGTATCTTGACAGAATTTTTTCTACGAGAACTGCTTGTCACTCATTTGCTCAACCCCTCTTTTCTTTTTCGAAGAGAGTAGGGATAGAAGGATAGGGCTATGAAAGGACTAGTGGTTAGCTAATCGCTCTCGTAACGCCCCGTGAGAATGGGATTGGTGGGAGGGAGGACTCAGACTACGAACAGAAATCCATAAATCGATTGAAAGATCAATCCATGAAAACCGTCCGCACCGGGCAGTGAACCTGAGACATCCGTAACCGTAGCCAGCGACGAAACCAACTGCGCCACGGACGCCGACAATGTACTTGCTTCCTAACCTGTGTACGAATATCTTATTGAAGGAAATTGAGCACCGAGAATTTATTAAGTGAGCAATTTCTCACGTGGAAAATTTATAGCACATAAATTGTGTACGATAGATTCTTTTTTTTATTGAATATACAAAGGAATGATGTGTTTAAGGTAAAATGTGACATTTATATCATACACTACAGTCTTGAATAAGAAGTATATTTGTGAAGACAATTATAATCAATTTTGATTTGGTGAAGTTTTCTGGCCAGGTAATCTAATCACAGGTAAGCTTTTAAAATAAATCTCAACATACGTTTTCCTCAGAGAACTGCTCTCATCCAAACTTTCTAACCCATAAATCGATTCGAGCCATGAGATCCGTAACCGAAGCCAACGACGTTGACCACTGCACCACGGACCCCACCGATCGATTCGATCATTTATTAAAGTAATACTATAGTATATAATATAATGCGTCGAGTGGTTAACAGTATGAAAAAATTCATAACTTGATTTTTCAATCGACTTTTGAATATGTTTTCAACAGTATGGAACGCAACTATCTAGTACTCCTTTCCTAGCATCTTACAATCCTTAATCTTTTTAAAAATGAGCTTAAACTGGATAACGACCAGTTTTCGTTAAAGCATATCTCATTTGCTTCATAAGTAGCATATATTATCAATATGATTGAGATGAATGAAAAAATAGCAAAATTGATAATTTTGTTATTTCACTGGTAGTGTTACTTAATGTGACACGTGTTTCGACTCTTTGAGAAGCATCATCACCTTCAAATACAAGTAACTGATATTTTAATTAATAGTTCTATTATCGTTTGTGTCGAACCCCTTCCATACGCCCAAAAGAAGAAATAGTCACACCCCTCCCTTTATTTTTATGTTAAAAATTAGAATCATTATTTATATAGTTACCAGTGAGTACCCGGCATGCGTTGCAATGCCACTCAAAGAAAGAAAGGGTTTGTGTTTTAATTCTGTTTATTGAACTGCTTTTGGATTAGAGGTCTGCACAGGCCGAGATTTCATAGACTTACCTGGTTCGAGCCCATCATCTTCAGGTCTGGCCCGACCCGAACCCGAGTTTTAATATCACACTTGTTATAACACAATATTTTTGTTTTTCGTCTACTGCGTACACGAATAAATCAGAAGGTTTTTCCTAGATGTCGCTGTATGTACGTATTTGATTCTTTTTTTCAATTTTAGATTTTAAGATTTTCAGATTTTTTTTCTTCAGAACCCTTCACGGGTGTGTGCACAACAACTCACCGAAGTTTCATCTAAATCGTATGAATGGTAAAGGAACGCGTAAAGGACAAACAAACATTTATTTTATATAATATTTCCCGGCATGATCACAATAAGTTCTTCCTGAAAGTTTCGTCGCGATTGGTTGAGTAGTTTAGGAGCCTATAAGATCCGGACAAACCAACAAACAGACATTCATTTTTATATATATATATTAGTATAGTTAGTCTGCAGAGGCTCCTTGAAGATGCGAAACACGTGCCACATTTACTAACACAACCAGCGGAATAACAAGGTTATCAATTTAAAGTATTCAGTTCTACAAGAATCAGTTTGTTGCTGAATCAGCTATTTCGCCCTCCTGCCACTGTCATAACTATGGTTAATCTAAATTTAGCTTAGCTATATAATATACTGTTTTAGAAGAGAAAATAAAATTACATCATCTCACTGATTGAAACAGCAAAACTTTTATAAAAAATTGAAATACGTAACGTTCTACGAAAAGAAACATAGATGGTAGGCGTTATTAATAATTAATTATTCAGCGTTAAAGTAAATGCTTTTCAATTTTACTGATTATGCGTGAGCTTCTTGTAATGGCTTAAGTAAGGGTGATTTTACCTTATTATTATTTAATGGAGTTTCAGCTATTAAATCAAGAAAACAGCATTTCAAATAAGCGTTATTAGATTGATTCATTGTGCTGTGTTATAAAGAGTTAAATGGACAATAATATCACGACTCGAGTGCAAGGCAGTTCACACAGTCGCCTCAGCGTAGCAGAAAGTTTATAATGTATAAGTTATAAGTAAGTCGGAGTAGATTCGCGTGATCTCTGTGTATCCCGTAGCAAATCTCTAATTGGTCATTCAATAATTGAAACAAAGTGTAGGACCGAAATTATTTCATCATCTTCGTATTGTTTATCTATATTCATTCATTCAGCATAAGAATTCACACTTTACAAACTCCTATAAAAATAACTATTTGATTCTATAGATAGTTAATTTTGATAGTGTCCGCGCCTTACTTGGAACATATGGCCACCACACGGTTTCTCCAAAATTCTCTGACCCTTGTCAGTCTTCTTGGTTCCTCCAGCTTCCCGTGACTCCGCCGAGTACATCTTATGGATGGTCATCAGCGGCCTTTGATATTGACGAATTTATGTTGCTCTTTTAAGTTTCGATTATATTCACTCTCTAGTTTTTAATTTTTAATATCTAACTTGTAATTTAAATCGCAAATCGTTTTAATTTAATACTTATTATGTATGTATCTTCTTATGAAAGTATTTCTATGTATTTTAACGATTTTTGATGTGAACATTATCATTTTTAAACGGTTTTGCACGGTAGTCTCTGGAACGGATCCCCCGTGCAAAAAAGAATTGTATGCGCTTGGAAAATTGTGGAGAACTGTGTAACTGATTTTATAGATCACAGTTAATACAGAAAAAAATTTGCCTTAATGCAGTAAGTAAATTATATTACTGAGATTTTTTTTACAGCAAGAAAGAGCAGTGCCTTACTTATTTCTACTTAACGATAATTATTTTTAGCGGTCAATATAGTTCACTACCGTTCGCCGAGCCGACTTACCCGCCCTCACTGACACGACTTTACAGTTTTTGTGGTGCCTATTTTTATTTTCGTATTAGAAATTAGCGGTCAGGAATCAAACGCATTTTAATTCCGTGATGGATTTTCTAGCAATTATATAGAATCAGTCAATCATTTTATCATAATCTTCATGGACGCTACAACCCGAAATGGACCACGACCTGTCTCTACATAAAGTTCTTCGCAACGAGCATCTTGTTTTGTTTCTGTGCAATCTAACCAATTCGGAGTTCACGTTTATTCATTAATTCCCAAACATATCGATTGTCTTGGTGTCCTCTATTCTTCCGATATGTTCCACCCAGCCAAGGTTTCGAGTTTTTTTTAAATGACCATAAAACATCTAGAACTATAATGGCGCTGATTTCATCATACGTTATCCTAATATAATAAAATTTGAATTGTTGAGATTTTGTACATTTCCATGTATTTTGTCACTAACGACCCGGGTTAATACGAGTGAGCTCGAATTGACGTCAGTTCGAGTTCACTCTTTTTATCGAATGTCTGAAGATGCTGAAAGGCGAAACCCGGGTAGTTAGTGGCAAAATACATGGAAATGTACAAAATCTCAACAATTCAAATTTGATATTGAAATTTCATCAATCACCTCAGTCGATGTCTTAAATTATATAAAAATCTCTCTTCTGAAAGAACGTCATTTTTATAGTTTGTCAACTCACCGGTAGAAAGTTGAAATGACTCCATGGCTGTGTGGCGATTTGGCGTCTCTGTAATCGTAAATAATGTCACAATTTACATTGTGAAAGTTTTTCCGAAGCTTTATATGAGAAACGAATAAAGAACGTTAGTAAAAAATAAGCGGTTCCATAATAATTTAAGACATCGACTGAGGGTGCTTGATGGAATTTCAATATCAAATTTGGATAGTCAGTTCGAGTCTTTTCGTGTGCTCGAATGCCTGAAGATGCTGAAAGGCGAAACCCGGGTCGTTAGTGACAAAATACATGGAAGTGTACAAAATCTCAATAATCCAAATTTGATATTGAAATTCCATTAAGCACCCTCAGTCGATGTCTTAAATTATAAAAGCTGATTATGCTCATTTAATAAAAGCTCTAATGGTAGAGGAAGATTTAACCGCCGTTATTGTTCTACCTTGTTGCAGTATTATTATACTAAACAGACATCAGCACTTAAGCTAATACGCCTCACTAAATCACCTCATATCTCACACGATTCTCATTAAAAAGCAATATTTTTTTGTTACCGTTACGGGGTACTACTGCTCTCCTGCTATTAGGTGCACAATAATATTCCTCGTTTGATGTCAAAGTGCTGATCGATTAAATCGCTGTTTGCCGCGTTCGTGAAGCATATGCTACGCGAACCAAACTATTTTTTTGTACACAGCTACCTGCTGGATTACCGTACTAGAACAATTTGTAGTCTGTTATTAATTGGCTAATTAGCTTTAAAGCTTTTTCAGCTTTTACGGTATAGTAATAAAGCTTAGCACTGTTATTTGGTAACGTCGAGAGCTTACTTTTTATTGTATTAAATTTTAAATATACTGTGTACATTTTCTTAATATGATTTTAAAACCATGTTCGTTTCTATTGTGAAACGTCTCTTCTCAAATTGACACCAAACCAGAAGTTGCATTTAAAGTAGATTTTATCGGAACTTACTCGGCAGAATTTTTGTCAACTTTTATTTTTTGTGTGTGGTATGTTTATTATTTGTCAAGTTTGTGACAGTTTCACAAATTCATTTTTCAATCGATTTACGGATTTATATTCGAAGGCATGGATGTTTTTGATGACTAAAATTCACTGGGATTTGAACCTGTGAGATCCGTATATTCGACTAAGATGTTAACGTTGACCACTGCACTACGGACCCGACGAATGTAAATGAAAAATGAATTTGTACGTAAATAGTATTTTTTGTTCTCTTTTTTATTTTATCAATTAAAGAAATATCAATTAATAAAACCATTAACAGTAATGGAGGATTAGTAAACAACATTTTAAATAGAACATGTGGTTCGCCATTATTAAATTTATTCCCCCTGGGTTTTTCACATTCAGGTGCCAGTAATTGATTTGTATAAAGTGTAACAGTGTTTATACCTTACCCCTCTCCACACGTCCAGTAGAATGTAATAAAACCCACCCCAACTTTTAAGAATTAAAATCATCGTTTACCTTAGAAATAAATAACCTTGCGATACGGTTAGTCTGAATATCACGTCATGTTAGTGATAAACCAAGTGGAATAACTAAGTTATCAATTTTTAATTTAACTTTATATTAAAAAAATGCATTCATTATTACCATGTGTTGTTATAAATACTGTGTGCATTATATTTGTGAAATACATTGTCATTTTATTTTACAAATTTTTTGTTAAGTTAAAGTTTTATTAGCGTCGATAACTGAAGTCGCACAGTGTTAACGACAATTATTCCTAGAAATCGGCCGGACTCTCTTTGCGAAGGGCGCTCCTTCAATAGCTGGTGGGCACGTCGCTGGACGAGTCCATTTTTGACGGAAATGGGTGGGTCCGCCGATGGAGGAGTCCTTTTAATTTTATGTGTGGATAGTCGATTGCGATCTGTCAAGCCAGGCTAGCCGCCTCGTGGCCTGCACCGTGACGATGTGAATTGTTTGTGTTTGTTTTGAATTGGGCGTAATTTAAAATTGTTTTTCATGTCATTTGCATTATAACTTAAAGTAAATTCAGTTGTTAAGTAAATGTAAACGTAGAATCAATTTTATGTGCTAGGAATAGTATTTTGTGTATTGTAAACCACTGCATCTTCGATTAAAAATAAATAAGTGTTGAACCGGATTTGAAATGGTGTTTGTTTGCGATCCCAGCGCTTCCAGGACGTTCGATAACCATCCATTCGCCTCTCTTCGATCCGGGTCTTCTCATATTATACCAATTAACTGATCACTGTGTAGAAGCTTGTATTTGGGAATCACATCCTTGGGCACGCAATCGAGTAAGATGAAAGCTCAATTGTGTGGAGCACTCAAATAACTTGTAACTGAATATTTACAATTGAACTAGGTAAATATGGTCATTTACTTACCTTTCTCGTTATTGTTAATAATTCCGTTATCTACGAGAAATGACTATTTCTGTACACGTAGGTGTTGTATGCTTCACTTGTCTGATGTAATAAAAGAAGAATTCTTTTATACTCGTTGACAAATAATGGCATTCTTGCGAATGTTCATTTGCATCAAGTGAATAATGAGTAACCTTACTAGGATGTATACAATATTATGTGACACTACCACTCATGCCGTAATACGCATTGTCAGCCATCTTCAATATTGGTGACTTTTGGCATTTATTATGTTTATTAGTTAACTTAGTAAGTAAGACAAAATCTTCTTTAATACATCTGACATCTGAAGCAATACAGTTGAAAATTGTTAAAGCTCTTCCAGTGGCATCTCCATTGGCAGGCTGGCTCTACAGTTTGTAAAAATAAACAATTCTTGTCCACAATTCCTCAAAAAATAATCAGAAACATATAGCTTGACATTCTCGAGAATGGTGCAATTCACATTTTGGCTTAGTATAAGTTGAAATATTTATTTGTCCAGGTACATTTCATTCAATGCATTCCTTTAAAATTAATATGTTTATTAGCATGAAATATCTTATATGTATAAAAATGAAACACACAAAGAAGAAAACAATAAAACAGTTATTCAGGACCATCATCTAAGAGAAGCCCTGGAAGAGTATAATATTATTCACCAGAAAAAACGATTTGTAATTTTACTACATATTTTCGCATGATTGGGTAATTATAGTACTCATTTTTCATTTTAAATTGACTTCCAACCAATATTACGTACCTATCTAAATACTTTTTATTACATCAAATTTGGATTATTGAGATTTTGTACACTTCCATGTATTTTGTCACTAACGACCCGGGTTTCGCCTTTCGGCATCTTCAGGCATTCGAGCACACGAATGGACTCAAACTGAACTCGAACTTTTTATTACGTTAACGAGAAGTATGACGAAGATATTTCTTCATAGCATGAGTTTATTTTATATTATTTGTCACTTTTTAAGTGTTTACTGTGAATTATTGGCGGAGAAGTATTGTATTTTAAAAATAAAATACAATTTCTTTTGTTTCTACGTGTTTATAATAATCAGAACCGTTTTCGCTCATCGCGAGCATTATCAACTGATCAATTACTGATCATTACAAACACGTGGAAGTAGTGCAAATCAAATTGTGTTTTATTTTTAAATTATATTACTTGTTTTCTGTTAAGTAATTTGAATGTTTGATTTAAACTTATAAGGTTACGTTTGAGTATAACTATTCCTTCTTCTGTGTATATTATATTACAACTATGGCAGGTAGAGGAAATATATTGTACTATTTCAAAGAATGAGTGCTGACAATACATTGAGTGTCAGCAAGCAAATACGTACATGCATTCAGTAAGACAGACAGGCAAGTACACAATGATAATGATATAAAGTAAAATGATGGATTTGTCTGGCTATCATTTGATAAAAGAAGTTCACAATAAATACGCGAGTTGTTTGAAAGCACCGTTTTCATCTACCTCACTCACTTACTGTATGTGTAATGATTTCACAAATTTCTACTCAATTTATAATCATGCACAGTTTCTGATTTCGAATAGAGATGTCAAATGCTTCTAGAATAATATACTTCTTATTTTGCGTATAAATATTATATATTATACATACATAATATATGTTTTTAAAATAAAACGCATTTTGATAATGATCAAGACAGGTTTTGCACATCGCGAGTATTATCAACTAATAAAATATAAGTCTTAAAAAGGCTATTTATATAAAATTGGGTTAATAATTGCAATGTCTACAAGCGATTGGCTTAGGAACTAGGAATCAATTTACAGAACAACTACAAATCAATAGATATAATCAAAGTTATAACCTTTGACACACCCTGGTTTTTGTTAAGTTTAAGTTTCATTAGTGTCCAGAACTGAAATCACCCAGCGGTAACGACAATAATTCGGAGAATCGGCCTACTCTTGTTGCCAAGCCGTTCAATAGCCGCCGGGCACACACGCTGGACGAGTTCATTTTTGACGGAAAGGGAAAGTAAATGTAAATGTAGAATCATTTTATATGTTAGGAATAGTATTTTGTGTATTGTAAACCACTGCATCTTCTATTAAAAATAAATAAGTGTTGAACCGAATTTGAAATGGTGTTTGTTTGAGATCCCAGCCCTTCCACGACGTTGGATAACCAGCCATTCGCCTCTCTTCGTTCCGGGGTCTTCTCACCTTCTTAATGAAAAAACATACATTAATTCATCAACCTTACTTCAAATATAACAAGAAGCTTACGTAATTACAGATAATCTATAAAATGTTAATTCTTAATTCAAAAACATAATTAGTACTTTCGATATTTTAAATATAAGTTATATTGTTGGAATAAGTGATATGATATAATATTTATATATGTAATAATATCTCTTATATTCTATATAAAATATTAAAACAGTATATTTTATAGCATAGTCCTGATGACGGCGTGAAGCCGAAACAGCTATCAATAAACGGATAAAATTCTTGTAGAACTGAATACTTTTGCTATTTTTATAAAGTCAATGCCAAGTGAATCAAAAAAAAAATCGTTGGTCAAAGTTACGTCATCTATTTAAAAAAAACAGCAATCCAGCTCACCTATGCTTCTTGCACCATGCCCTGTGAGACATGATCGAAACTTTCACACGGCGCCGACACACCGCACCGCGCACCACACATCGCGGCGCGTCTGCTTTTTTTCCACCTGTTAAATTATCAAAAACTATTTCGGCCAATAATCATAATCAAAGTCTGTTTTATCCCCACTTGCTCTATTATATTATATTATACGTACGTTCGCAATATCCATAGATCATTAAGCAGGCGATAGACAGAAGTGCGTTCGTTGATCTGGGATTCGACGGTCATTACTTATCGAAGAAGAGTGCCGCCCGATTAAAAACCGTACGCCGATGACTGAATACATCACATTACTGACGAGAAACGCAATATATTTTTTTAAAGTATCTAATTTGAATATTAGTAGTATTAAAGCTTTAATCTTGCTGTCAAACGAGAATGCGCACTCTATGCTACGTACAATGGAGGCCTGAGTTACGTGAATATTTTTAATCAAAAATATTATGAATCTATTTCTGATGGTTTTATTGCATTTCATCTCTACTATAATCTACTCTCCCAAACGGAGTACATTAGCGACATGACATTTTCACACGTCATTCGGGCTGTAATTGTTAGTTCAATTGTGCTATTTTCAACATTCAACTCTCAACATTTAACTTTTAACCTAATACTGAAAACGCGATATTTTTGACGTTTACGATGACGAATAAAAAAATCAACAAACACTGATTGCCTAGCGACCGCTGCATACCAAAAATATTCCTTGATTGTCATCGTCAGCATCGTGTTACTTAGTAACTATAAATAATATCATAAACGTCACAAATCATTATTGTTCATGCTTGAATCGTAAAATTTGTATAAAGTCAAAAGATGCGGAAACTCATCCATTCAAGTCAAAAAAATGTTGTCAGTCGACGCAAAAAGGTGCAATTGTTAAAGGAAATTACGACATTTGATATTAAGGCAACGATCTTACACTGTGCCCTCCAGAAACTTAGTGAAGTTATTACATAATATGTAATATGATTGATTTTGCACAATGTCAAAGGTTCAATGAGTTTCAAAGATCTCCGATCCGTCGATGGAATTGAATGTGACACGTATCGTGAAGCGTGCTTACTAGGACTACGGGACAATGACGATCAATGGAAGAAATCTGCAAATGGGATTCGCCATATAAAAAATCAACACTCTTTGCATTAATCCTCTCATTTTGTGAACGTTCCAACCTAAAAACGCTTTGGGAGAACAATAAGGATTGCATGTCTGAAAATATGTTATTTTAATTTGAGAAAATCCTTATGTTGCCTTGAGCTTTACCGATGGCATCCACAACGAGGCACTCAAGAATAGTGAAGGTGGAGTAATTTGCTATTTTCAACCTTTAACATTATTATTAATTGATTAATTATATTTCGTGGGTGTTACAAGAGATACGATCCACGGTAATATTTTCAACTTTTAACCAAATTTCAATATTAGCTAGCCAACGTCTTAATGACCTTATATAAGCGTGCTATATTTTGGGCTAAGCCGGGTAATACATACTAGTTTGATATTAGACAAGGTAGATTTTTGAATCTCGTCTGTTAACTACTTCAACAGACGAGAGAACTGGAAACAATGATATCTATTTTCACATGACTTCTATAAATTAAACAAGGAACACGATGGGATAATTTATTACCCTTTTTCTTTCTGATGAAAATTAAGCTCGACCCTCAAGCCATTCAGTGACCAAATGGATAGTTGTAGGTCTCATAAATACTTGTTATATATTTGTTAAAATTTGCATTATAACATTTTTTATGCTATTTTAATTTGATTCGATCTATGTACGATTTAATTTAGTACTATATATTTGCGCTTTCTATAGCCTACAGTTAGTAACAGTTTGATGTTTTCAGCCCTTACAGTAAAACAAACGACTGAAGGACGGATAGTCGTCAACATAACGTTATAAACTTTTTCTTCTATCAAGATACACTACCATTATAAGTTTATTCAAGTTCAGTTTAAATACACACCATTCTAATTTACACTTGAATCTGTAATGTTTGTGAACGATTTCAGTATGAGAAGCTTTTAAGTGATTAACTGTTCCAAGCCAAATATCGTACAGCATATTTCACTGCATTTTTTGTACAAGTAATTAAATATTATAGTGATGTGAAAAACTGTGATTAATATGAATAGTTATATTAATTACGAGACCCTGGCCTTGGTGATCTTATTTTTTATATTCAAATTAATTTAGTAGTTTCCCTAATGAGTGTGTGCGCTATTAAAATCGAATAGCGTTAGCTTTTGAAATTTTTAAAATTAAATTGCTTATATATTTATAGTCTAATTCATAAGAGAATCACTAGTAAGTAATAATAAAAATACGTATAAATATTTGCACATAATTATTAAAAAAAATGTACTTTACTATTGGCACGAGAAAACACAAATTGAAAAGAAAATGACGGAAATATTAAATACTAAATCTGTTTTGTTGTGAGTTACATATTATTGTATCTAAACAGCATCCCTTTAAAAAAAAGACACCGAAATAATTATCAAACACATTTTAATATTAAGAAAAGGCCGGTTTAGCTCATCGCGAGCATCATTTAAAAACGGTCCCAATCATTAAATAAAATTGATGAATGAAAACAGGAGAATGTGTTTTATTGTTATAAATATATTGCCCATCCAAAAAGAATCGACTCAAATGTGAAAATTTGATAATAGTAACTAAATATATTGTTGTTAAGTTTTACCAATGTAAACCTAGTTCAACTAATTCAAACATATTACATTTGGATTATTGAGATTTTGTACACTTCCATATATTTTGTCACTAACGACCCGGGTTTCGCCTTTCGGCATCTTCAGGCATTTGTGTGCTCGAATGCCTGAAGATGCTGAAAGGATTTATATATTTATTTATTATATGAGATTTTGAAAAAAATGTATTTTTTCCTGCAAATTATCATAGAGGTCCATATCACAAAAATAAGGTACCATAATGTTTTGAAAATAATGAAATGTCACAAATCAACTGGAAATATTTCATAATTCTCTAAAATAACACATTCGGTCCGAAGACGATAGGTATACAAAATTACGTTAATATAACTCTTTCCTATGGGCTCAATACGATAAAGCTCCATATTTTGTCCAGTTATAAGTTCAAAGCGGTGTTTGATTATTTCGCTATGAACAGAATCGTAATTATTAAAGAGATTAATTAACGAGGAACTCATTACCGTGCGATAGTCGTCTTTCATTATTAATTTGGTTTTATTCGGCAACACAAAGCTTTATTCAAAGACCATACAAAAGAAAATTTAAAATGAACATAGTATAACGTGATATTATAATTATTTATTGATAAGTTTTGCAAGTTCCAAATATAATTCGTTTCCTATGCGTGATACAACATACTTACCGTTATAAAAATATAAATTTGCTTATTATAGAGGAAGATAGCGGTATAAGTGATTTCGATTTATATATATGGAAAGTACAACATCTGGACAGTACGGGCCCAGACCCTGACGAGCTCGGGGAAGGAAATCGAGAGTGTCGACGTTTTCAGGTTCTTGAGAGTAAACATCACGGGAGGTGGTGGATGGACCAGCGTTTTATTACATAAAAAAGCTGCGGATGTTACAGGGTGCCTGAAACTGGCATTTCTATTCTACGAACCGAATGGATAAATAGGATGTACCGGTGGAGCTACGGAACGCTGCGATGAAGACTGGCGGGGGACAGAGAATCCTTGAATACCATGTGGTGGCCATTAGTTCAGAGTAAATTATATAGTCTTTATAGATCTAAAAATTGGGAGCTTATATTTTATCACTTGATTTGTTTGTTTTTTAAATCTTAATTTGAAGCTTTCAAATTCATTAGCAAGAAAATTTGATATGTTGAGCCTCATTAATTCACTTCTGATGTGTTAATTAAAAATAATTACTTTGCAAATCGTTTGGATACTTTTTTTAGAGAAATTTTACATAAATAGTTTATATTAAAAAGGTTGAATATAATATTTTATAATAATATCAAGGAATATCAAAGATTAGAAATGTGCTCTTCAAAATAGCGATACAAAACAAAATAGCGATAAAATCCATCCAGATAACCTATAACTCACTATTTTGTTACGAGAGGAACTGTTTCAAAAAGCGGGTAGTATGAGGACATCTGGAGACGAAACTGAATAGCATCTAGGCTACAAAAAGGGGTTTAGGGTTGTATTACATTATATGAATATAAGTATCCCTTAAGGAACTTGAACCATTCGTTGAGCCAGACCAAAAGTTCTTTCGTGAATTGATAACCCGACCTTGTGCACATCATGTGAACAATGTTTTTTATATGACGCGAACAATATAATAATACAGATTCAGCTAAATTAATTGCTTACTTAACCATGTAACGGAGGTTTCGACAACCTATTGTTATACTAAGGGTTGCAAATATCCTTTTCGTAATATGTGATTATACACTCAACTCTGGACTAGAAAGATATTACTGATTTCAGAAATACATGATATAGATTTATAGAAATGAAAAATCAAACCATATAATATTATATGCCATTCAAGATTTTTAACCTCATACATACCTTCCATTCATACTCAAACTTTTCATTAAATACGAAGTTAAAATTTAATGTGAATTAAATTTCCAAGTATGTTAAGTTTTATCGTAATTTTTGAGTCTGGAAACCGTTTGAATGGTTTTATCAAACATTGGTGGAGGGATATTTTATTTATAAAAGAAAAACACAATTTATCCCACAATTTTAAATACAGTACATTCGCTTAATTGGGACACCTAAAGAACATTGACATATTTTTCTATTAGGTGTGTAGTTTACTGATTTGTCTGTATGTAATTTAATTATTTTATTACTCCCATGTCTAATATATGAAACCAATCCTATTGATAAATATATGTATGGTTTCACTATCATCCAAAGTTTTCGACTACACTATAATATTATGCTCATGGGGTGAAGGTGATCAAGGAGAACCATTATTACTTTTCCAAATCCCGGGATTGTTTTATTGAAATCCCGTGATACCAAAAACCAGAGAGACCGGGAGAGAAATCTTCACCACTACCACTCAGGTGCAATATTATATTGTTGTTTGGTTGGTGTTAACCTACAATTGCTTTTAGTGACCATCAATATTTCTCAGGTCATTTATTATTTCGTACAGACAAAGAATGACGCTGTCCAACGTAGTGAAACGAGATGCCGATAAATACTAATCGTGGATCTTTTCTGTGTACTAATTGCCTGCCAGAACTAACTCTCTTTAATCCTCGTCACTAATGAGTATGATTTAATTAATTTGTAAACATAGTTAATATTTTTTTGGACTTAGGCTACTTGTGGAAACAATACTGCTAATTAAAATGGTGTTACACGCTCTGTAATAAAGCAAATAAATTTAATTTAACACATACTGTGATTGTGTTTAACAGGGTGGCATACTTCCGTTATGAGTAAAAGAAAACAAATAACATCAAAGAATTCAATTCTTTTTACAAGTTTTGTGTGATGACCTTGATGACCTTGACGGTGAGATATACATAGGACTGGTTGTATTCATCTATTTTTCCTTTTATATGTTATCCTATTCTTCCTTTAATCAGATAATGGTAAATGCAGCAAATTTTAGCATTATATACATACATACATTTGAATAAAAACTATGCGTCCATTAAACAGTTAATCTCGAATTTATCTGATGGATATTTTGAGCCCCGGCCACAAGATTCCTGGTTCAATTCCTGTCACCTTGCTATATATATACATATATACAACTTTTATGGTGTTAACTGTCAATTCTTGGTGGAAACGCATTATATTTTAAAAAATGAAATCCAATTCATTTGTACTACTTCCACATGTTTCTAATGAGCGAAACCGGTAGTTTAAATAAATTGTGTTTTATTTTGTAATATATACATATATTTTTCTATATTTAACATTTGTTATCTTGAGATGTCGGGATGTCTCTTCGAGTTGATGTCGAGTGGCCTAATTAAATTAAGCTCTACTTGAGTATATTTCGAGATTTGAAACGATTTAAAACATGTAATTATATTTTCAAATATATAAAATATTACACCAACGAATTTTTTTAACTATTTCCGTTACGAATGTAGAGGATGTGGCCTCCTAATGGGGATATCTCAATAAAAATTTTTTCTAAGAGAATTGCTAGCTCAACCTCTATTTTTTCGAAGAGAGTAGGAATAGAAGGATAGCGCTAGGATAGGACTAGTGGTTCGCTAGTCGCTCTCGTTACGCCCCGCTGTTTGTATCGGATGGGTTGGGTAGAAATTTTATACCATTGAAAAATTTATTTACTTGGATTCGGCCCCGTGAGATCCGTTATCTGCACCACGGTCCCGATAATTATTTTAATATGCTGATCAGTAATGACTTCATTGTGTAGTAAATGTTTATTTAATAAAAATAAGTCTTAAATTTTCTAATACAATGCTTATCGATAATTGATAAAGAAATCATAAATCGCAAACTGCCGCCCTGTTGTGCGCGCGTTCCGGGCGGCCACTGCGGCATTCGTTTGACTACTCCTGTCCAGCCCTGTCAATCATTTCGCAGCCTCAGCGGGACTCGAACAAGGGCACGGATCATTAATTACGCTCTGACGAGCAGTCTTTCTATGACATTCCGCCTTCGACACTTGCCATTTGAGTTTTCATTAAAACAATTTGAGACGAATACATCGCTTGTTTATATTTTGATAATAATTCTTATTAAATATCACAGATGTCAGGGCTTATTAATATTATAATACAAAAATTCTTATTAAAAAAACTTCAAAATACGTATCAGCAATATTTCGCGTTCTAGTGGATAACTCTGTGTTCATGGCATTACATAATTTCGATGGTTTGGTGCAAAGATATTGTGAGGCCAGTTTTTGTCGAAAACGAGTTTACGCGGGCCACGCGCATGTGCGTCATATTAACATAGAAAATGATTCCATCAGCAGTTGACGTACACGATGCGTTCGTCTGCGACACATCTTCATGCTGTAAAATATTGTACGTCAAAATAGGGTATTCTTGAGATGCATGTCTCTTAACTAGTCTTATATATAAACGATATAAACTGTTCACTAACTGTCAGTTCAAGTTCATTCGTGTATCCACCTGCATATTCCGAAAGGTGAAATCGGGGTCGTTCGTGACAAAAAATATGGAAATGTACAGAATTTTTTTCCATGACCGCTCTTAATGTAGAGCATACTGAGAACTGCTTGTTACTCAGTAGCTCAACCTCACTTTTTTCGAAGAGAGTAGGGATAGAAGGATATAGCTAGGACAGGACTAGTGGTTAGCTAATCGCTCTCGCTACGCCCCGTGAGGATCGGATGATTGGGAGGGGGTTTTAGAAATCACAAACACTCAGACAACGAAGAGAAATCCATAAATCGATTGAAAGGTCAATTTATGACAGTCCGCACCGGGAATCGAACTCGAGACATCCGTAACCGTAGCCAACGACTCTACCGACTGCGCCACGGACGCGACAGAGTTTGATCGATTCGAATTGAATATATCTTTATTTTCCATAAATCCTAATTATTAAATATTATCCGATAAACGCCACTTTCATGATTGAGTTCAACAGACAGAAAAAGTGACAAGGAGTGGTCTAGTGCAGTGGTCTCCAAACTCAATAAGGATGTGAGCTACTTTCAGAAATTGAAATTGTCTGGTGAACTACCTATACATTTTCCTTCTTTATAGTTTTTTATCATCGGCTCTTATCGTACCATAAATAATATTATTATATTACTTAAAATAAATTAGAACATCAGATTTCCAATAAAACATAAAGTGCGTGCTTTAATTATTTATTTATAAGCAAAATAATAATGGAAAAATAAGTGAAAGTAAAAATAAATATAAAAATTAAAGTAAAAATAATTAATGAAAAGAATGGCACTCACTTTCTTCCACAATTTTTTCAATTCTTGGTGAGTATCTTGTCACTCCCATCCGAATGCAATTATCAAGATGTAAATCTGTGAGTCTATTTCTGTATTTACTCTTAACCACCTTCATAGTAAGTAAACGTTGACTAATTATAATAATGAGTTCAAACTAAAATTGGATACTTTTCTTTTGGGACGAAAGGCCATACAGATTCTATAGTTGAGGCAACACTCTTAAGCGACAAATCATATTGAAATTCTATCAATTCCATTTCTGCTGAAGGCCATCTTCTTGAAAATTTTCGACGATATAGCTGGATAGTTTTTCAATATCAAAATTTATAAATGGAACTCACACAAATTGTCCAAGCAGCTCAACTTTTTTAATGTCACTAAACCGCAGATCAAACTGTCGCAAGCTTGAAAGAATTTGGATATGATTTTCTCCTTTGTAGCTTTCACAATTTATTTCTTTTTCCAACTTTTCATGGAAAATGTTTAACATCTCCTCGACTTAAGTTGTGCTCCCAGAATGTAAGTTCGTTGGAAAATGCCTGTACTTTTGAGATCATTTCCCCAAAAATTTTATCTTGTCCCTTAAGTTGAACATTCAGTTCATTTAATTTTTCTGTAAAATCTACAAGATAGGCAAAACCTCGCAGCCACTCAAAATTTGTAAGCTCTCAGTATGTTTCATTACTTTCTTTGAAAAATTCGACTATTGTAGGTGTCAGTTCATTACAACGACGAAGAACAAGTCCTTTATCGACCAACGGATTTCTTCGTGTAGCAGGAGGTCTCCATACTGGCAATTTAGCTCTTCTGTCAAAGCCTTGAACAGGCGTCTTTGGAGACCATGAGCCGTCCCCTGGTTAATAATTTTTACTACATGTTTCATTACCTCGTTGAATTTTAGGTATTTTGTACACAGTGCTTGCTGGTGTATAATGCAGTGATAAGATAAAAAGCGTGGACACATTTCATCCTTCTGGTACAACGCAATGAAGCCATTGTTGACATCACAAAAAAATGTAACACCATCAATTGTTTTTGAATGGGTATATTCTCAGAAGAAATCATTTTTTTGGTTGCAGAGTAAATATCCTCACCTCTCGTGTGGCCTTTTAGTGGAATAACTTTCAAAAGCTGATCTGTTACAGTAAAATCGCTGAAGATCATTCTTACAAATATGGCTAATTGAGATATGTCAATCACATTGGTAGATTCATCAAGCTGGAGTGATATATAGCAACATCTCTACAAGTCATTTTTTAATTGCAAAAAAAACATCAAAACATAATTGACTTTTCAATTGCCTCACCTTCTCTTTCCTTACAGCCGAATTTAAAGGATAATCTTTTTCGATTATAGCCGAATGATTTGTTTTATAATGTCTTTCCACGTTGCATTTTTTCTCCACAGCTACACTCGCATGGCACAATAAACAAACACATTTTTCTTTAATTTCGATGAAGAAATAATCCACTTCCACTCTGTGATAATGATAGGTTTTAAGTTTTTGTTATGCTAAAAAATAATGTTACAACGGAAAGCATTTCGAAGGAATTTATCTCGATTTTTTTTATTTTCGGAGCTCAATAATAAAATTTTATCGGCAAATTTATAAATATGATAAAATATCTCATTCGAGCTACCGAAAAAGCCTCGGCGAGCTATCGGTAACTCGCGAGCGACCGTTTGGAGATCGCTGGTCTAGTGTCTAGTGTATATTTTTAATTACTAATTAAAATCTGCAAGCTGCTCCGCGCCAAAAAAATGCTAGAATATTATTAAAACATATCATACGTCAGCCAAAAGACCGATAAGAATGCAAAAACAAAAAATCCACAGAAGTTATTGCACCTGAACATAAAAAAATCTACACACAAGTAAGTAATTGCAAGTATTGATTAACAAACGCGAGGAGAAAACAAAAAAAGAAGACGATACACTGCCTTTACTACATGTTTTAGTAATCATCTCTGCTTACTTCCTCAATCAATCAAAATTAGTGATTCAGATTTGAAGTGTCCGAACTGAACCAAATTTTGATTTACATAAATAGACTTTTTATTATTTTTTACGTCGGATCTTATTAGCTAGTTTTTTCTACGGTTAAACTGTGCACGGTCATTTTTTGAAGACGCTCTCCGTATGTTTTTTCCGGTCAATATCTAAACGGCGTCTTATTGTTTATTACTCTGCCGACATACTCACATATGAGTTTATTTAAATATAATAATAAGTTCACTATTTTCATGTTTGTAATATGAATACGAATTTTTGAATCGAGGAACTCAAAATTCCAATTAATAGATAATGGTGACATATTGAAGATTGCGTGATAGCACGGAGTTTTCAAAGTATAGAGAAAACAACATGCTTTATTTTTTTTCAACATATACTATATACACTTCACTGGGCGAGTCTCCCCTCCCCGCGGACCTCCTTCGCCACTCGAGCATATTTCATCGAAAACCGTACTGCATAAAATTATGAGGATGCCTCACTTTCTGATATTAGTACCGCGATGTATGATAATTATTGTATGTATCGATGCGCGGGCGAGCTTAATACACGCTTAAATAAGAGTGATATTTTCAAATAATATACATAAATTTATTTATATTATAATATAACATTTTTTTCAACTTGCTTGGGGATGCTGCAGTTCCACAGTGCGTATGGACGAGCCGCGCCTGACTATAACATATACAATACAAGATAAATTTAAGATATCGACTGACGGTGCTTAATGGAATGTAGATATCAAATTAAGATTGTTCAAATTTTTTACACCTCCATACGTTTTGACACAAATGACGCAGATTTCGCACATTTAGAATCTTCAGGCATTCAAGTACATGAATAAACTCCATCTGACAGTTAGTAAATAGTTAATAATTACATAAGACAAATTAAGAAAAAAATTTATCACTAAGACTATGAACTACATCAATATATTAATTAACTTTAATACTAATTTGATAATAATGACTAAATGGCTGGCACAAAAACACATATATGGTGCACGTGCCCCATGGGCTATAGTTTTTCCAGTCCTAATCTAAGCACTAGTCCTGTCCTATCCATATCCTTATATCCCTCTAATATAAGAGAATATCTTCGAAAAAGAAAGGTTCTGTTCAAGCAGTTCTGTTCAGACAAACTCTATTAGGGGTCCATAACATGTGTCACATTGGGAGTGGAAATGGTTAAAAAATAATCCAATATTTTAACGAAATGTCAATCCAATCAATACATATTTATATCAAATTTGAGTTAGTGCGCTCGAATGCCTGAAGATGCCGAAAGGCGAAACCCTGGTCGTTAGTGACAAAATACATGGAAGTGTACAAAATCTCAATAGTTCAAATTTGATATTGAAATTCCATCAAGCACCCTCAGTCGATGTCTTAAATTACATATTTATATGTTTTCAACAATTAAATAATTTACTTGCAGGTTTTTTGCTACTCATATCTTACCAGCGAATGTAAACGGTGTTAAATTAATTCGTATTTTTTAATTAGAAAACTTTACTGGAAAGAGAAAAAGTCTCCCTTTTAAACTGCATTAGCGAACTTTTTTACCGGTATAATGATTGGCACAAAATACATTTTAGGACTCGGGTGATGTTGCGCCTGAGTAATGATTAGTGCGGTTGATTGACACCCATCCGACGATCGACACTTTCCACCACCTACCTACCTACTTAAGTATCTTAACACGTTTAATATAATTTATATAGAACCATCTCCGTTATGGATCAGCGTGCGGTTTTTATTCTAAATTGACGCTTCTTCGAAACACAAATGGAATAATCATTATTAAATACCAGCCTATGAGTTGTTTTATGTCAGTACGCTTGCGGGAGAAAAAACTGAGCGGCTTAAGTTCGTAAAAATGATATATAGGAAACGACATCAAATTCAATAGTTTCTTGTTTTTACATCGAATTTTATTAGATAAATTAATATCTTCCTGTGTGTAAATACGGAAGCATGAGTCCAAATGTCCATCAATCCTGATATGGACAACGAACGGGAAAAATTGCTTTATACTCTAAAGCAGTGGTTTTCATGTGCGGCCACCAGAGGATTTTTCTGCGGCCGCCAACGTTTCTATAGTAATAAACATTGATATAGAAAAAATGAGTAATATAATATAAATACGAAATGTTTATTCGTATTGTGTGCGTATAAGGCTCGAAAACGTATTTGTAATAAGATGATAGGGATCCTTTTTTGGATAAAAATTAATCGGGATCAGTACGGTAACTCCATCGGCTTAATTTGTGCTGCAATTCGGTCTGTTGTACGATAATCAACGTTGTTCAAATACATAAAGTTTAACGGTGATTATCTTCTGATTTTTTTTTTATAAATATGGAGACATCTGTATGCAATTCTTTATTTTTCTAATTTTGAGGAAATTCGATACAATCCTTATTCAAAAGGGATATAAGAAATTATGTATAAATATAACTGAAATTCAGAAGGATGAAAGTGTAAAAATCTAATGACTATTAGCTTTTTACACATATTTGAAAAACAAACCTGCGAGACTCTATACTATTAATATTAAATATAACATTTATAAATTACAGGATTGTAAAAATATGGTACATATTTTTAAAGAATTATATTAAAACATAAAAATTTTCTGCCTGCGGCGCAAACTTCTATGTTGATGATTTATGGCTTAAAAAATTCAATTAGGTAATGAATCGCTTAAATGCATTTGCCTAATATTTTAAATCACGATTGAAAAATTTGGTGCGGCCACGAGACATTTCCAAAAGACCACCGACGTTCATTAAGCGGCCACGGGTAAATTTTCCGTGAGAACCACTGCTCTAGACCAGGCTTGGGCAAACTATTTGACTGAAAGGTCACATTGAGAAATCAAAATGAGCAACGGGCCGTATGTACAATTTTATTTTTATATATGCATTAAGTATTATTAAGAAAAATATGAAAATATTAAAAGCAAAAATTTGAAACACGGATAACATTTTTACCCTACGGAATATATCCTATAAGATGAATGTTAAGTCGCAGTTATAGTAATTACAACTATGAGTAATATAGGGAACAAAAATAAAATAAATATGGTCCTAGCAATAAGCGCCAAGTCGAAAAAATCATGATTTCTTACCTCTCCTACATTAACTTGAACAGAGCTTGAGAAGCTAAGATGGCACAGTCTTTATTTTCCTATTCCCGTATAACATTTTGCATGTATCGTCTTGCTGAAAGATTCTGGCATCTGAAGACTTAGCGTGAGAGAATCCCTTATGAGTTAGTGCTAATAGTATTTAATTTGAATCAGTGTGGCCACAATGTTCAGTTATTTAAGCTCTATGGTCTGGAAAACAAATCTCCTATAGAAAAACTCTAAAAAACTTGATTACTATATGAATTTATGCAATCTACAATTTTCATCAGGAATATTGAGTATCCTATTAGGCATTTTTTAAATTTAGCTTGGATTGATAGTTTTCAGTTAATTTTAATCCCCGAAACATAATTACCAGACAGATGATTGTAAATGGAGAAGTAGAGTAATAACTCCCAGCATTAAACTAAATATCAAAACAGCAAGGCTGTAGTTTTGTCAGTAACTCTCAGAGTGCCGAAAACGGAAAATTTAATAATTAGAAGCCAATTATTAGCTCCCATATCGCTCCTTTGTTGCAAGTGGTCACCAACGAACACAATATTAATTTTTTCAACTTTAATAGTTGCATCCATTATTTTGATATATTTGAAAAAAAATAGGAAGTAAATGTAGTTAAGTATATTTTCAATCCTCAAAAACGCATTTATATGAATTGAGAATGATTCTATTCCTTATAAAAATACAAATTGTCAGTTTATTTGAAGTTTTATAATATTGTCTACTCTTCGTAAACAGCATTGAACCAATGCAAAAATATCTTGGTGTATTAATAAAGGAAAGAATTTTTTCTGTGCGGTGTGGAGCATTATTTCCACTTATGATTCCCTGTCACCTGCCGACTGCTTTGCTTGCCATGACATGCCAGATTCCTTCAGCCCCGTTGACTACGTCCCGCGGATAGTACTGTCGTACAGCACACTTGAATCCCACCGATCGGAAGAAGGGGCAAGCAGGATTGAGACTCTCCGAAGGCATCGGCAGCACGCAACCCAGCCAGTTCCAAATTCTCTCTATGACGAAGTCTTTGCGAGCGTGAGGCGGCGCGGCGTGGCTTGAAAATATCAATCGTTTTCCGCCAATGGGAGTGCCCTGCGTGAGAGGTGACGGCGGTGCGTGATATGGCGCTGCTCAGTACGTTCCCTAATCTCCTAGTTCCTCACGAAGTAAAGTCACCTCGCCTCCAATATTCGACGCAAGTATCTATTGTTGAAGCTCAGTACAAAATCTTCGTTAGCCTTCTTGAGGTGCCATGATTCGCCACCGCAAAGCAGCACCGGTAAAAGTCAAGCGTTTAACAAATGACAATTGGTTTCAATAATATGAAGCTGCACGACCTAGATGACCTGCATTGAGCTTCTTTTTTTTTGTGTTACCGTCTTCCGTAGTTTGTACACTGAAGTAAAGGATGGGTGTTACTTATTTACTAAACATTATGTACCTACTGATTTTGAAGTTTAGTTTCAACGTTGAAACGTTAAATATGTACAAAATATGCGCTATTTTATTTTCTTTTAAAAATTGTTAATTTACCAATTTTGTTTATCACCTAAGACAATCTCAATGAAAATTTTGTCGAATTCACTTAAGATCGATTCGAGAATAAAAGACACCGTCGCTATTTACACCAAGTCCAAAATAAGTATAGACCTTGCGAGAAATCTTGCCAAGAACTTTCTGACCGCTCGGCGGAGACCCTTACACCCAGGTACATAATATGCCGAAATTTTGATCAAGAATACAATAAACCAAATGCATTAATGTTCAAAAGTTACTAAAATAAATTGCATTAAATGAAAAAACACATTTCTTTCTATTCCGAGATTTAATTTGATGAAAAGCTCGTTAGTTGTTAAATGGTAAATACACTATTAAAATAATGACGTTTATTCTTAATAGAATCACATCATTAAACATCAAACTTAATCTATTATTTTGATAATGGTAGAATGTTAACGGATTTCCTAATGTTAACAGATTTCCCACATCTATTAACCCTTTCAGTAGCACGACCGTACGTGTACGGCGACGTTTTGCGTCCATTATCTATTGCAATTATCAAATTATTTGTTTTTTAATTTCATCAGATTTGGATACAACACATTTCATTTTTGGCCGTCGCAATATTATTGTTATTTGTTTGAAATTGAAAAAAGAATTTTGTATACAAAATAGTTTACAAAATTCCACCAAAGTTGTAGCACACAACATTTAGCGTAAAATTTCTTTTCGGTTCGACGAATTTCCTACTGACAGATCAACGAAAGAACGATCTGATTAATTGTAAGTGAAAGCTTATAGATAATTATTTTAAAGTTGTAATGAATTATTTCATTTACATTTTAAAAGTGCGTTTTAAATTTCCAAAATCATAAGGATATTCCTCCCAGATTGACACATATATTTTTGTGTGTAGTAATAGTAAAAAACTTTAAAAAAATTTAAAAAAATCTAATTCAATAAAAATAACTCACTTATAAAATGTTTTTCAACGAAATGTTCACGCAAGTCCGTTGGCATTCTCTGCTAATAGATTTGTTAGTGTTCTACCGGTCTCCGAGATACATGTAGCCTAGCAGTTGGACATCAATAATATGGGTAATAAATAGCGCCCAAACACTTTTTATAATCTCACAATGGTAGCATTGAGTGAGCTCGCTAGGTGTATAGCCAGTTAGGTGTTTTCTATTCGCAGTTTGTGAACAGTGAACGGTTTCTCTGAGTAATGTTTTTGTAATGTGTTTTTTGTAGCGGATGATTATTTTTGTTTTGCATGCTCCATACGGTACGGATGACTTTCTCAAACTATGCGGGGAAATGGACCCACTTACGAATCGATTAAAAGTCTACATTTCTAATGCCTCATTATCCGATCAAAAAATCAAACTGAGTATTAACGCAGATTTAACAACCTTTCGTCATTTTCAATTTTCTCATAAACAAGACAAGTATTTATTACCCAGCTTGGCTCGGATAAAGACGCTAATAATAATTAGACTATGTCTGTTACTTTGGTACAAGATAATGTTGAAATTTAACGTTGAAAACATCTCTGTGGACACGCCTCATGTAAGACCCACAAAATATATAGTCCATGAATTTATAATTATATTAAAAATTTAAATTGACCTAGAAATGGCAGTCAGAATGACATGTTCAAATTTCACATCGCTACTGTTCACCGATGCGAGGAGTTGTTGTAACATTCAGACAGATTGATACATATATTATGGATATCGTGTGCGTCCTAAGTGCGAGTGAAAATGTTCAGATTCTGCAAATATATTAATGACAAACAATACAAGTGTTTTTTTTTATGTTCAAATGTTATTGGGAAAATTTTTTCTTCTTCCTTTGGCAACAGAATAAAGTTCTGACTCAAGAACCCGGCAGGTTCGCTTGATTTCAATTCTGAGAACTATTCAATACGGAAGCTGACATTCCGTAGTAGGCACGGCAAAAAAGGATGAAGACAACTTATAATAATGTATACTGGACCCATCAATGAAAGAGTCGGGTCTGTGATGCAGCGGTTTTCTGTTATGGATTTCACGGGCTCGAATCCTAGTACGGACAGTTTCATAAATTGATTTTTCAATCGATTTATGCGATTCAAGCAGTTCTGGTAGAAAAATTTCTTTTGTAATACCTACATTAGGAGACCACATGCTCCACATTAGGAGTGGACGTGGTTTTAAAAAACGATATCATATAATGTCCCGTATTTCATATAATGGCTCGGAACGTTTCATTATTGATTTTTCACTCGGTTTATGGATTTTTGCATAGTCTTATAATCACTTCCACCGATCTGATTCTAAAAATGGGGAGTAACGAGAGCAATTAGCTAATAACTGATCTTGTCCTAACCCTATCTAATTATGCCTGCTCTCTCAAAAAGAGTTAGGCTGAGCAACTCAGTAGCAAGCAATTTTCGTAGAAAAAACGTCTGTTAAGATATTTCTATAAGAGTCCATAAGCTCCACATTAGGAGCGGACATGGTTTAAAAAATACTGTACCTTTGAAAATCCGTTTTTAAGCAGCGTGAACATTTTTGGCGCTAAATTTAAAACGATTGACATTCGCTGGTGTTCGTTTGGGTTTTTCGATCTCCGTCGATGCTTTTTCACCATAGATATAATTAATTAAATTTGTATTAATACTTTGTTTCTTTGGTGGCACCCACGAATGTGTGTACATTCGAGGTCCGTTTGAATCTTTTTTATTATTTCGAACACACAAAAGCTGAGTTTTTGTGCGTCGGGAGATATATGGAATCGGCCATCGCCGGCTGAAGCGACGCGACTCGACTCGACCACTGATTTGTGGGAAACGATCTTTGTAATCATAATAATTCATTCGTTAACAGAGTCAATTTATGTGGAAGAAATGTGTTAAGTGTCGATGGCAAAAAAATGCATGTACTCTAATCGTTACTGTCTATACGAGACTGGTAATTTTGAATGTCTACCACTGGGCAGTTACCGGTTAATCAATATTAACACATTAATTATCATTTTCTTTATAAATTGTTCAATAAATATTAATGAGTTTTAATAACGATGCATAATTTTGATTGTCAGTTTCTTTTCTATTTAACCCACTGAACTTGATTTTTTTTGAAACGAATATTATTTACATATCAAATATAATATAATTTCGGATCCGTGGTGCAGTGGTCAACGAGGTCGGCTTCGGTTACGGATCTCACGGGTTTGAATCCGAGTTTCGACAGTTTGCTCTCGTCGCAAAAAAAGAGACGTTAGAGACTGAGTGACAATCAGTTGTGGTAGAAAACTTCTGTTGAGATACCTCCATTGAGAAGAAGTGGCTCCACTTTGGGAGTGAAAATGGTAAAAAAGTTTAGGAACCTTTTATTCGAATGGCATAATTACGGATATTTTAACATTTTGAAATAGATATGCCGCCAACCAGAGAGTGAGGTAGTCCGGCTTCTATGACGTTCGATCGCATCTCTGTTTATCGCCCGTCTCGGTGTATGGTATGACGCTTCCTGTCGGTAACTTTGCTTTCGTTAAGTGTTGGCAGCACCTCCATGTTGTCCCTCGTATTAATTCTTTTCCTTAGTAAATTATTAAAAAACATAAAAAAAATTGTTTTGTAACCAAGAGCGGTTTCACTGATTGTGAGCTTTATCAACGGATAAAATATAAATCTCTACAAGGCTATTTATGTGAAATTGAGTGCTAACAACTAACTATACGGAATATTAAACAATTGCTTCAGCAATGACAATTGATTATTATAAAATTGTGGAAGTAGCAGAAAACAAATTGTGTTTTACATTTAAACTACAAATATAATACATTTTGATGAAATTCTCCATTTTAATACAAAAGCCAATACAAAAAAATGGTTTTTAATATGAACCTTAATTTTACTAGATTTCAAGCTGTTATAAACCAAATTATCACTTCTATAATATAAATATTATGTCGCTTGTGGTGGGGTGGGCGAACAGTTTAATTCTTCAAAGTGGTGGAATTTTATTGCCGACATGAAGAAAGGGATAAGATGCTTTAATGCACCGAACAGTTTTCATAAGGGTAGTCATTAAAATATAAAACGGACAGAAAATTTTAATATAAGGGATGCATCCCTCGTGTATTATTAAGACTTCAGGATGACGTGCTAATTTTCGATGAGAATTTATATCAACAAAATCGTGGCAGTGCTATCATTATAATAAAATAGTTTTTCGATTCTGCTAAGTATATAACGGTAAACTCTGTTATAGCAAAATTGCGTTAACTAAGTAGTTTAAATGATTTGGCATTTCAGAATCTCTTAATATATATAATTTACAAGTCCAGCGTTTAGTTATTATTTTTATACTTAATAATTTTAACGTCATAATAAATATGGCCGTGGGAATAGGTAGGGATTAACTTTTCAGATGTTCGGCATATCTGCTAAGCGCTTTTCAATAGACTGACAATTTTATAGTAAAAGTTAAATGATATGTGGCTCGGGTCGTCTGCTTCAAAATTGTCGTAGATGTTATATAGCATTACGGTACTCGGTAAAGGCAAAATCATTATATAGTAGAGGTCGGCAACCCGGTGCTCACGGGCACTTGGGTGGCATTAAAGGTTAAAAAAAAATATTGAAAAGGCGACATCCCACCACTATGTTGATTACTCCAAAATTGTCTGCCATTCTGAAAAAGGTTTTATAAAATAATTCACAGTGGAAGAATACCTTAAAATCCTTCCATTGAATGGACGTACAAGTGGCGAAGATATTTCTTTGATCTTCAAAAAATACATGAAAATTATTTATCTTTTGAAAAAATTGACTCCAATTACGACTGATGGTGCACCATAAATGAGAGAAAAAAAACATGGATTTATTTCGCTATGTAAAAAGGACAACTTATTCCCAAATTCCGATTTTACCACTTCTTAATCAACCAAAATTTTTTTTTCAAAAGTATTAACATCTCAACACGTCATACAAACAACAAAAAAGTTATAAATTCAGTAAGAGATGCACCTATTCAACGTCGTTCATTCAGATTGATGAATTGTAATTGCTCAATTTATTACTTTAAGTGAAGAAATTTCTTTTGTCCAAAAATGAACCATGCTTTATACCCATAACACCTCCATCTACCAAAATTAAGATATGGCACCCTTTGTTATATGCAAGCAATTTTGATTGAGCGTCCAGTAAAAAGGTGGAAAAACCGCTGCTCTATGGCATCATAGAATGCTCCCGACATGGGGAGTCAATTGGTGGGTGTGATTCGGGTTGTCTGCTTCAATATGATTGTTGGTATGTTACCAAAGCTTTGTCAACATTGAAGTCTCATAATTATTCCGACACATACGTAAGACAATTGTATATTTGCTAAACTTATTTGAATCTTTAAATTGGCAACGCAAGGTGTGCGTGATGCATACGGTTGCAGAGAATGGACCAACGCACCAATTGCGCTGTAAGTGTGGAATAAGTAGACAACATTTCAGGATATAAGTTATAGAAATAAGCGAAATAAATAATGTAATCGAGCGGCATTTGCTTAGCTTTGCGCATGATCGGTTAATAAAAGAGGCTGTTTCATGAAATTGTGCGTACCAATTGAGCTGTGCCAATGTACATGCCTACCGGCCAGATACTGGTGGGCGCGGCTTTATCGACCGAAACTGCCTGAGAAACATCGCAAAAACCAATCATAACGAAATGGTATGAATAACATGAAACACCCTGAAGTACCAATGTAAATAAATAAAGACACTTGCTTCTTGTTGATATAATAATTATTGCGACGTCTATAATATTTTATTTGAAACGAAAAAAACATAAGCCTGCTAAGGAAAGTCGTTCTATGAAATCAAACCTATTTATTTTTCCCGAATACAAAATGGTAAAAGGACACAACCAACGGCTTGACTCTGAATCACTGGACTAGCCAATTCATTACTGGTGGGGAAATTGGCATTGGATTTTTGTTTCACTCTCTTTGTGGTGGTATGGCCAGCATTAAAGCTACACATGCCTGTTTCCATTTCACTCGTTGTTTTCTCTATTACTCATGTCATAACCACCACTTCTAGTAAAGTCATTAAAATTGTCAGTCTGATTGAAATGTTGTAATGCCAAAGAAAGTGTAGAGTTCATCTATACCACGTTCAGGACTGTCATTCTGAGTAATTCATTTTAAATAATCGTGTAATCGCTTTAGACTACAAAACGATCTGTAAACCAACGCTATAATTAATATATTGACTGCCGCAGTCAAAGTAAAGATAGTGCATGCCATCTTTGAAACCTATTTGTGATAGTTTTTTTTTACAGGATTCTTGTGAAGACCTGATCTTTTTATTTTCAGGTCACCTGTCTTAAAATTCGTTTGACCTCTTGCGTGTAATAATTGCAACTCTTAAACAAGGGTATTTTCATTGTTGTTTGCGAACCCAACTCTAAAAGGTCACATATGTCCAAAATTCATTTCAAATTCAAACATCCTAAGCGTATTTGTAACCGAATAAACAATTAAATTGCGCTATTTGCAGTGATAACGAAAGCTATTTTCAAAGTAAACTGATATATTATATCACATTGAATTGAAGTGTCAATTTCACATGAAATATGAATTAATTTGTTGTTGTATCTATACAAATCGTACCTAATTACCTATTTCACATTTAAAAAGGAATCTTAAACTCTAATAGAGTGAATAGAAGTAAAAACAGTTTAACATTTTTTTAATTTTGAATATTTATATTTGGCAGACATTCCGCTCCGTGGCTTAAAAAACTACAACGTAATTAATTTCTACCAAAATCGCATTTTGACAATCTTTAATATGCTTTTATTTTCACAACCAACCGCTATAGTATTACCAACATTACTTGGCCGCCGCTGAATTTGAAACAATAATTTTCAGTCTACAATAAATTTCTCCAATTACCGTTTTATGCAAAATAAAAATCTTGTCCACTTTTAATAGCCGTCGCTGAAATGTAAGTTTTGGAATTTACTGAAATTTCAGTTCTGGTTGAGTATGGCAACATTCCTAACGTGACGGTGACGCCCTCACTAGCAGCCAAGTTAAATTAGTGCATCTATATCTAAATGAATATTCTACAAAAATTGATATACTCCATTCTTACCATGGACGAGAAAACCTAATTAATGAAATTGATCGTGATGGTATTCTTTAATTCGCGATGTTGGTGGATTTTTTGTGAAACAATAATTAGATCGGTGAGTTTAAGCCCTACACACATATGCTCGTGCGCCACTTGGACCTGCCACGGATTTTATAATAGTAATTGTAACAAATTTAACGTACTACAAATACTATAATATTTAACTGTGCCTGAGACCATAGCGCAAGAACTATAATATGTAAGCTGGATAAAAAAATTTCAGTCACTATTTTTGTATTTGTCGAAGTCATGGGATGTTTATTGAATTAAAATGTACTATGTTTAAAACAGTATTTTGGCGACAATCAAAATATGGTCACATATTTTACAAAAACAATGATCCAGATTACCCTCGTTACTTTTTGGACCATGGCCGACGGCCATGTATTCTTCATCACGTGATTATTTAAAAAAAAATACACTTTCTCTTAAAATAATTAATTGAATATTATGTTTATTTTATTAACCTTTTACACTCTCTTCAATTTTTCTCAAAGCTGATCAGCTACTCTGATTAAAATTCGAATATTCTCGGAAAAGTTAAAAGTAGAAAATTTGTTTTGCACAAAATGAACTATAATTAATTACTACTCCAGTTAGCGCGAAACGTAAAAATAATTGGATTAGTTATTTAAGAACGTCTTCATTAGATTTTGGCCACTGTGTCTTGTCATTCGTATGACCATTATTGATGAAATGGGTTTTTCGTTCACTTCGATAAAAACAGAGTTCTACGAATTTAGTGCAAATTTTCTCGTATTATCTTGAAATAATGTTTTAACACATGCTGGTAAGAGGGTATGATTGTTATGGAAATGGAAAATTTACCAAGTGTAATATTAAGAAATACGTGCAATATTAATTTGACAATCCTTGCCGAAAAATATAATGTCTGTTTCATTATATTTTGTAAATGTTTTTTTAACGCATAACTGAATCAGCGCAGTATTTTTTATATTTGGTGCGATACCGCGATGCGTGCTATATGCGTGACTTAATAATACACAAATACCAAAGTACGAGCAACACGATAATGTATGCAAGTCTTTTTGATCAATTTAAAATAATCGATGGACGCGACGGCGAGCTTTAAGCAAAAGCTGCAACAAAGGGATGCCAGTTTGATGCTCCGCGAGTTGTTATAATACGGTTTCTGGAGGAGCAGGAGCTTATTTCTCGGTTCACAATACCAATTAGGCTGCCTCCGCGGCTCTGCGCTCACTGTTTCCGTTTCCTCTATATCAGTGGTTCTTAACGATCGGTCCTCGTTAGCGAAAACAAGTCGTCGCCCCAAAAGCTAAAGGGTACTAGTGCCAAAATTATGTTGCAACATCATAACATTTATTTTAAATTAAAATCTCTCTAGAAAAATGAACATGGAATTATAAGGTTAAAGTAAATGCATTTTAATTTGACTGATATGCGTAATTACGTGATCGTCTTGTAATGGTTCAGTGAGTAAGTAAGTGATGAATGAATGTTTGTTTGTTCATGAAGGAGGTTTTTACCTTGATTATATGCACCATTTTTCTTTTTAAGTCCAAGGACCTCATCACACAAAAAGTATTTTTGATGTTCCATGAGAGAAACCTTTAGCTTATCATCGTCGTGTAAAGTGAGATATGGAAGATGTCATTTCGTTTTTAGCTGCACATCTGTTACGTGCCTTGTCAAAAAGCACAACACAGTGTACTGTTCTTGGTCAAGATATGGAACGACATTACTTACATTGACAGATTTTTATAAATTAAAACTTAAGCAGGTAATTGTTTAACTATACGATCAATACGCAGGGTTAAAATCCCCTGCCCTTCGATGCCTGACGTTTCGCCCAACTCAATCGTCGATCACTGAACAAAATTGGTCGAAAAACTCCAGTCATGTACAAAAATGCTAGCAGGATTCTGACCCTGTGTCTACATCTATGGAATGATTTCGAAAATGTCTGTAATAAATATATTTTTTAATATCGAGCTACGTTAATATGCTATATTTATTTGAAACACGACAGATAAACTATCAAATTTACTTTCAGTGTGTTCAGGAAGTGTACAAAATCTCAATAATCCAAATTTAAATTTACTTTCGATAGCTTACAGAATTTTACAAATAATTATTAGATAGATTTACGAATTCATATTTCTATGGAAAAGAAATAGCAAATATTTTAGAAAAAGAGAAGCGTGAATAGTAATGGATTAAATAGTATAACAAAATTATGACTGAAAAAGTACCTAACATGTTCAAATCTTTCGTCTCGTTCTCGCGATTAATGCCCCTTGTGTCGACGATAAAGGAAATTCTTCAGATCTGTCACGAAGACAGTTGCGAGGGCATAAAGAAGTATATTGATGACAATTTCGAGATTGCATGAGATCCTAAAGTGCATATTCGTTATTTTCAACATTTATAACTTTTATTCCCGCAGTAACTCTTCACAATATTTTTTAAATTAAAATACACGGAGTCACAGAGAAGGTAAGGATAAAAAAATGGCTTTAATAAATGACAGTAAATTGAGTAATCGCTCTCTCTCTGCATCTCGTTTTCTAAACATCAAATAGTTATATGGGAAGTGGGAAGTAACGAAAATATATACATCTGTTACTTTTGAGACGAATCAATAAATATAATGACAAAACAATGTTTGAGATTAGGCATTTGGATATTCTTTTGACTGAAACCGAGTAGGACGGAAGTCCAAAAGCGTTTACCTATCGGCTACGGAACCTAGCAGAAAAGTTATAATTAGTACCTATGTTATAATTTGATGATAGTATTAGTGTGTAAAAATCGAATAAAATATAACTGCATGTTGATGGTTGGATGTTATAAAAAATGATTTGGAGTGGTCATTTAATTGGACGGGTCGAGAGTAGGGCATCCAATTCGGGAACCTTTTAATGATTTCGAGATTTCAGGATTCACAATTTTTCAATACCCGAATAGGACTTTTAAGGTGTTAACTGTCAATTCTTGGAGGAAAGACGTTATATTTTAAAAAATAAAACACAATTCATTTGTACTACTTCCACATATTTATAATGATCAGAACCGGTTTCTCTCGTTACGAGCATTATCAACTGATAAAAATACAAAGCTGCTCTACGTTCTCCACTTAAGATGGCTGTTTATTGATAATATTAATTACATACTTAATATTTGATTGTTTTTAAATGGTTCACTAATTTTCTTATAATTTTCCCAATCCACTATTGCTTAATGTATTAGTAATGTAATTAAAAAATTTTGCTCCGCTAATGGACTTCTAATGTAGTTATTTTTGTGATTTCAGATTAGTATTTATTGATTTGTAAGAGGTCCATAACATTTTAATTGTAGACTATTTTATTTATGTATATTTTGTTTGCTAATCAGTATTTTCTTGTCTTAGTTCATGAAATATCAGTTTTATATACCTTCATTTTTACACTCAATTTTATATAAATAGCCCTATTATGTTTGTATTTTTATCAGTTGATAATGCTTCTGATAAGCGAAACTGGTCCTGATCATTATCATATGTGGAAGTAGTACAAATGAATTATGTTTTATTTTAAAAAAAAAACCCAGATATGGAATAAAATGGAAGACGAAATATGAAATAATGCGTAGTGACCAACGTCACTAAGCGTTATTTCATATTTTGAATTGTATTAATTGAATTTGTGTCCAAATTTGCTTCCGTTGGAATGAATATATGGTTTTATATTTTTTTGAGCATGGGAATGCTCTATTTATTATTGAGAATCATACCTCATTTTGTATTTATTGAGAAGATTTTACTCATAAGTTGAAATTGATTTTTTTATAAAACAATACAAAAACAAAATAGTAAAATATATTGTTGCAAAATTAATTGTTCATGTCAAATATGAAAGAAGGGAGACCACAATACATATATGTATTAATTATTTCGTCAGTCGATGGGTATAGGTATTAAATAAACTGTGTACATAAACAAACCGAGGTACATGTTGTACTTTATCAGGAAGTATTTAATTTAAAATTTGTATAATGTTTTAAACATATTAATTTAGACAATACCGGGCTTACGGAATTGACAAGTTGACCGGGATCCTGGGATTGGAAACCCTAGTCGATAGTCTGTGGCAGCCGACGTCTTATAAAAACACCATAATTAATGACATCAGTGTTAACTCTTTCCCATAATTATCGGTCAACTTTGAGATGCCATAATTGTTACTTTTCAGTGAAATTCGAAGTATTCATTCAGTTAGAAACCGATTTTGTATAATTTGATAAAAAAATAATTTATCATCGATGCCATTTTTTAACATTTAATATTAGATTAAGTCATCCATATGTTTGCCTGTTATTCTTATAATTAGCACATAATATGTATTATGTATGAATATAAATTACGCAGTAAACTATTTGGTGGAATTTCGTGTCGATGTAGATCTTTTTGTAACTGATTATTGCGTTATTTAGATTTTTCGAATCAAGAACATTCTTTTCCGTTTTATATCGATGTACTATTAAATTTGTAACCAGCTCATGACACTTTTTTGAAATGTTATCAAAGATTTTAGAATATCAGTTTTTATTCTTGATCAAAAGACATTATAAGATTATTTTTTAACCATGTCCGCTCACAATGTGGAGCATATAGACTCCTAATGGAGTTTATCTCAACAGAAGTCTTTCTACGAGAACTGCCTTTAAAAAAATTGTTCAATCTCTCTTTCTCCGAAGAGAGTTACATACAGAAGAATAATAATATAGGATAGAAAGGAACGGAACGTGGGCCACATGCGGCCAGACGTGTGTTTTTGTGTTCACTAAGTCATTATTATCAAATCATTATTAAAATAAATTAAGATATCAATGTAGTTCCTAGTCATAATATTTTTGACTCAATTTGACTTATATAAATATAAACGATATAAAATTTGAATTATTGAGATTTTGTAGACTTCCATATATTTAAATATGTACGTATTTAAATACATGGAAGAGTACAAAATCTCAACAATTCAAATTTGATATTGAAATTCAATCAAGCACCCTCAGTCAATGTCTTAAATTACTTAAATTATAAACGATATAATTGTCAGTTTGAGTTCATCCGTATACTCGAATGCCTGAAGATGTCGAAAGGCGAAACCTGTGTCATTAGTGACATTAAGCATCCTCAGTCGATATCTTAAATTATATATATTTATCTCTTTAAAATTTGCTTTGAAATAGAGCTCGTAAAAAAATGGCAGATTATTTAACACATCGAATTTAGATGCGCTTATTTGAAAGAAGCCGCTTGGTTCGATCATACCTGATGAGTTAATTAAGTCTATTAGAATAAGAATCAGAATGGCACCTTGTCTCGTTCTGTGTCTATTTTGTTTTATGCTTCAAATTTGTAGACATGGCAACGCTCATCAAACAACTTTTCTTACGGCTTGTCACCTTTGACAGTAAACATGAGACCTTAGTAAAAAAAAAAAGAAATTTCGTGGGATATCTAATTATTGCAATACTGACATTTTCTATGCATGGTGTTGTAGGTAATAGTATTTTTCTACCCGTGTCCGCTCCTAATGTGGAGCATATGACCTCCTAATGGAGGTATCTTAACAAAAACTTTTCTGTGAGAACTGCTTGTTACTCAGTTGTTGAACTTTTTTTTAAGATAGAAAGGATAGAAGGATAGGGCTAGGACAGGATTAGTAGTAAGCTAATCGCTCTCGCTTTCATACTGTTTTTAGGATCGGTAGTAGGAGAGAATTTAAGACATCGCAAAAATTCACGCCTTCAATCGGAAATCCATTAATCTATTGAAAAATCAATTTATGAAACTGTCAACACTGAGGTTCGTTCCCGTGAAATCCGTCACCGAACTGACCACTGCGCCATGGACCCGACGTACTTTCTTGCAGTCTCTTTTTATGGCGTAGTCGAGCTTTCTGACGATTTTCTCTGTTTAATAAATTAATGAACATGAAAGTTGACCGTTATAACAATATAAATAATATGAGCAACTATTGCGACTCTTGCATATATTAAAAGTTTTCATTGATGCATTCAATATAATTCAAATTATTACCTTACAGCGTACAATGTGTTGGGATTTTTCGGTTCAATTAAAAAAAATTTTAGATTCAATAATAATTTATTTGGATATTCTTAACATAACAAATACTTACATGTATAATTTTCACTAGGTAACTCAGATTTCCTCCAACAGTACACCCTCGCATGGCATACTAGTAAACTTAATTATAGTGAGCAACAGTATTTTTCATTTTAAAATCATTTGGTATGCTTACTTTAAATAAATTCATTTGTGCCATTTCACATATTATATACACATTCATTTCACATAAAATATACATTTTAATTCAAACTAACACTATTGAATACATGTTAATACTGAAATTGTATTAAATATTATTATAGTGAAATAGTTGCAAAGGTTTAGTTATGTACAGAACAATAATTTTATTGATCATCTTGATAAAACAGTTACATAGTGTGCAAAGTCAAAAATTTGTAAGTTTTAGTTAGGTATGAGAATACCGATATCTATCAGTTCCAAAATATAACAGATGGTAATTTTAAAATGACTGTGGTTATTATTACGTCAGATCAAAATGGAAACAATTACGAAAATTTTGTGAGAATCTATGAAAAAGAAAATTTATAGCAGATAATTCTAGAATTTCATTGAAATCTTTAAACGTACAAAATATAGTAAAAGATTAAACCTGCCTAAGATCTGATTATATTTTAACTATGCTTTTTGAGTTGTTACACTTTGGAATTGACGTATTTATGCTAAACAGAGACACTGTATTGTTTAAGATAAGAATATTTCTTTACATCAGCTTTCATTGATTTAAATAGCATGTAATAATTATCAATCAAAATATGACAAACTAAAAATAAAACAGCTTCCAGGAATGTGTTTAAGTATTAAAATAAGATATTAATATGTACAGTTTCTGAGTATTTTTTAATACTGACTTGAATTACGGACAAGCCGAAGATAGTGGGTGGGTTAGTAACTTTACACCAAACGAAATATGATCACGGAATAAAAGTCACCCGACTTGCAAATTTTCGCCCAACGTTTAGGTATTTTTTTTTAACAAAAAAAAACCAAACTTCGATTTTGAAATTGTAATTTCAATTATCAAAAAAATTAAATCGACTCAAAAAGTTAACTTTGTGAATTGAGATCAGATTACCTTTTGAATTTAAGTTTTTGGTAAAATTACACTTACATTTAAAAAATATACAACGATTTTTTTACAGATAATGGAGTGAAATGTAACGTCTATGTACAATAAATAAAAATCACCTAGCTAGATATCTACAAAACTTAATACTTTAAATTAGTTATTAGATATTAAAGATTACTGTAAGAGTTCATAGAGTGCTGTGATATATGTTTGGGCCATTTGTAACGTTTCATATTTCGATAATTGACGGTCGCTCCCCAATGAAGGGAGGTACGTCCGCAGTCGGTCGAACGCTCTGTTAAGGTTCTGCATCCTCCTTCGTTCCCTTGCGTTGGCTGCCAAGCGTCTCCGCCTCATCACCAGAGGACTGACGGCTTTTCCTCGTCCTCTGCCGCGCTTGATATCACCGCCGAACTCGTCACCGTAGAGCGCTTCGTCGCCGGAGTCCTGCGCGAGGCTGTCGTCGTCACCGATGTCCTCAGGAAACTCATCCTCGTCGCCTTCCGGGTGAATGTTAAAAGAACTTTCATTTCCTCGCAGAACTAACTCACTTTTTTGATCAGTAAAATTTAAGGTCGTCGATTTCTTGGTATAGCTTCTTTTCTTCTTTTCGCTTATTTGATTGGAAGCGTCGTCGGTCAGAGGAAGCAGATCGGTACTGTAAAATTCCGCGCCGAAATCTGAAGCATTTTGCGTTATACCTCTGTATGCGATGTTGTTTGCCGACGGGATGAGAGCGGCGAAATGTTCGTCCTGAAGATGAATCTGCTCCCGCGATAGAAGGGTGTGGGTGTCGTGGACCTCCGCCGGACTGATCGACCTGAAGCTGTCTCCCGGGGAAGGAGTCGCCAGATCCGAGCAGTCTCCGTACCTCTGCAGAAGGTCGGCGGCCTGAGGAGTCGGATACTCCAGAGACACGTGTCCGGAATCCGGAGATCGGGGATACGAGTACGGCGAAGAGAAGTACGTCGCCAGAGTGTCGCCGCCGGGATAGTTCTCCTGCTTCGGAGGTCCTGCGTAAGCGTAGCGGTGGCCGTACATTTCTGTGGCCATGTTTTCGCTGATCGATGTTCAATTCAATTCGACTTTGATCGATTTAATTTTCACTTGAAGATATTATAAGCACTTTCACACAAACAGAATAAAATGTTTGTAATTTAAAATGTTTTTCAAATATATTTTTCTCAATTCAATGCAATGTCCAATGAATTATTATTAAGACACATTACCAATTCAGGTTTTTTTGTTGTAAAATCACACGTTTACTATCTTTGATGAACAGAAGTTTCCGTAAAACTTTTTATTCGCGATGTATACTTCGATGAATTATCGTTTCGAGATTCAACATATGGGGCGTCGCGGAAAACTATAATCTTATCACCGCACCGGCCAGAGCGGTATTGACTTCCGCGACTACCTGTCCGTCCTTATATAGGCTTTCGGGTTGATTCGGCACACGTGCGGGACGGACATACAGGATGGCTGACGGCGAGAGGGAGTCGAGTGCGATGCGCCACCTACCGAGGGGTGCTCGCACTCGGGCGCCAATAGCCATCGCTGCCCTCCGGACAGGTGAATGCAAAGAAAGCTCTAGCCCATTTTTGCAAAGCTCATTGTAGTGTCGCGAAAGCGTTCTACATTCGCTTTATGGTTTATTACACTGCTTGAATTGGTTGTGAAAACTTTTTTGTTTTCATGAATAACAATCGAAATTTAATTATCGCTTATTCTATTTTATACTATAATCAGAAACTTTGTTTTAGTTAAACTAAGTATTTTTTTATATCACTGAAAGCAAAATCTCAGCATCTATGTCCCAGCAAGATCAATATCAAATTTAGATTTTTCTCAATTTAAATTTGTGATCTTGGACATGAGCGACTTTGGTTTTTGATCAAAATATAATGTCAGATATTAAAAAAAAAATATTTAAAAGTCACATTGTGAACTACAAGAAACTTTAGATACAATTTTAGGGTACTCATTTTAATGTCCGCCCCCAATGTGGGGCATTATGCACTCTTAATAGAGATTTTTCTATGAAAACAACTTTAATATTTAGCAACGCAGATAAAAAGAATTAAAGGTTGCGTAGCGGAAATTTGATTTCGAATCCAAATCGAACTTTTATTGGTATTTTTTTGTTGCAGCACACACAGATTAAAATTGTATATCTTTAAGTGAATTCTTTATAAATCTATCACTATCTTAATTGCTTATTTATGTGATATATCTTCCCTGCTAAACTATAAATGTTATCTCTCCAACTTTCAGCTCTTAACTTTTAACATATATTATGAATTGCGGGGCTATATTTTGTAGGTGTTACATGAGGTAAATATCTAGTAGAGGTAGATAGCGTTAGCATCCTCTATCCTAGGTGAAGCCAGGTAATAGATACTAGTGTATATTATATATAAAATAAATAAATAAAATTCTATCCTCGCGAGATGATTATGGAATAGATTTACGAATAAAAATTGACGTTCTGTTTTACCGCTACACACAAATGTATTTGCATTTGCCATACATAGATGCTAAGTCTATAAATCATTTGCTTATAATAATAATAATATCGGAACGTTATTAATGTTAGAGGCGAGGTGGTGAGATTTAGCAGTAGCAAAAGCGCCCAACAATAATTTAATCACGGTTATTAACGGATCAACCGGAGATGAATCGATCAATCGATGGCCCGACTCAGTCTTTGCCTTAGCTGTACAACCCAAGTAACTATTGTACATATCATATCTTTCCCATGGGTGTACAGATTTGTTTTTTTGATAGTGTTTGTGATAGATTTGGGGATGGTGTACCCTGAGTTAGATGTCGCTGTATGCTGTATTTATTCCGAGCGTATATGAACAAAAAATTCAAATTAAAACTCAATTTCATAAAAATAGCCCTGTTAAGATTTATATTTTATCAGTTGACAATACTCGCAATGAGTGAAACGGTCTTTTTTAAACCATATCCGCTCCTTACTCGGAGCATATGGCCATCGTGCGGTTACTCCAAAATTCTCTGTCCCTCGCCAGCTTCTTGCTTCCTTCCGGGTCATCACAGCGTCCCGTAGCTTCGCCAAGTACATCCTATGGATAGTCATGAGCGGCCTTCTAAGGTGACGGAATCCATGCGGTTGGCAAAAGAGACAGGCAGGATTTAGGCTTCTCTGGGGCTTCCGCAGCACATGTCCAAGCCATGTCCATTGTCGTTTTTTTAATTTTGTTTTTGGATGTAATTGACCGGTCCATCCACTCTATTATCTGTGAGTACCTGACGAAGTCAAACCACCGTACACCGAATATTGGCCACAATCATCTGTTTTCGAAGCACAGTATACGGTCACTCTGCGGTTAAGTCAGTGCCATGACCACCAACCGTAAAGCAGCACCAGAATGCACGCGTTGAATAGAATGCACTGTGTTCTGACAAGTACAACCGTGAGTCTTAGACTTTCCTCATTGAGTTAAAGGTTGCTCCAGCTCTCCCTAATTGGATCGCGAGCTTTTTACGCGGATCGCTGTCTTCCGCGATGTATGCACCCAAGTACCTGAAGCCGTCGATTCTCTAGATGTCTTTCCTCACGGTTTTCTGAGAATAGTATGGGTCCAGACAGGAACTGTTGCAGAGCGCATTGGTTTTACTCAGTATGAATTCGAAGATTATGATGAAGAGGAACGGAGTTAGACTGTCTGACCCCGGTTGAGACCCCAAACCGTTCTGTAGTTACGTCACCGATTCTAATTCAGCATTCATTTTAAAATACTCTCTATTTATTATATCGTTTATAAATGGTGCGCCAATGCATCTTGATATATTTTTTTGATGTGCAATTTGAGAGAGAAATTACGATCACTCAGAATTTTAGATTTGGGGGTCGAGGTGAGAAGAAAAGATGAAATGATGTGACGTGGTGTAACTATGGTGAGGCCAAGAAATAGAATGCCAGAGTACCTCATTCAAAATGTCAAATACAGCTATTTTTATTAGATGATATTAAAACAGAATATCGATATCGGGCATATACGTATTTTGTTGAGATTGAAGTTTACCAACGACAGGATTTGATTTTCAACTATTCGGTGATAACATTGACAATCTTTAAGTCGGTTTTAGATGAGTATATTTTTAAATGTGTTTGTAAGCATTAATGAATTTATAACATAAAAGTTATGCTGCACAGTTTATGCACATGTAGGACGTTAAATGTGTTTTTACTGCCCAAATAAAAATATAGATATATCACCAAACATAATACAAAACCGACATTGAATTGTGATATAATAAATATTTTATATGTTCTTGAGCTTTTCCCACCAATCATATAGTGTCAGGTTCAATGAGTGATCATTAATTATCATTTTTTATTCAATTTAACATTTGAGATTTTGAGGAAAGACATTTTCCCTTCTAGTTGATCTCGAGTCAGTGAAAATTTCTGATATAGTTTATTCGATATTATTCAAGAAAAAAGCAAAACATCTGGCGCATTGGAAATTATTTTACGTTGATAAAATGTGTTTTACTGCGTAAATCAAAATATGTGTATGTTAAATAGTTTATTGAACGTCATTATAACTGGTTGTCACTGTACATATTGAATTATTAATGATACAATATCCTAGCTCGCTGTAATGTAATAATATGGCTATATAAAGAATGGTATTTTAATGACATATGATTATATGCAAAATTAAAGTTACTATTTGAAATGTTTACTTAAGCTATGGTTAATATTCATTGCGCACCTTGTTAATAAGCCGTCTGATTCTAGTAGATCTCCTTTTGAATGCCAAATGAATGGACAGACGGAAGAAAAAAAGACACCTTAACAAACCAAGTATTGTAAGTAATGTGTGATATAGCTCTAAGCCAAAAATGATGGCTTACTGTTTTGTGTGGAGAAGATCTTTACTCTGAGAATAATGTATCATTCAATTTGAGTAATTAGGCTGACCATTTCGTAGAATAGTAATTCGAGGTGCACGGCGCGGCGCTATCTACATGGTATTTCAAAAATATTTATTTTCTTTGGCTAATAATAATCAAAATACAATTCTCTTTATTTATTTTATACATAAAAAAACATCTAACACTGGAAACTGGCAAGGAAGTTAACCTAGTAAGTAAAAACCTGACGAAATATACTTTAATAGATTAAAAAACAGTGCTCGTCTGAACTCACGCATGTTCACGTAGAATATGACGAAATCCAAAGGAATGTCGTTGAACACAGTTAAAGCTCTTTCAATTGGCAACTCCATTTTTAGGCTGGTTCTACACTTTGGAAGAACGAACAATTCATGTCCACGACTCCTCAAAAAATGATTAGGTACATGAAGCTTGACATTCTTCAGAAACGAAAAATTCTCAATTTGGCTTCGTACTAGTCGAAAGAAATTTGTGGCCAGTGCTCATTCGTTCACTGTTCAAGTGTTCAGTCTATTAAACATGAGCATGCCTAAGAGAAAGTTAGCTGGATAAAGCCTCGGGTAGTGTCCATACGCCCTCAAATAGAGAAGTCTCAAAAGTTTCTTCTGAATTTCTTCACCATAAGGATATATTCCAAGGTTCTCGGGGCCCAAATAATCGACCCACCTTCAACCCTACTTTGAAGTAGAGCATTTTACGTTAACATCACATCTCTGATTTAAAATTAATATCGTCACCTTCTTCTCCGGCAAGGCATAATACAAATATGTGATTTTGAGATGATAATTAATGCTTTATAAATAACAAGCTTCAAAATTACGCAGTATCGTTTTTTTAAGCAGCATATCAAGCCCAGCTTCCATCCCATCTCCTATTCGATCCTAAAATGGAATTCAGTGCAGAACTTGTTTTAAACCTCCACTCCATCACTACATCTCTGACATCTCTAAAGAGATATTTTGGATGATATTTTTAATAATTCATGCTGAAAATATTCATGATTAGTCCATATTATATTCCACATTGGGAGCGCATGTAGCTTAAAAAATGGTGTGAAGAAATCATACATTCATAGATTGTGGAGATAAAAACGAAGTAAAACGTAATAAATTTATTAATATTGATTTATTATACGAACCATAGCATACTTCTATAATATGTAAGTGTCGTTTGCTTTACCCGTTCATTGACTATGTAATCACTTTTAATGTGTTAACTGTAAGTTCTTGGTGTAAAATCACTACATTTTAAAAATAAAAAGCATTTCGTTTTGTACTACTTCCAATTTTACAATGATCAGGACCGGTTTTGTATTATCATATCATTATCAACTAATAAAATATGAATCTGACAAAGCTATTTACGTGAAATTACTAATTACAAGGTATATCGAACAATTGGTCCAAGAACTATGAACAGAATTTACAGATAATTATACAAATTACTCCTAAACGAAATTAAATAGTTTATAATTAAAATAACACTTTCCACTCTTATGAGATTTCCTCAATATTAATAGTTTACTTTGGGATTTAGATTTCACTCATTTTTTCAGAAAACGGAATAAATTTTTGCATAAATGAAGCAAATATTTTTGGAACAATCTGCGTAGTTTCAACGGTGACCATAATATCAAGTTGCTTATTTGGGATACTTTTTTTCGAATAAATAATTAAATTCAATTAATTGAAGCCAACACAATCACTGAGCATATTCGTCAATATTCTATTTTCTATTGGTTTTCATCTTTAAGTAAAAGGCATGACATCCCAAAAGTGAGGCATTTACGGATAAGATTTTTTCATAGATACACTTTGTTTTTGAAGCTTTTGCATGTCTTAAAACAGTTATTTTATATATTTACAGTATTAGCGCATACTTATATATATTTAACACATATTTATATAGATTGGTGAATTAGTTTGTCAAGAAAATCAAAATGCTTAATTAATTTCTTCTTATTTTTTTTTACAAAATTAAAAAGAATTAGCCGCAGACCAGAAATAAAGTTTTCCCTACCATTTCAAAGTTTTACTAATAAATGGTTAGGCTGCAGAAAATTGATCGGCAGTATCCGCAACTCCCATATGTTTTTGTATAATTGATCAATTTTGATTGAATTTCGTATTATACGTTATTTATATAAATTAATATATTTAAGATAAATCATAAGAACTCTTTAAATTTTTCTTCGATGGTATCTTTCCAAGAATCCATAGGGTTTTTTTTTACCTTAATTGGGATTTCTGAATTTTTTTCTTGGATAATCAATAGTATTTTCAACTATTGAGCTTATCAGCTCACGGTAAAAAATAATTTTATAAAATTTATGGGATTATTATAATTTGATGGAATATTTGAACCAACTTTTCGATCACTTACCAATAAATAGTATTACTTAAAACTTACTAATAGTATCATGAATAGAAATTTCAATTTTACAACTTTCACATATTATGTTGTCACCATATAATATAATGCAGTAGTATTATTAAATTGAAAACATTGATATCACTATATACTGTAGATTTTCAATGAATTGATTCATGATGGTAACAACGTATTCTAATCAAATTGTTATTTCCTTCACTTTGTAAAACGACGGTTACAATACTGAAAGGGGCGTTAACGCTAACAATACACTAATACAGACTGTCTAGATCGAACGCCTCTCTCAAATGTACGGAGCAGGTAAAGAGTGCAGATATTATTAAAAACATCATCAAAAGTAGGCATCTGTTGTAATTTACATATTTTGAAATTCTACAGCATGTTTAATCCTTTAAGTACATTATTGTAAAATAAAACCGATGAAATATTATCGGGAGACATTAAAAATAAAGCTTCAAAGTTAACGATCGCCAACGCCATTATATTTACTATCGGTACAGGCGAGTCTTAAAGCTAATATATTTGCTTTCCGGCCGCTAAGCGTTAAGGACCTCTTACAAATCAATAACTACTAATTTGAAGTAAAAAATAAAGCTGCATTTAATCTGTGTATTTATTTCACAAGAAAAAAATTTTTGTCGGAAATATACAGTACATGAAATAGATCAACTTTTTTGATTTCGTACAGTATAATTTTCAATTTTATGATACAGAATTTATCACTAAGTCGTTAATTTATTCATCGTGTGTCTTGTACTTTCTGGTCAGCCTATAGTTTGTACTGATAGACCGTAATCATCATATTAATGAAAATCGATCCCAATTTCGCGGGTTATTAATGATCGGAATACATTCGATTGAGCTATTCCGTACAACACCTCACCCCACCTCACTTTTCCATACCACACATTTCCGTTATTACAACTCATTTCTAATTAGTTCCAGTAAAGTCATAGTTCCACTGATCGCGTAAGTATGTGGAATTACCAAATCGGTCAGAATGAAGTTGCCAGGTATTTGATTATTGATATATCTTAGGGATTCATTGTGTGCTGATGTGTTTATATCTCAAGTATTTCTTTAATCCATGTAAATCCCCAATTTGAAGCATATGGTTTCCTAATAGAGGTATCTCAACATAAATTTTACTACGAGAACTACTTATTTCTCAATTGCTCAACCTCTCTTTTTGCCTTTCAATCTGCTCTCCCTATGAGCTTTTTTCAGGATCGGATGGATGAGAGGTGGGAGAGAATTTTAGACATCAGACACATTCATGCTTTCGAAAAGAAATCCATAAATCGATTGATTTGTGAAACTGTCCGTGCTAGGATTCAAACCTGTGAGATACGTAGCCGAGGCCAATAACGTTGACCACGGACCCGACAAGTGGTGATATTCTTTAAACAAAAAAAAATAATTTTAGTATCTTTTCGCAATATTTGCTATTTTCAAATTCATTAAGATCTATTGTGAACTTTAGTATTTATTTCCCATTATAGAAAAATGCTCAAAATACAGTTCTCTAATAATTATGCGTCATCAGCGTGCGGTGGATGTATCTATATTTCTATCACACAACCTCACTTTTGTATAAGCAAGTAAGATAAAACAGCAAACGTCATCATGCACCCTTCACTTTAAATGTGATCAAGCGAGAAAGAGAAAAATTCGCAGCACGCGCCTGCAATGTGTATATTTATGTGTCACTAATAATATATAATTCAACTGAAGAATATTAAAGATATTCCCACTTAAATTAAAATCATAATTGATAGGTCAAAACAATGGATCAAAGTGTCCTGTTCAAGAGGGGGGAGGGGTTCCGTTTACACATCATTATTTCACGGTTGAATCGACGAATTGTGATGTGTTGTGTCGCGAATGGTCACCGGACACCAATTGGAAGCGGTGTGGTCCCGACCCCCCGTAATTGTACTGCGACCACGCTTTTCAAGTTATTGATTCGCACAGTCAAAAAGACATAACTTAACGTTCAAAACGGTAAATATAATTTCATTAGTTATGTATTTAGAGCGTTAAAAAATAATAATACAATATAAATATACGATGACTCAGTGCATGGATATTGTATGTTCATTTTTGCTTGTTTTGAAAAAATTGAATATGTAAATTTGTGATGAATCAAAAATATAGGCGAAATGAACATATTATGCATCTGCATATTTACTCAAATACCCTATTTTTACAGCATAAAGATATGATTTCAACATTTTGCGTATGTTAACTCTATTTCTATAAAAACTGGAAATACAATATCTTTGAACTAAGCCATATAATGTTTGTCTTGATTTATCTGTTTGTAATGCAAGAGCAGAACATAGTTCCTACGCACGATGCGCAGACAGAGAGAGTTTGTATGAGCGTTAATTTTGATAGGTGGCAATGCCACCAGGAGTATAATATTGTTAGTATTTAATACATTTTAATTTACTCTTTTGTTATTGCCATCTAAGCTCCAAGATTAGAAAATAATTTTACTTATGGCTTAGCGATAAAAACAATGATATTACGAAATTATACATATTTTAGAAAAAGTGGTAGAGTAAAAGTGTGGTAACCCTATAATTATTATATATTGGAAGACTTTTCTGGGAAGTTTCTTTTCGCAAACTTGATATGCGGTCCATTTTTTATAAAATGTACACATCACACTTTTTAAGCCATGTTTAGATGTACGAAAAAACCCACGTATCATTTTTTTAAGAAATGCACTCATTTTTAGTAAGTTGTAATACGGTCAATTACCTTGGATACTCGATACCGTCCTAAATTTTAACGTATAACATCGACATGACAGTTCATATTGGACCATTTTTGAAAACACTTTGAATCTGTTTTAATATATTTTTGATGTTATTGTATATATCAGAGGATTGGAGAAGATCATTTTTTGAATTGCTTCCCTCCGGTATCAAAGTACTTGCTCCTGCTCCGCTTCATGATCCGCTCCGTGCTCCGGGTAAAAACTTTTAATAGGAATTATACATTATAATTGCTAAAAGAACGTTTTAAAATAAGCATTAGCAACTGCTGTTATCATTATTGATTTTGTAAAATAAAATGGCTGACAGCATATCATCCTTCAAAGTTTACCTATTTTCGCTCAATAATAATTTCGATTTAAAAAATAGTCGCTCGACGCTCTCTTGAGTATTGGACATACTTAATGGCAGTGTTTTCGTAGGCATGTCAAGATTTATAAATTATAGTGATGTTGCGAATTGCTTAATTAATAATAATTAGTATTTATTTTAAAAACATTCATTGAAATTTAATACATAATTTTTGTAGCAGTGGAGTAATGTGAATTTTCTGGGCTCCGGATTAACCCTCATAGCTCTACTGCTACGAGTTCAGCTCCAACGCTTTCTTATTTATTGTGTAATCAATTTTGGTAGATTTTTGGATTATTGAGATTTTGTACACTTCCATGTATTTTGTCACTAACGACCCGGGTTTCGCCTTCCGGCATCTTCAGGCATTCGAGCACACGAATTGACTCGACTTCAGTTCAAATGGACTTCAGTTCGAGTCCATTCGTGTGCTCGAATGCCTGAAGATGTCGAAAGGCGAAACCCGGGTCGTTAGTGACAAAATACATGGAAGTGTACAAAATCTCAATAATCCAAATTTGATATTGAAATTCCATCAAGCACCCTCAGTCGATGTCTTAAATTTTGGTAGACTTTTTAAAATTAGATTCTAAATATTTAGGATTATATTAAGGTTTAAATAAGTGTCATACCTATTTGTTTTTGTCCATGTGCTTTAGGTCAATGCAATGAATACTTAGCTGGTAACATTATATATCATCAAATGACAGTGCCACTCGCTCAACACACATTCTATCGATATATCACGTATAATGAGCAAGCGTAGTGTTGTGCTGTGCGGTGCGGACAGTCAGACTGATAAATCACGTTGCAATACTTAATCAAAATATTGTAATACTTGAAGATTTCATTGCTATTGACAATATTTTAACAATTTTTGTTCATGTTTTGCTTTATATTTCAAAACGCTTCTTAAAACTCACATCAAGTAAACCGCATTAAAATATCTTCTCAATTTTCGCTCAGCGATGACTGGTTTCATATTTCGTTCCTCAATAATATCGATCGCGTTTTGCTTTTGATAAAAAAACGATCTCTTTAACATTACTTCGAGATTAAGCGACTCGTTTATTTGAATTACAGCCGATTCTCAATTGAAAATGACTAGTGGAGTGGGATTATTTCCTTCTACTGGACGTGGGGAAGGGGTTATACACAAACGATAATAATATTAATTACCTTAATACCACAAATTACAAAATTAATTACTTATGTTTGGTGGTGAAGATGTTTCTCGAAGAAGAGAAACACGTGTCACATTTAATAACAAAACCAGTGGAATAATAAAGTTTGGCCAATTTCGCTATTTTGCTCATTCATGACCACACTCAACTTAGAGCTTACGGAATCTTATCAATTGAAAGCCAGTTGCATAATCTTTCGTTTCAGAGAGGATCAGAATAGATGGCGGAATAAAGAGAGATACTGATCTCTCTTTATACCATTTTCTGGATAGGATTATCTTTTTTTAACCATATCCGAGTAACAAGCAGTTCTCGTAGAAAACCTTATATTGACATATTTCCATCAAGAGGCCATATGCTCCAAATTGGCAGCGGACATGGTTGAAAAAAACAAAACGCACCAATTATTATTTGTGTAATGATGCACCATTCAATTGTTTAGTGATACAAAGCGACCCTTAAGGGACCAATCTGAATGAAATTCAAATTGACAGTCCTGTGCGTGGTATAAAAGGATACTCTGCACTCTTCACTCAATAAGATCGATATTCTAAATATTTTAGTTTACAACAATCTGTCATGTATTGTCGGAATAAAAAAAGGGATGTCCAGTTTCATCGCTGTCCATAAACACCATAAAAAGTACAACGAAAAGATGGCTAAAGGAATTTATAATGAAACGGGAAAAATTTACTTATTTAAACTTGTTCGAACGTTGCCGATGATAACTTCAAGAATTATTTTTTCGGTAGTTTGAACCAAGAGTATTTATTTTTTCTGCCGTCCCTAATGGTAGCGTTAGACTTTTGCAAGCCTTTCATTTCCCTTATTTTTATTCACTTAGAGAACAGATGAAAACTCGATCGTTAGGTTCTCATGTGCAAGAACGTAGATGTCAATATCGGCGGCAGCCATCACAACGAGAAACACGATCATAGACTGATGAAAAGATTGTCCGGACTGCTTGACGCTCGGACTTCAAAATATCTAGAAATCTGTCAAAACGGCCGCAATTCCTTAAATTCGCACTCTATCATTCATGAACAAGATTGTCATTCCGGTTGATCGTGTAATGTTCCCTTAAGAATCGTGAATTTTATCTCTTTATTTATTTGAAGGCGAGCATAATTTCCGAGTCGTCAGCTACATCCGATCATGAGCGTCGAGTAGCTGCGGGAAACATTTAAATACGCATCATAAAACGTATTGTGATTGGCGTTGCGTGTCTTCGCAATACATCACCCGCTCCACCTTGAGACTCGCCGGAGAAATTGACTCTGCCGAACCCGTTGGGAACAAAAACCTCCACTAAATACTTCAAATTGCGCCCCACAAAGCGACCACCGCAATTTACATTCGATATAAAAGATCCGTTTGCCGAGTAATACCCACACCGCCATTGTGGAAACCTCTTTCATGATGAAAAAAAACATCGTTTCCCATAAACGCCATTGTTCCCCTTTATCCGGAGCAATTGTGTTTACTGTTAAGGTTATATTATTATTGAATAAAGTGAAAATGGAATTACGTAATGCGAATTACGCGCATGCGATATATTGTGAGGACACGCTATTTCGAAACTCGCGAGTGATGCACTTTTTAATCCTGTTAACCTTCGTTGCTACGGCATTTGCCAGTTTCTTCAGAAAGTTACAGATTTAAATAACTACTAACTGCCCGTTAGTGCTCCCTACGGAACCACCCAACATCAATATTAAATTTCTATTATCCATAACCGTACCCCAGTGCACGTACCTTTAAGTTACATTATCTGATATCTGTGATGTTATCCTAGCAACGGTAACTATTTTGAAGGCAACACGAAATCGACAATTTCATTAATCACCTTTCAGGTGTTTACAGTCAATTAAATAAATGTCAAAAATAATAAAATCGTAAATTTCATAAGCATTTTTGCAGTTATGATATTGTTACTCAACTCAAAAGATAGAGCCAAAAATAACCAATGATTAAAAAATTAAAATGCTGAAAGTTATATATACCAAAAATGATGAATAAGTCTAGCTTAGAAATGCAGTTGCAAACATTAATTAACAACTTTCTTGCCTACTTATTGCCAAACACCCACTCATGAAATCACTTGCATCCCAGGATTCTTGTCTTTTTCATATCAGTGAACAGCAGCAGCTCTGAGATAGTATAAAATATTACCGAGGCGAGGGAATCCAGTGCTACTCTCTTCAAGCTTGTATGCGTTTGTAGCACATGCGTATATATAATATATATATTATATGTATCACTATCACTATCAAAAATCATAAGCAAAGAATAAAAATTAATCAATAAGTCTATGGTTAAGTATTAATTGAATATGAAATAGTATTGTTCAAGAATACTTTCTACGTCGAACTAGTGTGATAATTTTTGGCTATTTTCATATCCGATTTCGGAAGATGTACGCATTCGTTTAAACCAAATCATCAGGTTGTGGTGGATAATTGCTTCGGACGGATGCGCGCGCACGTGATTGTTCCTGGTGGGCTTTTACAAGGGTAGGATCACCCGTCAGCAATCACCGATTACCGATCGCCTGTCACAACTCGCAGCATGTCACGGCCTGAACTTTTCACTTCGCAACACGACATGCGCATTCGCGAATCGGCTGTCCTAATCGATATTTTAACTAACAAAAACAACCCTTCAACCAGTTCACTAGTGAATTACAAGTCAAAAACTTGTTGGCAATATCAGCATGTAAAGAGTATTATTAACTAACACTAATTACAATTTAAAAAAAAAAAACAATTCTAACCAACGTTTATGCATGTGCACGACATAATGGATTACGATAGTAAATATCGTTTCGTTACAGCGTCTAATCGGATATAAAGGATACAATATTGTATTTATATTATATTGAAGGCCGTTGTGATTTCAGGACTATTTAATACAATGTTTCAAAGCTTAATTAAAGCCATTGCCCCATTACCATAGTACAATTATCAAACGCCTCCCAACCCTCCTCTAAAATACGAAATGCACTGTACTTCTAAAAAAAGTATCAATAATTCATTCGGATTTTAATGCAGGAGAACTGGGATACATTAATGCAAAGAAATGGAAACGCCCGTCTCATTAAAATTAGCAGCGATGACTGATTACAATGTCGCAATATGCAATGATAAAATCGAACACTTGGATTTTAGCATTGCACCTCAAGTGGTTAAATTATTAAAACGTCCCGAGATTTTTAAAACGTTAGATAACACAAATTCAACAAGATACTACTGACAGCAATATCAAAACGATTTTTAAATAAATATAAAACATTCATTAATACAAGAGTTTTCTCAAATTTAATAGATTGTTAAAAGAGAGTGGCTTGTTGGGTCCGGGTTTCAGCGATCAACGTCGTTCAAATCCCGGTACGAAAAGTTTCATAAATTGATTTTCAGTAGATTTATGGATTTCTGTTCGTAGGCATGCATGTTTGTTATGTCTAAATGTCCTTTCCATTATCCGATACTTAAAACGGAACGTGGCGAGAGTGACAAGCTAAAATCTACTCCTGGTCCTTAAACATCATATACATCCATGTATACATTAAGTGGTTCATACGGAATGGCAGGGGATCCACGGGGGGTAGAAAAAAAAGATGGTAACTGATGTAAATGGGGGTCCACGGATCGGAGTCTATTTAGATTGCACGCATAGTAACATAGTTTTTGATAGCATTTCCTTCTTCATACTTCGTCGAAAGTAGTTTTAGTGCAGTTACCCATCTTCTTTCGAACGTGGAGACTTACGACTTTACCTCACTAATTTGAAGCCACTATACAAAAAATCTTATCACAGTAAGCAGCATTGCGTTCTCATTTGTATTTAAAATGTATAGAAAACTTCAAGGGAAATAATTTTGGGTACCTAGGGTGTATGCGAACAGAAATCCAGAAATCAATTGAAAAATAAATTTATTAACTTAATTTAGCTTACCTATATATTATACTTCTTTAGAAGAGGTATACAATATTATGTAATCTCACCTATTCCAACATCATAACTTTTATTTACTTAAAAGTTAAGTGAAGTTGGAATAAGTGAGTAATGATATAATATTGTCGATCTCTTCTAAAACAGTATATTATAATTAAATCTAAGCTAAAATTAAATATTGTTATGATTATTGCGTGAAGCTGAAACTAATAAAATTCTTTCAAAACTGAATATTTTGTTAATCTTACCGTATTGTAATGATAATTATATTCTCTTTCAAGACTGTTTGTTACCTGTCAATTGTCAATAAATTGTTGCTGGATACGCTATTTTAAAAATAAAACACTATTTTTTTCGTCCATTTCCACTTTTTTTATAATGATCAGGATTAAAAAAATGTCTTTCGTAATGGTCAAAAATAAATGAACTGCATCAATTTTAATCAACAATATCAATTTCACCAAAACGAATAATCAAGAAACCAGCGCGACAGTTAAGGTGAATATTTTTACTAGGCTTCAATTCTCTGAAAGAGTTTTCAGAAAAAATGGTGTGAAGACACATTCCTAATATTGTGTCATAACAATTTGACGCTCGACGATAATTTATTATTCTCAAAAGATTTATCGCTCGCGTTTTGTTTTTCTCAATCGCAGTTTCCAATCTATCCACCGTGCTTCTGTTAAAAAAAATAATTTAAGAGGACATCGATACATTCATAAAAACAATAACGGTTGTTTCAGACTGCACGAGAAAAAACAAAAGGGACAGCCGCTGACTTTTTTCCGCTTGCAAGATTTTAGATAGATTAAAAAGGGTTTTTTCAAGTTTAATACATTACGTCGAAAACATCTTTACGGCATTATTTCATCATCCGTCAATTTAATTTGACAGGAGTATTATTTGGCAAAGGTTTTTTATCCATTCGAACGTTTTCTTTAATCACAATGGTTTAAAGAAATAACGTAATATTTATTCGTAAATATTGATATGCGTCACTCAGGCGTCAATGCGCTAGCCAGGGTTCTATTTTTTTTTCTACCTTTAATTTCCTACTGAAAATATTATGTGGAGTCTGCGTAGTGATCTCCCAGTTTCCTGACTAAAACCAGTGCTAGGGTCCGTACAGACTAAGTATTTATGTCCCTTTCCCGCATGCAAGTTTGCTAAGTACTACTATCTAAAAAGATTCAGCTGAGAGCTTTTGTGTGGTAAAAACACAAGAAAAACCCCTTACGAGAATGATTGTCTTTGAATCATTTAAAAAAAGTTCAATTCTTACCAAGAATTGCTCGTAATCTCGGCGTAAGCTTGAATAGCTTACTATTCTCAATGTAGACATGCCCAGTCCCTAACTAACAGGGTCCTATCAGACTCATGACAGGTTTTCTTACATGAGGGTATAATAATCTCCAGCATATGCAACAAATGAGTTATAAACGCAGCATTATTCTTCGTACTCACACCTACAATTTAAATTATAAAATATCTTTCTAAGCTTACAAACTCTCATCTAAAACGAATCTGAAAATGTTCATTTTCAAAACTCTTAAGCGATATAATTTTCTAAACTAATAATCTCCATTCCAGCTTTCAGCCAATGTGAATACAGCATTTTACTGTCATGGCCAACAGTGTTTGTTTACATATCACGGTGTAAGCGTCTGTTTCATAGCTTAATCAAATTATGCATTTGTAACTGTAGCATGAACACGATTTTTTTGATTTTCCAAAAACAAACATAGACGGAGATTCTGAGTTATGATAATAAGCCCTCACACATCACATGCGATTATGATATGAAAATATTCTGCCATTTGTATGCACGAAAATATTTTTTCCCAAGCTAGACAACGAGGGACGATGGGGAGTTGCTGAAGAAACCTCAGAAATGGATGACTGAGGTGTGGTTGAAATATTTTGGTATCAGAGGAGTATCACTTGATGCAAAAATTCTATCAAATATACAGGTATGATTTTATTCTGTATGAAGTGTGAATTAGAAGAATAATTGCGCGTTTCAAATTAACTCAGTGAAATAATAAAGTAACAAGTACCTACGTATTATGTTTGCATCTGCTCTTGTGTGAGTAATTATCATTACGATTAAGAACGTAGGTAATCCCCTCCCTTTCTCAATTGTTTGAATGTCATCTCGTAATTTTGTTTACGCTTATGATTAGAATCAAACTGAAGTAAAATTATTACGATGACTTATAAGGTAGTACCTTTTATAAAACAGATGTAATAAAATTTCTGTTATGACTATCATATATTATTATTTTAGTAAAATTGTAAAGTGACAGTATTTAACAACCACCCGGTCTTCAATTAAATTGCACGGATATGTTTTTGTCTTGTCTTTTCGTTGAAGTTACCAAAAGAAGTAACTTTAGGTCGTAGTACTTGAATCTTGTGCAGCGTGTACTTTCTAATCGATCTTTGGTATCGTTACGAAGTATTTTGAGTTTTTTTTAATAATTTCAATTCTACATATTATGTTTATTTAAGTTTGGTTAAATAATCAAATGTCTGTTGAAAAATATAATGTAAATTCTAATAACTGTTAATTATGTAAGTTCTGTCTTAAATTTGTCGCACCATCCCATTTGACTGTTTTTTTTACAAAGTGACAAGACCGAATCCAAAAGGGGTGAATGTTTGGTTATCACCGTCTGGGAGGTCTGGGATCTCAAGCAAACACCATTTCAAATCAAGTTCATCTCTTATTTAATTAACAAAGATGCAGTGGTTTATTACACAAAATATCAGTATCACATGAAATTGAGTCTACATTTACATTTACTTAACACATGAATTTACCTTTAAGCAATTGACACAACACACGATTTTAAATGTAAATTAAGTCCAATTTCAAAACAAACAAAACAATTTATAATTACTTGCGATGCCGGCTGGCTCCCTTGAGCCGAAGGCCTCCGAGAGCCGACTGTCTGCCGAAATAAAAATTAAACTTCAACCACTGTAGGTTCCTCCCCTTGTTTTCAATAATAGACCTGTCTGATAGACGCTTTCTTATTTTTAGCTATAGCCCTAAGGCAACCGATTGCTTTTAAAGACAATAACTCGGTTTGACTACCAAGAATTATTGCCATTAAAGCTATGCGCTGTCAGTTATGGACCTTAATAAAACTTAAACTTAACAAACAAAACCAGGGTGTGTCAAAAGATTGGCTAATTAAGTAGTCAATAAAATTGACTGAACACTGGAAAGGACGAATCACTCAAGTTTTGCATCGAATTGTTGGACTGATTGGTTACGCCAACTTCGTCGCTATGGGAGTGAATCATATTGCATTTTATAAGTTTACAACACCATTACGTGAGCGAATAGATCTCAATTCATAGACACTGTTCAATGAAATATTTTCATATTTTTCAATCTAGTGCATAACAACCACGTTTTGGCTGATTGCTATTAGAACGTTCCTGGCAGCAATTTGAAAACAAATTTGAACTGCCTTTCGGCATTCGAGCATACGAGTGAACTCGAACGACTCTCTGGTCGTTAGTGACAAAATACATGGAAATGTACAAAATCTCAACAATTCAAATTTGATAGTGAAATTCCATCAAGGACCCTCAGTCGATGTCTTAAATTATATCAATATAGCTAATGCAGCAAAACCGACTGAACTCTACAGTAAATTAGTGTTAAAATATCGTATCGTTTGTCAAAATGTATGGCTTAATATCAGTTGTTTTAAAAATAAAGTGACTCCCAAGTTCATATCGAGAAATGTTAAAATTATCAATGGTTCGAGGCCAGTAGTAAAAGCTTCGCAAAAAGCTAAAACAGCTTGGCTGAAGGCGGAAACAGGTCAGCGGTATTCAGCTTGCGATAATATTAGCCAATACCTTAAAATAATTCATTGTTTACTCGCACAGAAACTTCACCCCGTAGAATTTGATATATTAAACCGCGATGTTAGATATAATGTTTCCGATAATTAATTGTTTTATACATAATTTCGTTGGTCACTTGTTCTTTATTCCTGCAAACGGACTAATTATGTCATTTTGTCTTACGACAAACGGTGCTCCCGCCAAAGCTCGCTAGCCAGAGCGAGACCGAGCGGACCCCTTGCGCCGTCTCGGGCAGCGAGAAAGACAGAGATGGCAATTGTAATAATTAATGACTCGTGTCGAACACCTGTAATAACAGCTGAGATGCTTTGTTTTAATTTTAACGTCCCGCGCCACAATCACACCTACAATTTGTTATTTATTAGTAGCCATAGAAACGTACAATCAAAAGTGTCGTAGCGGAGCTCGGAGCAAGACAAATTTTCAGTACATACTGCATTGCTCTCGAAATTCTTTATTAAAATCAAAAACTCTCATTATTTCTCTCTCAGTATTTTTTTAAAATACTAATTAACATTATTAATTATATCACGAAATAATATTATATTTGCGAGTTCGTAACACTATAATTATTTGACATATTATGACAACAATGCTATCGGAAATTAAACTAACTACAATCTTGGCGAGGGAGACTTTTTTCTGGAACTGTAGTCCGCCTCTGCAATCGAATTGTATAATGATTTTATTGTAAAAATGACTGATGATGGCAATGGTTCCCGTTGAATTTCGTCCTTGCACTATTGCAGTCTTTTACAGGGCCGCTTCAAGTAAGGTGCGGAAATTATAAGGCTTTGTAAGGGAGAAACTAGAAGATCGTTACATCAACTTTGACTTAAATAAGTCTAATGATCAGAGGTGATGTATTGTTTCTCCCAAGCCACACATAGTCACCAGTATCATTAAGTTTAGTATCAATTTTAATTACCTATTTAATGTTTCATTAATTGTTATTAAATTATTTAAGTGGTTCACTATTTTATGCTAAAATTTTCCCATATGATATGTCTGTTCATGAATATTTATGAATTATTTTTAAACTTTTTATATTTTTCTGACATAATTCTGTTTGATTTCAGATTAACAATTCCTGATTTGTAAGAGGTCCTTAACATTTTAATTATAGACTATTAGATTTCGATTGTGTATAATTTTTATGATTATAGTTCATGAACGAACTGTTCGATTTACCGTGTAAGTATTATATTATATCAGTTGATAATTCTCGCGATTAGTGAAACCGGTCATGATTATTATAAAAATTTAGAATTAGTCCTACTCAAATTGTTGGTTTTATTTTTAAAATATAATGCCTTGCCACCAAGAATTGACAGTTTATACCTTAAAAGTGATCAATGAGTGTAATGAATTATCTTATGTACATACATAATTAATAGATTACGAAACAATAATTTTGGAATTATTCCTTCAAATAACCTTTTATAAGTCAATGTGGGTATCTTTATTTTTTCACACTGTTAAGACACACATAAAAAATTTATTTACAAAGGTAAGTATGTCTAAGAATTTCAACATTTAAAAAAATGTTTTCACATAAACACCTCTGAGTGCCTTCGGAAGAAGGGTGAATTGTAAATCAATCTTTTCTGGCTGTCATCGAATAAGCGTTTTCATAAAAACCATGAAATAGGTTGGAAACGTAAGGGTTCAAGCATTCAGCGTAACAATGAGAAGTATATAAATTCGCGAACAGCAGACAACAAAAAAGAACGCATCTTAAAATGTCAATCTTTAACGCCGAATCGGATATGTTTTTTATTATGACAAAAAAGGGGGTAATTATTTTTCTAAACATTCTCAAAATGTGGCCAGAGTTATCAAGTAAACATTCAGTAGCCATTGATGTATAAAAAATTGTTAGGTAGAAATGAAATTTAGAATGCTTGAACAAACAAAGTATCTGCAAATTCAGGAGTTTTTGAAAACAAACAAATTGTCCGCCGTGGGTAAGTAATAACACTAGTAACACTCTTTAAAAAACATAAAAAGCAAGGTATTTAGCTCAACACGTATTATAAGATATTTTTGAAAGCTTAATACCATACTATTTTTACATTACTACAATAGAGGTCTACCAAATAAATGCTCAATTAAAAAATATTCTTACAATAAAAAAACAGTTTCGCGCCTTCGCATCGCTGCGAGTAATCCAGGTCAGGGGGCATGTACACAAGGGTGCCCCTAAACTCAACAACCTCTCCTGTCAGCACGAAAATTCACATCAAGGTTCAATAGATACATATTTACTGATTAACTACTACATTTATTAGAGGTACATATGTCCCAAGTTAATACATAAATCAGTTTTAAATACAGTGATTTCGTAAAAAGTAAGCGTCATTTCATATTTTTTTGATGTCGTGTAAAAATGTGTGAAAACAATTGCACAAAGATGGAATAAATAGCGCATCTATCTGCCTTAAAAGTTTAATCTTCAGCAATATTTATTATGCAATCGTTTCCCGCGAAAAAAACTCAATCACAAAAGACACGACACGGTCGGTGCTTTTCTCCCTTGAATTATTATCTTATTATAGACGATAATGTATGATGATTCCCCGTCGCCGGGGGAGGTCGCCTCACGGGATGTTTCTATGTTTCATAACAATAATCGGGGAATATTAATAATGGCGAATATTAAAAACCACCCAAAAAGTGAGCACGGCTCTATTGAACAATTTGTACGAAACGTCAAATGGATGCCACTCCATCGAACACTTTTGAAGTGGGACTCTTTCATCGGCAGATACCCAGGGCGCGCTGCCGACCTTTTCCACACTCGTCAATGGATTCGGATAGACGTCATGCGCGCGCAGAAATAATTGCCGTAAACAAGGGAAACAGGAATAATGACCGTAAACACTCGGACGATTATTTTTTTATACGAATCCACGGAAACGGGCAGTGAATAAAAAATATTAAATTGATTAAAAAAATAATTGTGGAAATAATGTTCAATAGGCTTACAATAGAATCGCATTGAAGTGTATGAGTGAAGCGCGTGCTTATTAACAAAGATTTTTAATTTTTTTTTCATGAAGATTTTTGCTCATTGTTTTTTTTTTTACAACTTAACAAAATTTGATGTTTTTATTACAAAATGTTCTAATTTGATTAGGGCCCGTTTAGAATAGCGAAGGAGTATTTTGAACTGAAACTGGTTAAGATCATACTGAAAATTTAATAATAAGTACAGTAAAAACCATAATACCTTCGATTTAAAGCAAATATTGTAAAATCAACATAACTAAGCAATACAATTTTTTAAAGACACTATTTGTGTTATTTAAGATATTGAGAAGATATAAAGAAGACTAAGGGCGCAAATAATAATTCAGAAAATATAGTATTTTTTAATCAGAAAATAAATTCCTACGTAGTAAAAATATAAATCGAATTGATGATGGCCAAACACGCTCGGCGACATAAGTGGATTGAATGATTTGATCATGTGGTTCACACGAAATGATTTAAATGTTTTCACCGCTGGTTGATCGTTTTTAAATACGTAATGACCGTCTTTCCAAAGCAAACGTGTCATTTTATAAATTCAAGTGTTACGTGAACCACGATTACCATAAAAGATACACAAAGTGTATTTGTTTTATCTGTAAAGCGTATAAGGATGATGTTATTGCAGTAGAAAGTCACGCAATCTTTGAATTATGAATCTGTAAAAGTATTTATGTGCAGCAGAGATCTGCGTCTTCTAAAATTTAATAAAATTACCCGGTCCGAGCCCGACCCTTTCGAGCCCGGCCCGATCCGGGCTCGAGTATTAATACTCGCTACCCGAAGCCCAGGTATATTTTTTGCAGTTATAAAAAAACCCAATTTAATTTTTAATTTTACAAAAAAATACGATTTTCTTTAACATTGGTGATTTTAACGAATCAATTTTAATTATTAATAATGAATTTTCTGACGCAGCAAACTGTCAACCATCTAAAATCTAAAACCAACTGAATAATATTCACACCTTATTTGTATGACGACGACGCCATACTTTTTAAAGAATAGATAACGATAACTAACGATATTCATTACAAATGTAAGATAAACTATTTTAACTTTTTTATTAATGGCTTCATGGTTGATTCATGACCCGAATATAGTCTGAAATATTTTTCTGAAAAATAAATTCTTTAACCCAATCTCAACCCGTCGGAGCCCGGGCCCGTGCAGACTCTAATTTGCAGACCAAAAATAACTGCATAAAATCAGTGGTTTTATGATGGACACATTTTTAAATTTATATAAGTTATATTAAGTGCTGTTTTAAGACTTTTATATTGACCTTATTTCTAGATACCCCTGTCTCAAACTTGGTACGCTTATTTTATTTTTTGTACAAACATATTCCAATGACTTGAAACACAATAATTCAAGCTCATTCCCAATGCTCAGCATATGGAATCTCAACAGAAGTTGTTCAATGATGTCTGCTTGTTATTCATTAACTCGATCTGTTTTCGGAGAGAGTGGTGATAGCAGGCTACAGACCGGGCAAAATATATATTTCAATCGTTTGAAATCAAATGTGTAGTGGATATTATTCGTACACAATATTGGAAAAAATAATATAAAAATTCATAACATTTTTATTACACGAGTTGTGCTACTACATGTGATAAGTGTTTAACCCAGTGTTGTTATGGTAAATAAAAAAGTACCAGGGCGTTCATTTATTTCCACCCCTCTTCTTTTTTATATTTTTTTGCATTCTCATAATATCTGTCGGCTGCACAAGTTTTGTGTCAAAGTCAAAATTTCATAATTCTACCCATAATATTTCATATCAAAACATTTTTTAATATAATTTAAGACATCATAATCAAAAAAAAAAAAAAACAAATTCAAATCAAATTTAATTTTTTAATATACTCGAAAAGTAAGTTCCAGGTCAAAAAAGTGGCAGGGCGGCGCCCTGGCTTGAAGAGGAGTATCAGGGCGGTGACCTGGCCCGCCCTGATCCCACTACACCAGTGGTTTCACCTATTTGAGAAGCATCTTTAGACTAACTGTATCGTAAAAAGCATATAAAATAGAACTGGTAGCTTTCCATTATTAAATTTATTGCCCTTGGGATATTCACCTCCAAACAGTAGTAGCTAATTTTGTAAAATGTGTTTGGGAAATTAGTACTATTATCGTTTGTGAAGAAATAGTCCCTCTCCACCCTTCATTTTTAAATTAAGAATCAGTCATTGCTTCTCTTGGAAATTAGCTTTGCGATAAAGTTAGTCGGAAGATGCTTCTCAAAGTGGTGAAACGCGAGAAGCACAGCCAGCGGAATAACAAAATTATTATTTTTTTATATTTTCGATGGATTCGGCGGTAACTTTGTGGATATTCGTATTTAATATAAAATTAAATCTAGCGAGTACCCGGTATGCGTTGCAATGCCACTCAAAAAAAGAAAGAGTTTTTTTTTATATGCAATATTTTTTGTTTTCTACAGCTGTCCACGTTAGAAGCATGGATTTTACAAATTTAGTCACACGCTTGTAGCGATTGTCCCTGCGATTTGTCGATGGTCATTACAAATGCGCATCGGAAACTGCAGACGTTTAAATTCAACGACACAATACGGGACAAACGAACAAACATTCATTTATTTATATATATATATATATATACTAGTAAGTACCCGGCATGCGTTGCAATGCCACTCAAAGAAAGAAAGGGTTTGTGTTTTAATTCTGTTTATTGAAGTGATTTTGGATAGGAGGTCTGCACGGGTCGAAATTTCATAAAATTACCCGATCCGAGACCGTCATCTTCAGGCCCAGCCCGGCCCGATCCCGAGTCTCAATATCACACTTGTTACCCGAACCCGACTCGAAGCCCAGATTTATTTTTCTCAGGCTGAAAAAATTCCGGTTTATTTTTTAATATAGTCATTCATTTATACTTTTCAAACAATATGTGTCATTTTTTTCATATTTCCAACGATATTCATGGCACATGTGAATAAATTATTTGATTTATGAAAACTATTGCCTTATGGCTGATTCATGGCCCGAAAATAGTACGAAATATTTTTCTAAAATTTGAATTCCTTACCCAGGCACAGCCTGGGCCCGGGCCCGGGCCCATGCAGAACTCTATTTTGGCTACACAATATTTTTTTTTCCATCTGGTTCAAAGATGTCTCTAGTTGTCAGTATTTGATTCTTTTTTTTTTGTTGTTTTTTTTAGCTTTTTTTTAAATCTTAGATATAAATTTTTTCATTAGTAACCTTCACGGGTGTCCGCACAACAACTCACCAAAGTTTGATCGAAATCAGATGAATGGTAAAGGAATGTATAGAGGACAAACAAACAAACAAATCTTCATTTATATATATATATATATAGATTAAGACTTTTATATTACTATTAATTTTTATTTTACATTACACATACTTAGTTAAATTGGTAAAACGACAACGAGAATTATGAAATCAAAAATATCCATATTGCAAAATGTTATCCTTAAAAATGTCCTACATTTTTAGCGCAATATGATTAATTGTGTCACTAACTGTGATTTTGTTTTAGCTATGCCTGTATATTTAAGAATTTACGATATTATCTTTATTAATTTTGTGAAACAAAGTTTCGTGTACAGCTCGCAGTAGACGGACCACACACAGTACCTGCACGGTTAATGTCTATATTATGAAACGGGTTGCGAAAAAAACGAATCTATGATTTACGACCGTATTATACATATGTGATGATATATACGCGATATTAGAGATATTTCTAAATGGTGAGGAATTGATGTGGTCATTATACAAATAAATATTTCACATGATCAAATTTAATCGATGGCAATTTGGTAAGGGATAACAGAACATTGAATTATTAATTTAATTTGCTTAACGATTAACGTAATAATATTTTTCAAAGATATTTGTTTAAAATTTATCTATGCCAGTCCTCGGCTAATTTTTTTGGCAGATGGGCCACATTAAGAATTCAAAATTAATGCCGGGACGCTAGTTAGATACATTTTTTTCAGGAAAAAATCATTTAAAATAATTAATAAGCGATTCTCTCATAACCAACAGTGAGACGAATGGAACTGTTTTATTTATTTGAATATTTCTTCAATTTCACTTCGAAAAAGAAAGGTTGAGCAACTGAGTAAAAAGCAGTTCTCGTAGAAAATATCTGTAAGGTACTTCCATTAGGAGGTCATATGCTCCACATTGAGAGCGGACATGGTTTAAAAAAACCTAACCTTAAACATAATGATTTTATCAGAAATATCGCTGCACGCATTCCGATATCTTAATTTATAGGGTATAGTCGTTAGTCGTGACTTGCAAATATCGTCTTTGAAATACTCTTTTGTAGAAATGGTTTTCTTTTTTAGCGCGTGTCAGCCTTCAGCCGCCTATTAACAACTGCCGACATTTTAATTAAGTTACATATTGAAAAAGTTACTTGTATATAAAAATTAATAAATTTAATGCATATTTTATGAAATTTCTGTTTTATTTTGTCTCTTTTCAACAATAATTATATTTATCACACTCTGCGTAGTTTTGTGCAGAGAACATGCGATGGGCAGAAAGTTCTGCAGTGGAGAAAATCATATTTTACCTGTAGGATAGCAAACGGTTTTTTAATTGCTATTAATATAGACTTTATTTTATTCACAATCATGATTTTTGCAAACGTAAAGCCGCCTGTAAGCGAGTATCAAAAATTGGCCAGCTAGTGTGTTGAATTTATGATTCGGAAATATTTTCGTCAACACTATAGTGGCCATATGTCTGGGCAATGTGTGTCTGAGTATGACCAGACATCGTCGATGGGCAAATATAACCGATGATTATGTGTGGATATGTAAAGTAAGCTAAAACAACAATGGCCGACATTTGTTGCTTATTTGAAAACTGTCACTTTTCCCTCAGCGTATTCAACTCTGATTCAACATACCCGAAATTCACGTTTTCCCGCTATTTGAGAGCGATTTCTGCAGTCCCGTTTCATTTAATATTGCATCTGACGTTTTTATATCCCGTAATTCGCGTCTGAAATATTCAAAAATTCACTTAAAATTGCGTACCTTTCATAATGAATCATGATATTTACCATTTTAAGGAGGTAACAATTATATTAAAAATGATGATTGCTGATATGGTGACAATATAAAACTGCTAAGGGCTAATCTTATAGTTTATGTTGTATAAAATATTGTTTAACAGTTTTAAATAGGATTAGGATATAACGTAATATCGCATTTTCCGCTATCTAGTACTAAAATACACTGCTTATACTGGAGTTTTATGTTCATACGGCATACATTCATCATACAAAGATTATATATGTACATACATATTAATAACAAGACTTGACATCGCGATATATCTGAAGTCTATCGACATGGGTAAACAATTTTAAAACAACAAAAACACAGACCTCTAACAGAGACGCACATTCGAGCAGAGCGAGAAAGAATTGGTCTATCCTGGCAATATTGCCGTAATATCGTTTGCGTTCGATTTTCAAAATACCGTCCAATCATGCTGCCGACAAGAAGTATTGATAATAAGAGCAACACGTGGCAGCACACGGCAGTATCGTGACAGTCGGCAACATAATATTGCCTTACGGTCCTTACGGAGGTGTTGTGGGCATCTCTCCACAAACCTTGCGAAAGAATTCCGATGAATAATGATTAAGCTCTCAATATTAATTACAAGCCTGAAAAGCCGCAACGTAAATATTTTCATTCGTCAAAGCGCTTTAAATGTTATCATTAGTATTTGGACTTCACGTCGTTTTAATTCGTTTTTTAGTCGTCGACTTAGCTACCGACCGACTAAATAAAGGGCACGAGCCAAACAACGGCGTACCCAATAAATTCTAGACAGATTTATTGTATTTAATCCAATTAAATATATCATTAATTTAAACTAGAGGAATAAAATCTTTAAACAAAAATTCTAAGCCACAAACAAAAATTAACATGAAAATATAAATCAAATGTTGATTGAATTGGCATTAACTTGGTAGAACTCCATTAAAATAGGCTGAAAATACAATAAATATTAATTCAGTTCTACATGGGGTTCATCAGTTTGTTGATAACTATTTTTTAAGCCATCGTCAGAATTATGTATTAGCTTAATTTAGGTTAGTTATAATATATACAATTTTAGAAGAGATGGGCAGTATTATATCATTTCACCTATTCATAACTTTAATTTAAAATTCACAGATGCTTGCGGCGAATACTGTAATATAATATTAATTTATCCGTCAAGCACGCACCCCGTGCAGCTTCTACCACTACCTACCACTGCATTTTTTATGTGTGTGAATGAGTGTGTGTGTAATCAAACTTACAACATTATTATATTTCAATGATTAAATGAGAACGTTTCTTTGCTTTGGGTTCAAATTACTATAATATTGAAATAATTCTTATGCATGGATTCAAATCATTAAATGTCAGAAATTCAAAAATATATCAAATTTTAACGATTAAAATTTCATCAGGAACTTTCAAGCATGTCCGCTCACAATTTTAAGCATATAGTCTCCTCATAAAAGTATCTCAACAAAACTTTTTTTCTACGAGAACTGCTCGTTAATCAGTTGCTCAACCTCTCTTTTACGAAGAGAATAGGGATAGCAGGATAGGCCTAGGACAGGACTAGTGGTTAGCTAATCACTCTCACTACGTCCCGTTTAAGGATCGGATGGGTGGGAGAACATTTTAGACATCGTAAACATCCCATGTCTACGAACAGAAACCCATAAATCGTTTTTGAAAAATCAATTTATGAAACTGGGACACCGTGAGATACGAAACTTAAGCAATCGACGTTGACCACTGCACTGCGAACCAGAATATACGCCAAAATACTAAAATATGTTTTTTGTCCCCTCGGCTTTGAGACTTTTGAAATCCTTCGGTTTCGAGAACGGTGGCATAGAGCGGTCGTCCTTTAGTCAAGAGACATCGCCGTTTTGGTACATTTGAAGAGGTGTTTTTCATCGTCAGCAACCCTAGCGTATTAATTAATGTATACAATGCTTGACTGGCTATTCTAATGAAAGATTGCTCAACTTTTAACATACACTATATTTCTATGCTATATATTCATACAAAAATATTTTCGAGAAGAGAAAAATAAATACATTTCTGATTTAATGAAGGAGGGCTTCAAAATTATAAAATAAATAATGTCCAGTAAGCATAGCCTCTTAAAATTCATACGTTTGCTTAGTACTACAGTGATTTTCATAATATTATACACACAATATTTTTTATAGTTACAATATTGGGACAATTTTCTATAATATTATTTATAATAAATGCATCTTTATTGCCAAAATCACATTTACTCAATCGTAAAAATATGGTCCAAAACAATTATAAAAATAACATAAGTTTATTCGATCGGTAGGATTCACCTGGTTATTGCTGTCTTACTTATATACAAATATTATAGAAATTCTTAAAAATAATATTTGCACAGTTGAAAAAACGAATATTGTTGTTTTTGCATTTAAAATGCGGACTATTAAACTATTTTTTCAGAATGTCCCTACTGGTATTGTGCCTTTAATTTTCTGCATAGCCTCGTGGCAGAAATATCTAGTAATGTGCGTTTCCAATTGTCTGGATTCAGGTTTTTTTCACATTTGCAGCTAATTAGGACTAAGTTATCTCTATTGATTGACTATTGACCGTCGTCATGTCTCCCTTTCGTGCGACGTCAGGCTTTCCAATGTTGCGTCAGCTCTTTCTAGTGACGTGTTAGAATTACGATTCTTTTCCTGCACGAATTGATGAACGTCCACAGAATACGTAGTGTAGCAAGCAGGCGTCGTAAAATGTCTGTGGATTCTTTCAGACAGATTATATCATTAAATGAATACAATTTATGTCGTTGTCCAAAACGATCGAGATAACAGCTCAATCAAATTATACAAATAGCAAGCCCATAAATGTTCGCTGTAACGTCATTCAAGATCGATTTGAGTATAGCTCATGTATTTTTACTGCACCCTGAGCCGTCTGGCATTGAAATGCTGCGGCATACGCCCCGATCCGCTGCCGCGAAGAACCTGTCGCTGCCGACTGCGACGGCTCCCCCAGTTCGGCCGGCTGACACTATAGACATATTCGTCTGCGATCCTCCATCTCCGCAGGTTTGACAGGAATTCTTTCGCGAGCCTTCCGAACGATCGCCCTGCAGATTTACGAGTAAACTCTGACGACAAAGCCTCGACACGGTATCCAGCTTTTCCTTGTCGCTGGACTTTTCCGACGCTTTGGTCTGATTCTGTTTGCCTTTCCGCATTCTCACTTTCCTAAATTTAGACGCCAGATTTGACAGTCCGAATCGACTTCCCGACTTATGCGGCCTGCCGGCCTCTTCGGCGAGACCGGAATGGTCTCTCGGCAGCGATTCGTAGCCCTTTTCTTTGTTGAACTTGTCGAAAGCGTCACGCTCGGCGTCGATCATGCCCACCGACGCGGATTTCATAAGCAGCGCGCCGTCTAAATCTCTTCCTGGTGTCGCTTTCGCTGGAATGATGAGGGAATTCCCTTCGTAGCTGGTATCGCTGCCACAACTTATTTGACTTAATCTATAAGCAAATAAAAATGAATTACAAATATTAACCACGACAGATAAATTGTATTTTTTTGTCGCTGAATGTGGAGTGTAGACAAAAGTTACTGTATTTACTTCATGTATTTCCATTTCAATAATTACGCACTACATTAAACACAGGTCTTTTTATGACAAACATTTGAAGAATAATAATAAAATAACTATTCGTGACAACGGTTAATGATAAAACTAGTCAAGATAGAGCTTACTTAATTTCGTTAATATATGGCCATTTATTTTATCAACTTTAAAAATAATTCAATAATAAATTAATCGTCTTGTACCTATTTCCTGCTAAGTCAACATTACTCGAAGAATTGCGGACTTTCTTCATTCCGTTTTCGTCGTTGTCGCAGCAACTTTTGGAACCCGAGGCCAAAAATTTCTCTTTGGCCTGTTTCAATTTCATAGCTCTGCTGCAGGAAGAATCCGACGACAAATAAACCAAATCCGTGTCTTTCGTCTCCGCCGTCAGTCGAGATTTCGCCAGCCGCAGCAGATCCGAGTCAATTTTTTTCCCGTACGTTTGAGGTACCATTCTCGAAGAGTTCGCATATTTCGCTTCGTAATTGCGAAGGTCGTTTCTCCGAGGAGGCGGAATAGGTGGATCATTGTCCGACTCGCTTCTCTGGCGAGAATCAAAATCGATCGGAATCTCTCTGATGGTCGTCGGGATTTCCGACTCGCGATAGTCCGGCTGTATGTATTCTTTTCTTCTGCATAGCGGTGATGTAGTTTTGAGGGACCCGGCGCTTGAACTTTTTAAAATACCTCTGAGAAGCTTCTTAGGAAGAGGAGGGGTCATTTCTGAACTGTCGCTTATGTTTTCTCTAGAGTAACCATAGTTTCTTTGATGTCTATGGTTGTTTTGTCTAGTAATTTGTGATGCGCTCGCTGACTTTTGAACTTCTTTATCAAAGAAAGGATTATTTCTAAAAATAAAAGAAAATTATTTTATTCAAAAACAAAAAAAAACATGATTATGAAAATAATTAATTTCCCAAATTAATACATCGGTCCATGGTCACCCTGACAGAGCCCATTAGTTGAAATTGTGTAACTAGTTCTTCAAATTGCATTTAAAAACCTCCTCTTTTCACCCGTAATGCTGTGACTATTCCAGATGCTAATTTCTTAGACTCAGGGATAAGATTTTTAGTATTTTATTTGTATACAATTGTTATAAACTGTTTATTTGTGTTAGTTCGAGTTCACTCGTGTGATCGAATGCCTGAAGATGCCGAAAGGCGAAACCCGAGCCGTTAGTGATAAAATACATGGAAATGTACAAAGTCTCAACAATTCAAATTTGATTAAATTTGCCTTCACTTGTTAGAACTTCATTATAATAAGTAAAAAATAAAGCAATTCAATTTTTTAATAGCTATTCAGACTTTAGTTTAACCTTAATTTAGTTCAGCTATATATACTGTTTTAGAAGAGATAGACAATAAATTAATCTCATCTCACTTATTCTATCATCAAAACTTTTGTTTAAAATTCAAATACCTACTTATTGTATTTTTGAGTTTATTTAATAAAAGGAACATACATGCTATTATTAATTAATCGTTTAAGGAAATCGTTAGATAAAATTTCAGTTAATTTACTTAGTACATTAAATATTTTCATTTTAAATAAAAGTTATGACGTTTGAATAAATGAAATGATATAATATCGCCTATCGCTTCTGAAACAATAAATATAGCTAGTCTAGATTAAGTTTGAGCATAGTTCTAACGGTGGTGGGAAGCCGAAATAACTATCGATAAACTGAAAAATTCGTGTAGAATTGAAAACTTTGTTATTTTTACCCTATTAAAATTTGAATTGTTGAGATTTTTACATTTCCATTTATTTTGTCACCAACGACCCGAGTTTCGCCTTTCAGCATCTTCAGGCATTTGAGCACACGAGTGAACTCGAACTGACATACATACATGGACAATGTATAATTAAATAATGGAAATGTACAACATCTCAACAATTCAAATTTGATATTAAAATTCCATCAAGCACTCTCAGTTTATGTCTTAACTATGCACAAAGAGAATATGTGAAAGAAAGTAAATTAGTCAACGAAAGAAACAGTAATTTACCTGACTGAAGAATGGTGCGTTGACCTATTTACGTCATGAACAAATCGTTCTTGTGACCTCGGGGATCGCCAAGGCGGTGTGCTTGCGCCACCCTGAGGCTTAGAGTCTCCTCCTGGAAATTTCGAATCAAAATCGTTATTTAAAACGCATACGAAATCTGAAAAGATTCAGGTGATGGGCCTGTAGACGTGCAGTGTTCATGGGTTCCAATCCCAGTAAGGACAGTTTCATAAATTAATATCTGGATTTGTGTTCAAAGCCTTGGATATCTGTAATGCCTGAATACACTTCTACCAGCCCGATTCTAATCACCAACCCTATTATTATATCCTTTCTCTCTCAGATAAAGAGAGACTGAGTGAAAAACTTCGGTTGGAAATGCTACATTAGGAGTTCATCACATGTTTCACGATAAGAATGGATGTGGTTACAAACATTTCAATGAATCTAAATTGATTCATTGTATCAAACTGTTTCTCTAATAAAATCAATTTTCAGTTTTATTGTAGACACCGCGGCGAACCAAAATAAGCCATATAAATTGAAACAGTACTACACAAAGAAAAGGAAAATGTAAATCTCTAAAGATTTGTGGGGTAATTTGAAGTGTGTGATTATATTATTGACATTGATTTATTACGATTAGGTACTGAAAGGTCACTGCTCACCTTCTTCATGTAATTTCTTATTGTACTTTTGTATCATGATCCTTATAGACGGAGCAGTCTCTTTCGCGAGTGGCTTATCGCGGCGCGACGACGGCGGAGAAGCGGGCAGCGGAGGCAAAGCGCTGGAATTCCCTGGAATGCTTTGGGTGCTGGACCGCGAGAGAATGGGGCTGCCTCTCGCGCCGGTGAATCTCTCTCCGGATCCTCTCCTCGCGGGTAGCGTATCTTTCGAATGGTATATCGATTCTTCGGAAGCGTTTCGGCTTCCAAGCAGCGTTCTAGAAGAGCTGTTCAGTTGTGCTTGTTTTCTGAGAAAAAGAGGAGAAGGCGTATGCGATCTTATGTTGCCGAGCGATTCGCTGGTGACTATACTGAACTGTCTACGAGTTTGCTCATCCAATTTGGGTGACCCACTCGATAGCTCAGTCGCGTCTCTGGAGGTTTGGGCGTGATCATTTTTTCTTTCGTTGCTGACCAAAATATCTGGTAAATTCTCTTCCGCCTCTTCGTGATATTGTTCGTGCTTACTTTTTTCTATGGAGCTCGCTATATCTTCCAAGTTGACACCTATGACCGCTTTCGTTTTGCCTTTACTGTCTCTTCTGACAGGTGAAAATATTTTCCGCGTTGTCTTGACGAAAACGTCCGGTGTGGTGTTTTCACTACTCACCGCCTGAAATTCAATACCGTCTGGAGGTATGTCTATCCGGATCTGTTCGGGTGATATTAATATTTCGACCGAATCACCCTTTTCCAATGACGACCCTTTTGATTTGGAAAGAGAACTGTCCAATGATCTCTTTTTTGAGATCACTGTTCTTTTATCTGCCACGGGGGAATCTTTATCAGTATTAGCAGCGGAATGATCCGTTTGAGTATTCGATTTGAGTTTCAAAACGAAAACATTGTCTCCGGAATCGGTATTAGACTGTTTTTCGAAACTGTTCTGTCTGGGGTATGCGACGTGCGTATCAGACGTGCGTCTGGTTCTCAGTAGTTTCCTCCTTCGCGGAAACTCAATCGTCACCGTGCTTATGTCGCCTTCCGTATCGCTCTCGGAGTGTATGGATTTTTCTCTTTCCAGTCTCTGTCTAGATTTAGTTTTTCGTTTAGCACCGTTCGTTTGATTTTTATCGTTCGCGTCTTTCGTTTTCTTTTTTGCGCCTTTTGAGTCGTCATTGCTGTCACCGCTGCCAACTTTTGTTTCGTTCCTTATTTGTTGATCTTCGTTTGAATTGCAAATTGTGACACTCACGTCACAAGACGCGCTCGCCGTCACTTTAAAATTGGACTCGTTAGTGGGTTTTATATCCGTTTGCGCTTTTACTGCAATACTGCTCTCTTTGTTTTGCGAAGCATTAGTATCTCTCGCTTTGGGTCTTTTGAGTGTATAAGAAATGCACAGGTTACTATCGCGGCGCTTTAGATTACACTTATTGCATTCGGACTGGAGTCCTTCGATACTTTTCAAAAGTGTTTTTATATCTTCAGATAAATCTGTAGAATTTATATTTCGACTTCCCGCTATGTCAAACCTGGCCAAGCACCGCTTGTTAAATGTTTCTACCTGCAATGGTAATATGTTATATTAAAAATAGCATATTGGACAGGAAATAAAATTAAAATGTTTGCTGCTTAGTCTAGGCCCAAAAACATCAACAGATATAATTTAAGCTTGTGTAATATAATAATTTCATGTGTAATATAAAACTAAAGTTGATAACTTTGTTACTCTATTGATTGTATTACTGATTGTGGCACGTGGATCGCCTTTTTGAGAAGCCTCAATGACGAGCAATAAATAACTTTACAATATATTATTATGTTAAGACTAAAGATGCTTCCACGCCAATTTTATGCTTCGTTGTAAACACAATCAGTGGAATATCAAAGTTATCAACTTGTATTACTAAATGTATGGGTGTTGCTAAAATATGTAGTTTTAAATATATTACCTTTTCAGTAAAACCGGTCGCTATACTTGATTTGTAATCTGGGGAATCTTGGCAAGTCTTCCTGAATGATTCTGCGCATTTGCAAAACGACGAAGCATTTTCGTTAAAATTTTGTAGGCGTGTCTTTAGAGTATTCTAAAATCATGTAATTACCAATTAGTTTATATTTATTATATTATGATAATTATAATTTATACGCTAAAGTGGTGAACTATATTTACCCTTAGCAGTTCTTTTTCTTTCGTTAAACGCCCAACTCTTCTCTCTAATTCACCGATTTTTGCAATAGTTCTCGTCGGTTGTCCTACGTAAACGAACAAAAATACTGTAGTATTATTATGTACACCATTCATCCGAAACAATCAATAAATATTTACAAAGCACTACGTACATGATATTTGAAATATATTACAGTAAAAAAAAATAGTTAAACTAAAATTACAACACTGGTATTTATTACCCGACTTCGCACGGGAAATACGTCGTTTAGAGTTTAGAAATTAGCGTTATTTTGTTTCTAGCTAATGTTGAAAAACTTAAATATCAGCGTCGACCGTATCTCATGTAACACGTATAAAATAAAGTCCATCATCAATAATAATGTTAAATGTTTAATGTTGAAAATTGAATATGTCACCTTGGGCTATGCCTCGCGTGACACCCACAAAATATAGTCCATGAATTAATAATAATGTATAGAGTTAAATGTTTAAAATAGCAGAATTGACCTAGAAATTGCAGCCAGAATGACATGTACAAATTTCATGTCGCTACCGTACACCGTTTGGGAGGAGTTGTAATTTTTAACTGTAAAAATATTATGAGCTATGAATAAAACATTTGAATCGTTTAAGTTAATAAAAATAGTGCATAATCGGAATAACGTTACGGAAAAAATTTAAAATAAATCTGTTTGAAATCGCAACAATACCAGCGTTTCGTACATATCGTACCAACCTTTTAATTCTTCAATTTGCCTCAAAACGTCTTCGCAGCGTTCGTTGATGTTACCGAGTCCGTTTAGAAATTTTTGAACGGCTTCTTCTTCCCGCAGCAAGAGATTGACTGATTCCCGCAGCCCCGATATCTGCTCCGTGCAAGGATGCGGTGGGATCGGGGCGGCGTGAGCGATGGGTGAAAGTTTACCCTCGGAGTTCTCACTTTAAAATAAATCAATACATGTACATTCTTATTATCTTTTTATTACACTATATTAATAAAACAACGGCAATACAAGAATACATCGAATAAATTAAAAGGAAAACTTTACTGAATGTACACTTGAATAGTTAGGATAATAGGATGTGAGATCGGGGAACGATTTTTAAATAATGTCCAATCCCAAAGTATACTGTGATCATTTTTCACCAGCCAATCGGTCTATGTACTGTTTCCAAAAGCTTCAAAGGCGCTTCTGAGTTGAAAACTTCACATTTGATTGATTGAAAATCAATACACAAGCCGGGCGTAGGTACATAAACTAGAAACATGGAGGGATGATCCGAGAAAAGCGATTCAAACAGAATGAAACAAATCGGTCTCACCAAGCTCTGTGTCTCTCTTGAGCGACGCCGTATCTGTAAACGGGAGTCTGAGGGGCGACTCTCGGAGAGCAGGCGACGAGCGGGGCCGCAGTCTCCTCCACTTCATCCTCCACCTCGACGAGTAGCGCTCCAGGTCCTCCATCACCGTCGGACTCGCTGTCCGTCGGCGCCGCCGGCGAGCTAGCCTTTCCTGCCGTATCACCGGAGAGGAAAGAATCGTCGCCCGCGTCCGATATCTGAAAGCGGCGTTAAGATTATCAACATTAGCCTCGTGTGCAATTTATCGCGCTTCGTTTTGTTGATAGCTCCATTCACTGCTTTATCACGGTTTATTAGATACTAGTATTAATTACCCCAGTGTTTAATATTGGAAGTTTAAAGTTGAAAATATCACAGTACCCATATATCACTCACAAAATATAAAACATGAATTCATAATAATGTTAAAAGCTGAAAGTTGGATAGCACAATTGACCTAGAAATCGCAGCCAGAATTATAATGTGTGCAAATTTCACGTCACTACTCTACACCGCTTGGGGGGAGTTCTTGTGACAGACATATTTATGTATATGTTTTCTGCTATAAAGTAGAGATGGGCATCATGGGCAGTAAGCACGGACACCTTAATATTTTAAAGATCCGTAACAATTATTACACTAAAAACTCAATGTTTTATACATTTTCAACTGATGAATATAAAATTGTGAAATTAGTAGAAATAAGAGTGTTTTATTTTTTAAAATATGATGCCTTTCCAACAATAATTGACAGAGACACTAAAACACAATAAAAAAACGTGTGGGTGTACCTGTCCCTCCTCGAGTCTAGTTAGAGAGAGACTGGAAGCCGAAGCGGACAGCAAATTAGTCGCGGACTCTTCTCTGACGCTACCTGCGGATTGGGACCTCTGCAAGCGAACTCCGATTCTATCTCCTTTCTGGTGACCAGTGGGATGGGCTCCGTGACCTGTGATACCAATAATTTTAGAACAGTTTATGATTTCTAAACATACAATAAAGCACGAATTATCCGAACTATCGATACGCATAGCAGTTTTCAAAAAAAATATTATTCCGTAGATAAATGAATGATGAATATGGAACCATATGAACTTGACCTTTTAAAAACCCAAAATGATTGGCTTGGGTAATTGGTGTTTGAAAATCATACACCCGTGACTAGTGATGCTAAGCAGGAAAAACTAGGTTTTTACTCGGATAAAAACCCCGGCCTAAACCCGGGAGTAAACTCGCATGCGAAAATTGGGAAAAAACTAGAATTTTTTTTTTAATATTAATAATAATTGTAAGCATTTGGTAAAACTTATATATATATTAAAAGCGTGATATTTTTGACGTATGCACATATTGTATCCCCAAATTTTAGGTCATGGTGAGTTATTAGTTTGGTGATATAGATGGAAGTGAGGAACTGTATTCAATATCGGATCACGTATGACATCTATGTATACTTGAAGCCAACGCAAATATTTATGGAAACGCTCCTGTTTTTATGTATGAAGTTGAACTCGGTGTTAAGCACATATGTATATAAAATTTGAATTTTTGAGATTTTGTAAACCTCCATGTATTTTGTCAGTAACGAGCACACGAATGGACTCGAATTGACAGACAGTAAGCAGTGTCTGTACGGGTCGTTAGTGACAAAATACATGGACATGTACAAAATCTCAACACTTCAAATTTGATATTGAAATCCATCATGAACCCTCAGTTGATGTCTTAAATTACATATGTAAATATATGTGCACCTGGACTAAATATGTTAAATAAAAATGTCATATTCAACAATTTATTTCCAATTTTCCGGTTTTTTTCCCACCGTTTTGAAATTCCCGATTGTTTTGCAACACTACCCGTGACGGACCTCATAGGCCGTGCCCCTTTTTAGACTATTCAATGAACCAAATATGCACGTTTCAATTTGAATAATTAGTAATGACATTAATTTGTGGACCATCCTTGGTTACCACATTTGATTTACATGGTATACACAATAGGCAATAAAAAAACACATTGAAAATTAGTGAAATAATTTGCATCAAATAATTACTGTCTCCATATTTTAATTAAAAACTATCTTTTTAATTGTGATTTAGGAGAGGACATGGCTTAAAAAAATTAAAAGAAAAAACAAATATTCAATTGCTTGAATTGTGAAAAACGATTTTGGTAATATTTGGCAAGGGAGTACTTTTACCTATTCTGATGGAGGGAAGTGGCGGCCGAGCGAGCGATTGGCGCAGCAAAGCCGATGTAGACGCCTCGGGCGCGATCCCTCTCGATTTTTCCCATTCGTGTAATTTTCTAGTGAACGATCGTGATATTCCTAAAACAAAATATTCACGATGAGTCGAAATTGATGCGCAATGTGGAGAAATATATTTGTAATAGTATCTAAATATGAACTAAGTTCTGTTTCAATATTTTAATACAGTTGTATGACTATTTCCTTAAAAAATTAACACAGATACTCAAAAACTACCGAAATTCTGACTACATGATTTTAAATTGGAATCACCAAAAGAAGATTATATTTAAATTAAATTATAGGCGAAAAAGTATTTAAATTTAAGGGCAAAGGGATTCGTTTTGAATGATAACAATTGTCTATCAGTTTAAGCGAGCATATTCATGCGGCATCACAATGTTGGTTTCTGATTATGTCAAGAAATCTAAGTTGGGGTGGATGAAAAGTACGAAGCCAATCTTATTGAGAAAAGACTCGCTTCACTTCATTTAGAATGTATGCCAAAAATACCTTCAAATCTGAAAAATCCTGCTCCAGTTTGTACTAAGACTTCTTTCTTTTGCGGTCCTCCAATCTTTTTCAGCTTGGCATGTCTGCAAAGTTCATATGATTAATAAAAGGTTTATGTATCCCGACCAATGTAAGACGCGAGATTCTCTGCGCGAAAAATCCATAGTCTGAGCAGGCCAAGTCAACAAGTGCGTGGGATAATTTTAAGCTTTTTGCAAACAACAATCATACATAACATTTTTTACTATGCGTTACTATCCTAAAAAATGAATTATAGCAAGAGCCATCAGCTAACCACTAGCCCATCATAACTTTCTCCTACATATTCTAGAGAAAACTTCTATTAAAATGTAATATGCTCCATATTGGGAACGGATATGGAAAAACAAAATTATATATCAAATTTAGATTATTCCAAATTTGGAAAATTCCATCAAGCACCCTCAGTCGATGTCTTAAATTATATATTATATTTCTTCAAAAATTATGCTTAATTTGAATGTTTTGTATTGGAGTACTCTCCAGCCCGTGATAAGTGCGCGGGGGTTATAAAACTGATGCGTGGCCGCGCACCAGCGCAGCTTAGAGAGATCCCGTTTCAACTTATACTATTGTAATCACATTTCGTGGCACTTGTTCTGTTACTAAATGTGACACGTGTTTCACCTCTTTAAGAATCATCTTCAAACTAACTATATAGCAAGGTTATTTATTTATAAGGTAAACAATGACTCTACTTCTTAACTTAAAAATGAAGGGTGAGGTGAGATTATTTCTTCGTACCGGATAAGTGTATGTACGTGTGCATATCATATTTATTATATATAGCTAAGTATTTTAAATACAATTAGATATATTTATGTTGCGGACTATGATGTCTCCAGTACTAAATAAAACATCGCTATTACAGAGATACAAAGGATACTAAGTCTTCAGGTCTCTGCACCTCGATACCGCCCAATACATCTGATCTAACCGTTCTAGTATCAGTTTTTTTTACAGAGTAATAATGTAGTAAAGTTTTAAGCGGGCAAAAAATTGACAGCTAACGAAATTGATCAGAAATAGGCCAAACCATTACGTATATTATAACGTAAACATAACAATAAACATTTTTTTGAAAAACGCTGCACGGCAGCCTGTCATTCCTTTCCTTAGAGATCGCATAAACTACTTAGTTATTCTAATGTCGAATGCGGGATAGATTGCTTTAAATTCTAAATAAATCGTTTAGCCAACGATTTTTAAAGTAAATATACAACTCTGCTTTTCTCAACTCATATGAGATGTCGACAGCACAAGAGTATTTCAAAATATGCGACTGAATTATTATTTTATGGTGCATTTCTGATATTATAATAAGAATAATATTTTGAATCGTTAAAATGTTGAACATTTCACTGACGACCTGTGCTTCGCCTCTTTAGGCATTCGAGTACACGGATGTAATCGAATTGTCAGTTAGTAAATAGTTTATATCGTCTATAGAAAAGTTTCATTCGTAAGACTATAGAAATATTTATTTTTTACATTAAAATTTAAAAGGTTTGTTAAATATGACAAACTTTTCATCTCTGTCGTGGTCCCTCGGCGTTCGCTCCGCTTCGTCTCCCGTGTAGGCGGGCACGCTGTTCGTCGCCTTCAGCCTCTTCCACTCATCTGCAAAATAAGAACGAAAAATCATTTTAAATATTAATAGCCGAAAAAAATACTGTAAAGACTGTAAACTATCTGGGCTGGTCAAATTGGTTGAAAGGCCGGATTGCACTTGTGGACATTACCATCAGGACGCTAATTACGTTCTGTGGGACTGCCCGAGATGAATGCCGAACGAGCAGAGCTGATTGTTGCGGTCCGCCTGCACACTGGCCCGATAGACCACGCTGACTTGATCTCATGTCAACTTAAAAGCATTCGATAAATTTGCAACATCATACGGTGATCGGGATATTCGTGATTCCTCTTTAGATTCAATGCGGAGTAGATTAGCCTCTACCGCCACGGCGACAAAATTAATAATTAATTTCACTTCTTTCAGCCAAGCGGTTGAACCAGTATCTTTTCCTTTTTTTAAAACGCTTTTTCGCAAGGTCAATGTGGGAAAACCGCTAATTCGTTTTCACAAGAACACGACATCATTTCGAGGGAAATGAGTTGTAATACTGGTCATATTATGGTGGGTTCAAGAATTCCTCTAGAAAGTATAGTACATTCTATTTTCTATTGTTCAGAAGAGATGACTTCCATATCTTTCTGTGAGAAGTATTTGTCTAATACGAAAAATATGACAGTTGAATAAATCAAACTTATAAGAGAAGTTTGTGTGTGGCAAATTTCGTTTTCTACTAAGATAATGGAATGGTAAGGTGGGTTATGGTTATGTACAGTAAGGTTTATATGAGAGTGCAGTACGAAAATGAAAAATTTGTTTACGTATCGGTACAAGGATTTTTGGTTGTCGGAGGAAAAGGGGCGTTTTTTAGGAACGTGTGTCGCCCATCAACTAGTCCGCTTGCCTTTTAAATACCACCAAATAGGAAAGTAGCCGCATAATTGATCGATTAACTTAATATGTAAAAATATACCGATACCTAATTTTTTCCGGAAGTCTTCCGAAAGCTGATCCCTGGTAGGGACAGGGACACCGCCCCTGGCTCTATCGCTCTCCTGAAGCTTTCGCCTGAACTCCAATGGCAGTCTCTCGTCATCCGTGGCAGCGACGATCCCTGGAGTCGAAGGCCCTGAACTGCCTCTTCCGCCTGAGATTTCAATATTAATAATAAATCGATTTTGAGAAAGGAATGCAATTTTTTATTGAAGATTTTGATAATTTTTATTTAATTTCAGTACGTATAACTAGATTGTACATTTCCATATATTTCGTCACTAACGACCCGAGATTCGCCTATCGGCATCTTCATCAAATTCTCTTTTTCGAAGAGAGTAGAGATATACGGATAGAGATAGGACAGGACTAGTGGTTAGGTAATCACTCAGAAATTTTAGACATCAGAAACATCCATGCCTTCGATTGAAAACTCAATTTATGAAAAATCCGTGAGTTCCGTAATCAAAGCCGACGACGTTGACCACTACACCACGGGTCACTGACGCAGTACAATATATTATTATGGTCAAAATGTGGAGTTCTGGACAAAATTGCGGTAATTAAAAAAAATATCGAGAGTTGACGGTCTTATATTAAACCTACCCGAGATCTGAGTCCATTCTCCGGCTCTTCCGCCGGGATGGGCCGAAGCCCTGTCGCTGAGCTCCCGCCCGAGCCTGCTTCGGAGGACGGCGTAGTCCCTGCGGATCTCCTCCGCTATGTTTGCGGCCTCCGATGGTCGATCGCCATCTACGATTTCGTCACCTTCTGGAATAGTTATAAGTGACAATATTATTAATATTTAGCTACATGTGCTCTAAAGCAGGAGTCTCCAAATTTTTTCTAGCCAGCGAATGAGATATCTATGGCGCAGGGTACGGGGATTCAACGTCGTCATTGCTGGAAGTATATTTTTATGACATTTTTTCGTGACTTTTTTTCGCACTCGGCACTACTTATTTGTGTGAAAAGAAATTCTCGAATATGAAATATACAAAAAACATTTCCAGATAAAAATTAGGCCTCTTCTTAGATATTGAAAAAGCCTTCGACAGGGTATGAACCGTAGGGCTTGTATTCAAAATGTCATAGGCTGGCATAGGATTACCACGGGTCAAGATCCTCAACTCATTCGTGACAGGCAGACGTTTCAAAGTCCAAATGGATGAAACCCGGTCCTCACTAAGGTCGACCCAGGCGGGAGTTCCGTAAGGCTCTGCCCATATTTTATAACATAAACACGCATTACTTTTAAAGTGTTAACTGTCAATTGTTGGTGGAAAGACATTATATTTTAAAAAATAAAACACAATTCGTTTGTACTACTTCCACATATTTATAATGATCAGGTCCGGTTTCACTCATCACGATCATTATCAACATCAGTTGATAATGCTCGTGATGAGCGAAACCGATCCTGATAATTATAAATATGTGGAAGTAGTACAAACGAATTGTGTTTTATTTTTTAAAATATACACGCATGACATTCCTTACGTCGGGGGAAATGATACGATCATAGCTCAGTACGCAGATGATACGGCTATTTTAGCAAAATCCCGTAACCGGCAAAGTGCTGTCACACAAATACAATCAGTCGCCAATACCATAACGGATTAGTGTGACAACTGGAGAATCAAAATTAATGCTGAAAAGAGCGCGGCAGTTATGTTTTCTAATGGGTTCATTAGAAAACCCAATTTTGATTGCATTTGCATTCACTCATTGACTATATTTTGTGTGTGTTACATTAGGTGCGGTCCACGGTGATAGTTTCAAAATTCAAATTTTATAAATAATTGATTGACTATATTTTGTGGATGTTCAACTTTCCACATAAGCTTGCCCTTCATCTCGGGCGAAGCTTGGTAATAAATACTAGTATAATATATTTCATACATTTTAAAAAATACCTTATCTACATACAACTAATGTGTTGTTAACTATGATTTTTCTAACATTGAAGATGTCAGTAAATAAGATTAAATTAATAATTTCCCGGTCATGATTAGATGATTAGATGATTAGAGTATCTCGAGTGCAAAACACTTAATCATCGTAATCAATTTACTTGCACTGATAAAGGTACATAATTGAAAGCGTAATATTTTCTCCGCGGTGCAGAAGGGGTTTATGATTACCTATCACATCTGAGAAGGTGGGATTTTTTTAATTTATAACAGTATTTCTGGAAGCAATTAAGCCAGCGTTATCTATTATATTAAATTACTTCACACTATGACGTTACCGTGCAGTACTTGTTACCGTGCAGTTTATTCTTTCTCGCCAGTTTATTTAATGACAAAGAATCCCAAGAGGGCATTTATTTTGTTGAATTGGTATAATAATTACAATATAATGCAGCAAAAATATTTACTTCTACAAAAACTATTCTTTTAGTAATTTCAGATATCTACTGAGGCTGCTCGATGAAATTTCAATATCAAATTGTATACATTTCCATATGTTTTGTCACTAAAGATCCAGGATTTGCCATTCAGCACCTTCAGGCATTCGAGTAAACGGATGAATTCGAACTGACAGTAAATAGTTTATATCGTTTATAATAGTTCTGACAGTCCCTATATTGTAATATAAATTCTGGCATTTATAAAACACCCACAAAATATAGTGCAGGCGGTCACTTTGGTTTGGGGAAAATCACACGTACATTGAATATTAGAGTAAGTATCAGAGCATATAGCAGCCTTTAGATTAAAAAATATACTAATATTCAGAGAATAACGCGTTAACCGTGGGCGAAGGTGTTAAAATATTGCATCAAAACTTGGGGAATCATATGTTACTATATCAGGAGAATTCGGGAGTAGTGATAGAAAGAAGTACTAGCTAATCCCTTTCGCTGCGTCCCTTTTTTAGGATCGGATTGGTAGGAGGGAATCTCAGATGTCACAAAAAGCCATGCCATTGACCATAAATACATACATCGATTGAAAAATTAATATGCTAAGCTGTCCGTGACGGCGATGACCACTGCACCGCGGACAAATCTTATTGCATACTCATTAAAAACAAAGTTGCATCGACAGCTTTGAGAGCCAATGTTATAGATTGTATTCACAATCAATATTGCTATTTTGTTATTAAAATGAGTACTCTTTATCTTATAAATAGTTTTGTGTATCTTTGATTTTTTTTCTTGAGTATATGCGATATCTTCTTTGAAATAATATATATTGCACCGCCACATGTCATATAAATAGATGTGTTTTGCTATATTATAGTCCAGTTATTGATTGTATTTCATCGCACAGTGTAAATCTTACGATACTCTCGTCAACTAACATGGCTCGCGGGAAGATATTTTTGGCGGCGGTGCTGACATGTCTATTGCAGGTGAGATATATTTATTGACTCCAGGAATAGCTTTTTGCGTATAAGAAAAAATTGATCGCCAATGTCAATTTTCTCTTCTCGTCTTTGAACATAAAACTTGAACGAGATAGCAGTATGAACAAGTTAACGCACGACACTTGATTCTTACGACCACCTTCAATTGAAAAATCTTTTATTTTGTTTTTGTTTGTAATTGTTTATGTGATGATTGGAAACTGAAAGTCTTTATAAACCTTCCCGTTTCCATGCTAAAAAAATCCCTTTGGATCTCATGCAGTCCCATTACTTTACCGTGTGGGTTTTGTCGTATAAACGCATTTATAAAGTGAAATGACAATTTCAAAGAGTGAAATATGGTTTTATGTAGTATTTAGTAATTATTTTAAGTCATATTTTGTGTGTAAAACCTAAAATACATATCGAACTGTGTGAAATTATCAAAAGACGCAAGAATCGAAATTCTTCATAGCAGAACAAGCTCGAGACTCGAGACGTATCTCGGTGCCGTTTGAAAAGAAACGGTTGCATACGGTAGGTAAGGTCATGCATCTCGGATCGTTACTATACTATACTATACTAATTTTTACTAAACTATATTTAATACTATACTGTAATGTTGTTTTGTAAAATTGGCGAGGTTTTCAAATTATGATAATTATACAAAGAATACGTTAACTGTAATGTATTTTTAATTATACGCAGAACTATTTTACATACAAATAGCAAAATTGTCAATTTTTTGTATGACCTTTTTCACAGATAATTTAAAGGTTTAAAAACCGAGATAACGCAATGTTACGACATGAGTACGGAAGGGTTAACATCAATATCAATGCTCAAGCAGATATCAAAGTCAAATTTGGATTATTGAGATTTTGTACACTTCCATGTATTTTGTCACTAACGATCCGGGTTTCGCCTTTCGGCATCTTCAGGCATTCGTGTGCTCGAATGCCTGAAGATGCCGAAAGGCGAAACCTGGGTCGTTAGTGACAAAATACATGGAAGTGTACAAAATCTCAATAATCCAAATTTGATATTGAAATTCCATCGAGCACCCTCAGTCGATGTCTTAAATTATAAAAAGATATCAAAGTGATAATATTTTTTCTTAATTTATCTTACATATAAACTATTTAAAAGCTGTCAGGTACATCATCCTGTGCAAAATTTCTTAAGAATAACTTAATATGACTAAAGTATAGTGAACCGTTTTTCCAATACACATGTTTGCAGGGCTTGAATTCCGGCGATGCGCGATCGACGGATTTCTTCTTGAGAGGAGCCAGCGACGACTTCGAGGACTCTGTGTCTGAAGTTTTAGCAGAATACGACAATCTGTCAGATGATATTCAAGAAATTTCAAAGCAGATTGAGGCCTATAGCGACGATCTCACAACTCTGGATGCTGTAGTGTTCGGACCCAACCGAGACATTTTTCACGCTGATAACAAAGTACGAACTTTTGATCAAATCATTAATGTTTGGAGAGCCAAAAAATAGCCATTCATGTCGTTTAACAAAAAGAATTATCGTATATTGTTAACTATTTTAGAACACCATTTAACAGTTTTTATAAAACGAAATGCATTGTTATTATTTACACTAATACTTATAACTACGTCTAATCTATTTATGAATGAAATGCATATACAACACGATTTTAGAGAAATATTTAATATAATATAATAACGGCAGGTTGTATAAATTATAGATAATGAATTTAATCAATAGATTGATTCCGTAATTGAAACGCGTTAAGAAAAGTCTTAGTTTTCCTCATGGCATCTTCATGTTCTGATTTGTCACCTAATTTTTATTTTTGACTTTGTTCTTACAAGATTATCACAATTTATACATTCTTTTTGCAGACTTTGGAGTGTTTAATAAAAGAAGATGTGAAAGTTGGAGCCGTTATAGCGGAAGTTAAACAGGCAGTTCAAAAATGCGTCGATGCTGGAAAAAAACAAGTGGAAGCTATCAGAACTAAGCTCGAAGGCTTGAGAGACCAGGTAAGGTTACGTTTTCGATTTTAAACTACTAGCGTCTTAGCAAAGATGCTTCATTGGCAAAGTGAGGGTGACTGCTACCCACTGTGGAACTATTTTTGTATCTCTCTACTTCTATCCCTACATCCTTCAAAAACAAAAGGGTTAACGACCGAGTAACAAGCAGTTATAGTACAAAAACTTCTGTTGAGCTACCTCCATTATGAGGCCATATGCTCCACATTGGAAGCTGACAAGGTTAACAAGAATCAAGATAAACTCTGTAAAATTCGTATCATGGGTTTGATTTCAGATAAAAGAAAAGATTGAAGAAGCCAAAGCTATTTACATTGAATGCTCAAAGGAAAATCCAAACCAACCGCCAGCCATTCTCAACTGTTTGTACATCAAGGTATTTTATTCCACATTATTATTTTCCGACCATACATTTTTAAATAAATGAAAATCAAGTCGTCGTTATAAACAGAGCGCTGGAGTGGAAGTGGAAGCAGTGGAGCAATGGGGAGCAAAGGCCGAAGCAAGGCATATTTCCTCCACTGCTCCAAAAATTATTTATTAATATCAAATTCTCGTCCTAAATTACAATGAATGTGTTTTTTTAAAACACTAACTTTCATTATTAATTTTATCTTTGAGAAATATGATATTTGGCATTTCGTAACACTATAATTATTGTACAAATTATGAAAACAGGTATGCCATAATATGTCCATCGCCGACCCCGTCAAGTATGCCCAATTTTCGAGCGATTGTCGAATAACTATATTCTGAGCTGAAATTATAATTATTGAGTGAGAATAGACAAACTATGAACGATGGTTATTTTACATCATTAATAATTACAAAAACAACCAAAAATGAATAATTACTATGAAAACTTTTTACCCAGAGCACGAAGCGGAGCTGGAGCGGAGCAGTTCAAAAAAGATCCGCTCCAATCCTCTGGTTATAATCACATTAATGGTGCTAATTGTATTTAAAAAAAATGTTTACTTCAATAATAATATGGTCAGGCCCGATTCGGCTTAAATGGCTCCATGGTGTAATGGTTAACGTAGTTGGTTTCGGTCACGGATGTCACAGGCTCTATTACCAGTGAGGGCAGTTTCATATATTGATTTTTCAATCGATTGAATTATGAAACTGACTAACAAGCAGTTTTCGTAGAAAAACTTCTGTTGAGGTACCTCCATTAAGAGGTCATATGTTTTCCACATTGAGAGCGTACATAGTAGAAAAATAAATTATGTTAATAATTTTTCATAGGGAGCCAAAGTAGGCGAAGAGTTGAAAAGCCTGTTCGAAGATTTCCATCACGCTGCGTCTAAGGTTCGTCCCCAGCTGGAAGCGATCGGTGCTCAATTTAGGAAGTGCGCCGCCGCTGCCATCCAAAACGGAGGCCAACAAGTTCAAGAAATAATAAAGGAGTGTCTGAAAGCAAACAACTGAACGTGAACCTAAGGCTTTCAATCTGCCCCGACTGCCATTTGATAGGAAACCTTTGCTCGAAATAATTATAGAATTTTTATCAACATTCAATAATTTACATTTTACGCCATTGCTGAATTTTCTGTTTTTTTATATATTGATTGTCATGTATATATGTATTGATAAATAATCAAAACAACCAATTGTATCACTTATATTGTAATTTTATTTCCCTCAATTTTAATGCACCCAAGCAGATTTTCCACAAAATCGATTAGAACATTTCTAGCACGAAGAAAACTTTCTTCTGCAACAAGATTTACAAGCATGTATATTAATTTATAATATGCACCAATTGGTAGGTAGATGAAAAGTTATTAAGCGATTCATTAACGTTTAGTTTATTTGGAGCACAATAAATAGATTATTTTCTGGTATAATAATAATTTATCAATGCAAGGTCATTTAATCATAGTTAATAAATAGTTGAAATTGTTTTTTTTTTATAAAACAATGCAAAAAAATCAGTAAAATATATTGTTGTCAAAATCATCTGTTCCTGTCTACGGTAATTACAAAATATAAGAAGGATGGAGACCACAATACATAAATGTATTAATTATGTCATCAGTCGGGTCCGTGGTGCAGAGGTAAACGTTGTTGGCTTCGGTTACGGTGTCACGGGTTGGAATCTCAATACGGGCAGTTTCATCAATCGATTTATAGATTTTTGTTCGAAAGCATGGATGTTTGTGATATCAAAAATACCTCCCACCTATTCGATCCTTAAAACGAGGTGTAGCCTTACACTCTTCGAAAAACGAGAGGTTGCGCAACCGATTAACAACCAGTCTTGGTAGAAAAACGTGTGGTGGGATAAGCTCGATAACCAGTCCATTTATTTCAAATTGGATGCGGATATAGTTTAAAGAGATATATAATTTAACTATTATGTAAATATTAACCTTTATGCGTAGTGATAGCAATTAGATTACAAGTCCTACCCTAGCCTTATCCTTATATCCCTATGCTAGACTCTAATCACGTTTTATGGGATTGCTCTGAGATGAATTTCGAACGAACTGTTTGCTGTGATGCGCCGTCACACGGATCCAAAGGGCCTCGCTGACTTGATTTCAGCCAATGCTAACTTCACGTAATTTTAAATATTTGCTAATTTTTTTGGTGATCGCCATAACCTTGATTCTTCACTAGAGTCAATGAGCTCGTCTAAAAGAATGGAATTATACACAGGATCCTTAATATCAACTTGATTTAACTGGCTGACATAGTCACATCTTTTTATTATTATTATTCTCAAGCACACCGTGCAGCCCTGCTCGGGACACGAATGAGTTTCAGTGTTCTGAACTTTAGTATGCCTCACCGATACGAAACAAATGAACTAAAGTTGCAATTGCAATCAGTAGTGTACTCAACAAGACAAGAAAATATGAAATCTAAAGCCGCCTGTAAACTAACATCAAAAACTGCACATGGCCGGCAAGATTATTGAATCTATGATCCGGCTACATTTCCATCAATACTATTGCAACCGTATGTTTGGGCAGTGTCTTTCTGATTATGAGCTGACTTCATCGCTGGGATAATTTTGATAATTTTGTTTGGATAAGTGAATTGAGCCAAAACAACAATGGCCGACATTTGTTGCTTATTAAACAGTTGTTGTCACTTTTTCCACAGCGTATGCAACTCTGATTCAATGTGCCCTAAATTCACATTTGGCCGCTTTTTGAGTGCAATTTCCGCATTACCATTTAATTTAAAATACATTTTACACATTCGCAACGGGGGAAATATGACCAAAATACGCGCAGCGGTGGGACTGATTCGCAGGAAATGGACAATAGGTCATGGAAAGAATATTATGAAACTGACCAACCGATAATTACGCGACAACAAGTTTGGATGTTCTCCTTAAGGTGTTTCGTAATGAACTGATCAAATTATTTCAATAATATTATGAATCAAACATGAATTATTAGTTATGAGCGATTAATGTCGCCTATATCGAATGAGTGATAAGCGCGTTCCCTGGAGCTAACGTATTAATACCAGTTCATACATTTTTATTTCCCGTCTGAAATATTCAAAATTCACCTAAAACTACTTAGATTTTAACATGAACTATGATACTTACGCACAATTTTTAGGAGGTTGCAATTATAATGATATTAAAATATTGACATTATGAAACTGCTAAGAGGTCATTTTATGTTGTATAAAATAATTCTAAATATTTTTATAACGATTGCAACATAACTATCTACTAGAATACAATTCAGGAGTTTTATTTTGAGTGATTAATTATTGTAGTCAATAAAATATACTAATAAAAACAAGACTTGACACCGAGAATACATCTGACGTCTGACGACGCGAGTAAACAGTTACTGTCAGATCTGGAACATAGACGAAAATATCGACCAGAGCGATAAGGCAATAGATTTATCCTGGCAATATTGCCGTATTATCGATTATGTAAGATATTCAAAACACCGTCCAATCATGTTGCTGCCATACTATGGGTAATACGGGCAACACGTTGCAGCATACAAGAATAGTGTCATGCCAGTCGGTCATTTTGTGGCAATAGCTCCGTGTGTTGTTGTGTTATACACGATCACACATGTTTGGCAGCGTAGTGCCGTAAAATGTTGCTTTGCGTTTACGAGCAGCTTTACTAAACGAAACGCGTGCAGCCGGAAGTTCTCGGTTTCAACCATCTGCGAGAGATATTTGGATGTTGTAGTTATGGAGTAGTGTAGAGACAAGAATAATTCTCCAACCACTTAACTAAGCCGAACTGCAGTCTTCATGTATTGGTGTCAAGAATACATGCGTATTGCATACAGAATATAATGACTAATAAATACCCTATATAGCCTATGTTGACATTGTTAACATTGATACCATGACCTGCTTTCATATATGAAAAGTATCCATAACGAAGCTCTAGTCAGAATATGACAACGGATACAATTGAAAACACCTATGTAATAATAATTTGCGAAATTCGTATCTACGCTCGATAAAAATTGTGAAATGAAAGAAATTTTAATGTCTTATATAGAACTTTACATTTCTTTGTCTATTTTCGCTCACTATGTGGAGCATATGGCCTCAATGATTCTCTGCCACCCGGCGATTGCTCTGCTTCCTCCTGTGACTTGCCAGAATCCTTCAGCCCCGTCGAGTACATTCTGTGGATAGTTCCCGACGGTTTTCAAGGACGACGGGATGCCACCGGTCGGAAAACAAGGCTAGCAGGATTGAGGCTCTCCGCGGGCATCTACAGCACGTGTGGCTCGTTCCAACGTCACTCCATGACCGCTAACGTAACAGGGTGCTGTTCGATACGTTCCCTAATCTTCGAGTTCCTCACGAAATCAAATCACCTCACCCCCAATATTAAATACAAGCATTTACTCATTTTACGGTTTTTCTGAGTCTTAGTCAAGTGCCATGATTCGCTACCGTGAAAAAATGGCATTCAGCTTTAATCGCGTATAGATGCATGTCCCATAAGGTCTGAATTGAGTTGCGCTTAATTCATTCATCATTTTACACTGCAGGAGCTTGAATACTTAATCAATTCATTATTTTATTTTGACTTACAATTAAATGCACTTTTGTTTAGATCGTATTCACTTTCATAAAAATAGTTTTCACTTATAACAAATGCACTCTACAAAAAACAAATTTTTTCACTAAAAATAAAGTGATCCCACATATTAAATTTATTTATTTTAACATTGAAGTGATACATTACACTTATGAAAAAATATTTTCACATAGATAAAATAGTCTTCACTCAACATAAATACTCACACTTTGAAATCGATAGTTGCACGAAGCTGTAATGAAAGGTCACTTATTCTTTACTACTTGCCTATATTGTCTTTGCTCCACGCATTATAATACATTACACAAACCAAACCAGACCAACCTTAACATAACCTACGACAACTTAACTCACTTTGTTAAAAGAATTCGTGACTAAGTGAAACTATTAAAATCAAAGTTTGAGTGTACTAAGTTAATACTATCTAACACAGAGTGCAATTATTTATAACCCTTTTATTTTATAAAATTAAATCAAAAATGATATGCATGAAATAATCTTTCCTAATAACTAGCTATTTTATTGATAGATTTTTTATGTATTTCATTTATTCTGTCATCATATTAGGATAGCTCTTCTGAAATACATATCTCCATAAGGAGAGGATTGAGATTAAATAGTAACAGAAAATGCCTTCATCCAAAGGAACTGCGAAGCGGGAAGCTTTTGTTCTGAATCGCCCAACATTTTTCAACATCCTCTAAACAACTTGAGTGCATTAAACAAAATAAATACATACGCGAATCGGAAATGAGGTTACATGTGTTATCAAACTTGGAAGACAAATTAGGATTTCCTCACTCACCATATTCCGCGAAGAACGACGAATGCCTCGAAGGACTGGAAGGAGTGGACACCGACGCCGATGTCAGGAAAGCTTTCTTCACCTTTTTCCACTTGGAGTCTCGCCTCCGTACAGCCGGTGAAGCCGCATCTCCGTCGCTGGAGTCTGGCGCGGCGGTCCGCCCCCTCTTTGACGCATCCAAGGATTTCTGTTTTCTCAACGGCACCCGCTGGGGCTCCGCGCCGCGCGGCTCGCCCTCGGGGACGCTATCGACATCCGTGCGTGAACACTTCGCCAGCTCTTCGGACGAGGGGACGGTGATAGTCAGGGTCGGCGTCGTTCGTCTTGACGCGTCTCGCGGTGGGGATATCGCGTCACTTCTCTCCTGGCCGGATGTCTTTCGGCGGGGGGAGTTACGCAAAACTTCCGATGACTCCGAGCGCGAGACGCACCCTCCGTCCGAGAGGGAATGGTTTCCGACCTCCCCCGAAGATTTGACGCTGTTCCGATTCTGTTTCTTTCTCACAGATTCTTTTCGTGTCTGAATTATGTCTTTCATTTTACCCCATGGTGTTTTATGCATCTTATTAATTGAAGGACTCGACGCTTCCTCTTCCTAAGAATGAAAACGAAAACATTCAATGTAATTTAGATAGTAATTAAACAAAATGTCTTGAATGCCTATCTCAGTGGGAGCTTTCCCTAAATTTCGTAGTTACATAAATACTTGTTTCAATTGTATATTTAAATAACATATTGGTAATCCATTAAGACCTTTAAAATCTCAAGGGGAAAATCTTTTAATATTATTCATACATTAGAAGAGTATGCTCCAGAATTTAGTATTATTTGTTCCTGATAAACGATATAATTATATTAACAACTCAATAAATATATCTATCTTACAATTGATGTAGTAAGCCTGTGTATTTTTAATAACAATAAATTGTTAATTCTACAGCGCATTTGTTGCAAATGTTAAACATATTAAATTTTCAATCATAACTATAGTTTTGTTGTTCAAATATTTTGCTATGTGATCTTATATTGAATGGTTTGATTAGATTAGTTTTATTTTTAATTACGTTGTTCTAATTTACCTCAATTATTTGTTGTAATACCGGAATTACGTCCACATATACGTCCAATTATGCAAACCCTAAATCGCATGCTTGATAACAAAAGAACGTATCTTGAAAATATACGAAATTCAGTTATATACACCAAAAAAATGCACTGTCATCTGTTTACTACCCAAAGGCATTTGTTATCAATTCAGAAAAAGATTTTATAAGCCGGGCGTATCACTAAAATGTGTAAAAAATTATACTTCTAAATATACTTCTTAAATATATCAGCGTGTATACCAGATTCTCATATCTGTGAACATCTAGACACGTCCTTATGTTTTTAAATATGCGATATTTGCATAAAAATGGTACAAAAAAACTCACGACGGGATTTTGTCCAGAAATCGAGTCCAATACGACGGAGCTGTCCAGCGATCTACTCCGCCTCGGGTTTTCATCTGAAAACAAACAAAGCGAGAAATTATTTTCATCGTTTCATCGTGAATAATTCTTATATAAATATTTACCAAATTAAAAGGAATCGAGAAAACCGACCGACGCAAATGAGTCATACAAATAAACAACCTCCAATTTTTATTTTATTCGACGTATTTATGACGATCGCTGCGCTGTTGCGACTCGACTCTGTGGCTACAAATTATTTTTAAAGGCTACCATTATAATTATTTTTCGACCGGTCTTACAGTATTCACAGTTCAATTGGCGCACCAGCTAATTGGGACAACCGGATATTTGGGACAAATCCCAAATAACAGAAACCAAATGAAGATACTAACCCCGTATCTTATGTAAGCGAAGTCGATGCGACGCGGTTTGCAATAATTTACGTCAAAGCGATACGATGAAGTAACGCTGTCCTACGTGCACACAAACTCATTCCGCTTCACCAGCCATCAGTTAGCGTTGCACATTCATTATGAACGGAGGTAACGCTTTTCAAATAAAACTCATATCTTAAATACACAAATTTACAGAAATATCTTTCGCAAAGAAGCAGAACTAATATGATGTATTTAGAATGACACATTCATGGAAAATATCATCATTTATCTGAATAGTTACGAAATCAATCACTTTGATTCAAGGAGTATGCTCGAATGTTCCTTACAACATTTGACTACATCGTAAGCGCGGTAAAACTCGTAAAAAAGATTATAAACCACTAAGATATCTTTTATTTCTTTTGTGCCACAGTACGGGACGTTCTGTTATGGCTCTGATAAAAACTTCTACGTCTGACATGATGAAATAGCAAACCCTGCTGCTCCTGCTTTGCGCGAAAATATCAAACCAACTGATCACCCCGTTTCGCTTCGTTCGCAGTGTGTTATCTCTCACGTAGGCCACTCCAAGAAGCGTAGAACGTTTGATATTTTCGTGCCGCGTCGCGTCGCTTCGCATCGACTTCGCCTATGTAAGACATCGCGTAATAGTAGTTTACTTCGGCTATTCGAGACGTCATTCCGTTTAATTGGAACGAAAAAAATATTATGTCAACATATAAAAATGTAGTATCTTATAAAGGAAATGATGATTGTGTAGATGCAATTTTTGAATTTATTAAACAAAAGCATTAAGCGAAGACGACAACAGAGATGATGAGTATTCCCTTATTCATAAGAGCAGCCAGGAGACAAAAAATAGACCAATTGTTTTATGCGAGAAAGCAATGACGATAGCTCAACATCCGCATTGTGCTGGTTTTGTCCAATTGCAATCCTATGAAAACAAGAGAAAAACTTGATGAATTTCTAAAGAAATAAATTATTTTGGGAAAGAATTCGTATTTTTATTAGTTTTATTAATTATTTTGTTGAAACTTATTAATTATTTTTTGTTTTAAAACAGTCAATTCTATAATTACTCTTTTTTTCATACAGTTGGCATTTTAATTTATATATAAACGCTTAGCCACCTGTCAGCCAGCTAATAAGCGAACCTTTCAAAATCATTCTGAATGACGTCTCAGATCGATAGTGTAGGTTGACTACTTTGCCAATTTTCAATGTTTTCCTTTTTTAATTTTTTTGCTATGTTTTAAACGTTTTTTTATATTGCAAAAACCATAAACTTATAAGTTGTAGTTTTTGTAATGTAGGTATATTTAAAAAAAAAATTGCATTTGAATTCCCGAAAATCCCCAATGAATTGATTTAGAAGTCATCTTCAGAATCTATATTTATCATAAATTCTTTATTTTTTTTGATCATAGTGTGTTCTTTATTTAGTTTGCTAAATGCGTTAACGGCATTTGTTTCTAGCTCCCCTAGAATACTTAAAAAAGTTCGTATCGAAAACCCACTCAAATACACCTATTGGTCTAGAGTAGGTGGGGTGGGTTTTTTTATGTTGGAAAGTTGCACTAAGTTGGATGTAACCTCAAAAAATAGTTGTAATTAATAATGCAGTTTATTTTTAAAATCTAGTTTATTTTTAAAATTCAAACTTGCTTTAAAAGTAGGACACGAATTACTCTTCAATATTTTAAATATTTCTTTCGAGCTTTCAAACACCCAGCGACGTAATCAAGTGCCCGAATTCTCAATAAAGTCTTTCATAATGGATTTGTATATTTTTATCTATAATGCATTCATGTCCCTACCCAGTCACGCCCTCTCTGAATCGAAAAACAGAACGTTCACAATGAGAGCATCCAACTACTATTCGCTTCCTTGCCCCATGCTTGCTTCCTTGCCATCTCTGATGAGTCTTATTTATAAGATAGGTTAAATGATTAACTTGAAAAAACATTATTAACTCTTTGATAAGTGAGTTATTTTTTATTAAATTAGATTTTTGTATATTTTGATTATTTTTAATCAATCCGGGACGAATATTACTTTTTATTTCAAGAAGTGAATATTTTTTTAGAATTGTAATACGCATATTAAAAAATGAAAATGAAATATAATAATTCATTATTACTTTAAAATAATTATCTCAAAGCTTTTACTTCCAATTTGGCTCTAGATCTTTATTGCGTGCATCTATCAGCATGTGGCATTCAGGGGGATTCCAGGAAAGGAGTATAACCTAAATGAATTTCTACGCTCAATATTACATGGTTACAGATTTGTACTCAAATATTAACATTTTTATAAAATTCTGTAGTACATTTGATAAAGATAATAAAAATAATATATGTAGAGTATCCATCTCTGAAAAAATAATTATATTTCAATTAATAGTATGAGAATGGCAGTAGATAATAGATGACAAAATACGTCGCCGTACTACTTAAAGGGTTAAGATGCTACATTTGAAGTTATTACATATTGAATTCAAGCTTGTTTTCCAAAAACAAATTTGGACTATTCTATTAATGAAACCATATAAAGATGGAAACTGCCCTAATTTCTAGTTTACAAGGATAGAGAACAATTCTTGGGAGAGTGCGCAGGTGGCGGTGCCAAAAATTTAAACGATTTATTTGTAGCGGAAAATAATCGGCCATACGGATGAAAATTGGACGGGGGCCAAAAAAATAGTCTGCCAAATATCGCAAACGTAATCATCTTCATTCAGCGCCATCCATTAAAAAAATTAAGCTAATCAACCGTAATTCCTGAGCATTATAAACTTAGTGGTCGCAATACTCTGCAGCAGCACGCTGGTAAATGTTTTTTTTAATCTGTATATGATGCCTATGCAAGGAAATCGAATATTAATTTCTGATTTCCAGCTAAATTTGTCTCAGGCATGCTCACATTTAATAGTTTGAACGCTCGAAGAGAAGTGTTCCTGATCACCATCGGAGTGCCGTGGATGTCTCTCTATTTCTATCAGACAAGCGCCTGCCAGCCACATATTTCTTACGAGGCCAAAATGAGAATTCCCCCATTCTTAAGAATATCAAGCTTTATGTTCCTGAACATTTTTTGAGGAATCGTGGACATTTGAATTTACAATGTTAATTTCTCTGTTAATTCCCAATGTTTACTATCTTTAAACGTGTTTTACAATAACTTACAATATTTATTTTGCTATACACATAAATACGTATAATAAATAATCTCTCTTTAATTAGTATATGCATTTAAAAGTGAAAAAATATGCGTTTACATATCGACCGTGGAAAGGAAAAAGGACATAACCCACACACAAAAAATATTGTGTATAAATCAAACAAAACGTGTATTAAATTTTATTACTTTCGCTATCCGTCATCATTTTGTAAAAATTAAAATAAATTGAATAACCAATAATAAAAAAAATATTACTTCTATAGAGGGCACGTGCTGTATTATTCCAGCTAATAGAATGACTTTAAAATAGTACAAATATGTAACGAAATGTTTGCAATAACAGTTATTGAAAATATTTCGTTACAGTTAGCAGTTACTGCTAATTCTAAAACCAAGGTTTGTTACACATTTTGTGCGTGCCCCTCGCTCGCTCGCCTACTCATTTCGATGAGCAATAAAGAGAAAGCTTCCTGCACATTTAATTATATACGGCTCAGCGCCGGTGAATCCAAATTCAATGAATACAACCAACATATAAACAAATAATGCTAGCGAGTTGTATTACTTGTGTTGTAATGATTTCGCAAAATCAATGGGAAAGGTAGTGTAAGGTTAGATTTATAAAAAACATTATAGCAGTTAAGGTGCGGTCAAATGTCGATATACTTTTGATGCCTAGAACGCTGCGAGGAATCCAAAATATCTCAATAAATCACTACAACTACAAAATCATTGCTGTTAGTGAATCATGTATGGGAAATTCCAGAACAACGCTGAAGAAATTATTACAGTCATTATAAACTTCGTCATGCGGCACATACATGAATTGCAACTTATTTGTCATGTGATATAAATACACAATTGGGAAAAAATGACCGCGCTCAGTCTCAGTCGGTATAGACAAGGCGTCGTCAAATTGAGTCTTGTTTCGTGTCGTTTGCACTATTTCTTGGGGTAGACCGAGCGGTTCTTCGATAATAGTATTGAATGTCAAAATAAAACTAGAACATTCGGTGAAACTATTATATTATTATGTCAACAATAATTTTCAAGCAATATACATATAGGTAGTTTACTGTGCAGAAATATCGTCGTTGGTAACTTGCAGTGGTACTTAAAATCATAATATAAATTAATATACTCCTTGTAATATATTGAAACTCTCCAAGGTAACTCAAGGTAGTCTGTCATTAAATTAGTTTTAAAAGACGCTTGTGAATTTTGTGTATTTTCTCTGTTTATTTATGTTATTATTTCAAATCTCTTCTTTTTATTCAGGAATTCTTACCTTGCTTATATAGATAAAAGACTTATGTTGGAATTCCCCAACATAAAATGATAAAATAGCCCAATGAACCTCGACTACGCGCTATGTGGACATATCCATTTCGACTAAATGAATATGTTCATATTTATAACGTATTATAAATAAATTGGATTTAACGGACATTGATTTTTCTATCGACTTATGGAGTATTCAAAAAAAGGGTGTACTTTAAAAAATACTTCTGGCCCAATAGGTCACACTGACTTGATCTCAACCAAGGTCAAGTTAAAGGCATTCGATAAATCTGCAACATCATATGGGGATCTCGATATTCTCAATTCCTCTTTAGATTCAACGAGGAGTAGATTAAACTCTACCCACAGGCGTAGCATAGGGAGGAGCGGGGGGTAGCCCTTTTTAGGGGGCGGCATTTTCAAAAATGAATAGAAAATTTCGACAGTAAAAAATAAACATTTTTTTATATTTACATAATCAATGCAAGCTATATTCCATTCATCATGTTTTCTTCCATCTAATTTATGACTCGCTGACAAAATATACTTTTCTAGGGGCGTCATTTTTTAAAATGAATACAAAGTTATATAGGTAATAAACAAATAAGAATTGTTATGCCTTGTGATTCACTGACAAAATATATTTCTTTTCTGAAAGATCTAAGAATAATTATGAACCCTCAATGTTGCAAATATTGAAATGCTTGTGATTTATTTCCTCGCAATTGTGCTACTAGCTCTGAAAGAAGTTGGTCGAAAATGAAATTAATAAAAAAAACAATTTAATATCAACAGTGAGCAATTTGCGATTAAAAAATACTTTTAATAGCACACCAACTGGCAGATAAAATAGATTTTTATGTTGCTAAGAACAAAGCTAGGAAAAATATTTTTTTTCAAAATGCTATTTTAGTATAAAATCTACTGAATATCACCGAATATTCACAATTTTCAATTTGTTTTTATGTTTCCATATTGACAATAAATAAAAATATTATTTAAATGACTTGAATGATTTTTTGACATATTTGAAAAACAAACCTGCGGGACTTTATTAATTTAATATGAAATATAACATTTGTAAATGACAGGATTGTAAAAATATAGGGTAGTTTATTCAAGAAATTATTTGTATACATAAAAAAATTTGCCTTAGGCGCAATCTTCTACGTCGTAGTGTTAATAAAAAAAAGGAATAGGTCATTTAAAAAATAGCCTTAACCCAACACCATTGGCCAATACGAAATCAACATATTTTGAAAAAAATTATTAATATTCAATATAAGTAATATGTTTTCCAAGAAATTATATTTATTCTTCATTAAAATTGGTGATGGTTACAAAAAATTTTGGAGAAAACGTGGGGGGGGGGGGCGGTAAATTCAAACACCGCCCCGGGTGGCACAAACCCTGGCTACGCCACTGACTCTCCTCTTTTTCTGCTCTTATTTGGATGCTTAAACTAAGTGGCTTGCTCAGCCAGTTTTTCCTTATTTTTCTCTTTTCATTTTTTAATCACAATAGTGCATGGTTAAAAGATCGGTCCCATGCAGCTCTGCACCGGGTCAAGAACGTGTGGAGTAATTTCGTTTCTTTTCTTGATCGTTATTGCGTTATGGAAGGCGGCCGTGCAACAGCGGCTGCATACACATAACGGGTGGGGGTGGAGCAACTAATTTGTTGTTTAAAGGTACAAAAGCTCTAAAAAATTCAATAAAAAAGTATTTATTGCCAAGAGAAAGAATAAAATAATGCTTGGATACGACTATGAAATGACATTTATAATATAAAATAGTTTTTCATATTAAAAACGAGATTTGACAGTTGTTACTACGGGATAATGTCATGACAGGAATTTCATAAGCTACCGAAATGATGAAAAAATATTACTAAAATTAAATACCGACTGAAGACAAATTATTTTTTTATTTATTACCGCATAATTAAAAAAGGCGTGGTTGATTATAAGTGACAACTCTAATTTTCCGGTGTAAATATAATATAACGGCTGCCATGAGCGAACAACAATAATTATACTTCATATTTATGAATATTAATGTAGTTTAGTGTAAGTTGGCGGCAGCGTCTCTGTTGACCGGTGGCCGGTCAAAAATAACCGCGTTCTATTTTTGAAAATCTACGGAAATAGACGGCGACATCTGCCGGCGCTCTCTCGCTCCTTCCGGTCTTCTGTCAAAACGCGGAAACTACTCGCGCGATATTACGAGCGTCTTCGTATGACTACTGAAAAGACTTAAATGCAATTTCCCACTCCCTTACAACTATTATTGTCGTGTAACATCATGTGAAAAATACTCGACTAAAGACTGATTACATGTTTTTACCTTACTTACTCTTATAAATGTGACAATGCAAATCTTAATAAAAGAGATGAGTTCCTCAAGGCATTCTGACTTACGGTTGTACAGGTCGATCGCACTAGGGCTTCTAGTCCCCGGACTCCGGTCAATCAGTCAATACTGTAATCCTGGAATTCTTTTAATATCAATCCTAGTATTTCGGGATTCACTGTATGTGCACATTTCAAATTAAATACCGCAATACATAATTAATATAATATATGTATTGTGGTCGACCTGATTCCCACATTTCGTTACAGTCGGTAGATAGGAATAGACGATTTTGATAACAATTTTTTTTTATTGTTCTTTTGCATTATTTTATAAAAAAAATCAATTATAACTATTATGGATAAATATAATTTTACTTTGCAGATGAGGAGGGAAAGACATTTAAAAATATTTTACGTACACCACGCTAAAAAGCAAAAAATAAAACAAAATATAAAACTCTTGTTTATTTTTATTTTTCTGTTTCTTTGTACATGACTATCTGATTCTCAATAAATAAAAAAACCGTTCCAATGCCAAAAAAAACATAAATTCACATTTAAAGTTAAGATATTTGAATATTGATTATAACATGGAATTAAGCTTAATGACCAATATCGGGATTGAAAAATTATTAATCTCGGGATAATGAAAAAGGTCAGGGATTAGATGCCCTAGACCGCACTGATTTGGAATAACGGTGAACTACAATTGTAAATGTTTTTTTAATTTAGAAACAATTTTAAGTTTAGCGGGAAACAATACTTCCATCCTGAGAATAAGTAATAACTGTATCAATTTGTTTTTATGCTGCATTTTCTAGTTTGCCTGATGCATCTCACTTGCCGTCCTCCACCCATCACTTCTTTCCCATCCGTTAATTTTATATGACCGAATTCAATGGCGTAACAGAAGTTATGCCCATCCACAGTTTTTTCCTTAATTGGGAGTGTATTAGGAGCAACTGTCCAAGACTTGGTGGCGTGCACTTAAGTGTGCAGAAACGAAAAACTTCTGAGTTGAGGTCTAATCGCTCTCCGCATGACTCGTTTTTTAAAGGACTGGTAATTTGCCTTATTCGCCACCAAGTCAACGTGACCGATCGGTCCAATGAAAGGTTGGACCGATTTGCGCAGCTCTTTCCTTTCCTCATGCATTAAATGACAATCCCATAGGATGTATCACCATCCTGCTATATATCACCACATTTGCTTGTTAATCTATCCACTAACCGGGCAAGCTCGAAGGGCTTGCCAGTAAGTAATGAATTGGCTCACCCAGTGATTCGGAATCAACATTTCCTATTGGATCGATCTTTATTTGATAATTATTAAGTTTTTTTTTATATTTTTATTCAACGAACAAATAATACACAACCCGCCCACCACTGTGGTTGCCAGGGTATTCGGGAAAAACTTGGCGAGTGTGAAGTGAACGCGTAGACATATTTATTATGAAATCGCGGAATGCAATACCTACTTACAATTCATTTATACTAATATATATGCTTTAAGACATCGACTGAGGGTGCTTGATGGAATTTCAATATTAAATTTGGATTATTGAGATTTTGTACACTTCCATGTATTTATACATATATGTATAAATACATGGAAGTGTACAAAATCTCAATAATCCAAATTTAATATATATGCGACATAAATATTTTCCTACACGATATTTCCCCATCAAAGTCAACAATGATTCCTATAAAATTATTTAATTGTTAAATGGCATCACCATGTACCGAAATTTACTGTAAATAACGAGTGTTTCGACAAAATTTAAATCATCGTAAAAAGCATAAATAAATCTATTTTACCGTCTTATAAAATAATTATACTCGTAAAACGTTTTTATTTTGAAACCGTTAATGCGTTTGTAAAATAATTACCGCAAGCCCGAATGTAAATTTTTTATGTTTCACCGTTATTTGTGCGTGTTTCTGAAATTAATTTTCGCGAAAAAAGAAACACGTGAATTTGGATCATCAGTAATGAAAAAATTCACCTTAAAATTTACTTTATTAAGAGAATTAAAAATATTTTCGTAAAAGGAAAATTGTCACATGCCTGTCAATTCCATCTTGAACGTTTTTTATGTAATATTTTCGATGGATTCGGTGAAAATTCATTTTTAATGTAAAATCAATAACTTTGTTATTCCTTTGGTTGTGTTACTGAATTTGAGACGTGTTTCGCCTCTTTGACTAGTATCATCCTACTAATTGTATCGTAAGGTAATTTATTTCTCAGTAAAATAATGATTCTAATTAATAACTTAAAAATGAAGATTGGGGTGAGAATATTTTCATCTCTTGGACGTGAGGAGGGGGTCAGACCCAAAAAATGTTTGTGATCTCTCCTTCCAACCCATTAAAAACTGGGTGTAAGAGCGGTTAGCTAACCACTAACGCTGTCCTAGCCCTATTCTTCTATCCCTTGTTTCTACGAAAAACAGATTAAGCTACCAAGAACAAGCAGTTCTCGTTGAAAAACTTCTGTTGAGATACCTCCAGTAGGAGGCCATATGCATCACAATGGGAGCGGACATGGTTTAGAAACCCCCACAATATTCCGCCATAAAAATTGTTTTTAGATTTTTTGCAATTATTAAAATTAGCACTTATTCAATAATCAATTAACACTCTTCGAAAGCATGACTTTCGAATTCAGCAATAATTGTAATCTCCCGTCTAAAAAAGAGTTAAAACGTGAATATTAAGCTGAATTGGTACGAATATATTACAAAGTAGAAACTTGCACGGGCCAGAGCTTGGCCCGTGAGCCGGGATCGGGGGGATAAATACTATTAAGATTCGGGGCCGGCCGGGTCGGGCCAGGGTAAGAATTTTTTTTTGCAGCAATACGGCAATACTAACTTTTCATATGAAAGTGATCACGTACTCAAATAATTTACACGTAAATTTTTTATGAATATTGTTGGACACAATAACATATATTTTTTTTAAAGTTTGGCGTCATCATAAATATTTTTTCGGTAACTATCGGGAAGCTGAGAGACCTAATAAAATGAAGCTATGTCTGAAACAATGCTTTCTTTATTTATGAATGACCTATAGTAATATTATTCGTTCGTACATAAAAATAAGCTGTGAATATTATTCCGTATCTGATTTCCATGAATTCAATTAAGATGGTTGACAGTTCGTTGAGCCAGAAAATTCATCATTAATAAATAAAATTAGTTCGATAAAAATGAGTCAAAATTACCATTATTATAAAAAGATTTAATTCAGTTTCGATCATAATTTTTAAAACATTGGTCAGAATTTATATTACACTAGTGAGTACACGGCATGCGTTGCAATGCCACTCAAAGAAAGAAAGTGTATGGGTTTTAATTCTGTTTATTGAAGTGCTTTTGGACACACGATATTTTTTGTTTCCTGTCTGGTGCGTACACGATTAAATCAGAAAGTTTTCCGAGATGTCGCTATTCGTACGAATTTGATTCTTTATTTAGATTTTAGATATTTTATATATTATAAGACCTACTGTAAGTTAAAAATTAAAAAGTTGAGAGACGGACTCGGGCCGGGCCGGGTCTGATTGTACTATGCCTATATCCTTTGCGCAAGTGCTAGCAATAACTTGATAAAGCTTTATCGGAATCGGATGAACTGTATGGCAGTGCATAAGATAGAACAAACCCACGTTGATTTTTATATATTAGATTGATCAGAATTTATATAAAATTGTCATAATGTATCGTTCAGAATTACAGAGGGCAGAATAAATAATTTATGGTCAGTATGTCTAACTTAACCTAACCTAACCTTTCATTCTGACCGTATAATAATTTTAATCAGACCAAAAGTAGATTCGAATTCTCACTTTCATTCTGACCGTATAATAATTTTAATCAGACCAAAAGTAGATTCGAATTCTCACCATTTAATTTGTTGCCTTCAAGAAAATCATATTTTATTGCAGATTTAAAAAAAACTGGCTTTGTTAAGGTTGCGCAAAATAAACCTTGACTTAGGCCACTTAGGGTAACAAGTGTGCTATTAAGACTCAAGGCCGAGCCGGGCTTGAAAGGGTTGGGCTCGGACCGAGTAGTTTTATTAAATTTTGGCCTGTGCAGACTCTAATATAAATTCATATTCACTATTTTTGGTTAATTTGAAGTACCGTAAAGTAACAATGAAGTATAAAATTGACATGAAGTCAAATGCGGTGAGTGCGCGCAATAAAGCGGAACAGCGTCAGTCGTGCTTGCATACTCGATGTGCTTACGTCAAAATATTTTACAATGAGTATTTAGTTATTCCCGTTGATTTTCTCAAGCGTACATATCGAACAAGCATACCGATGATCAATTTAAGTATAATTATAGCTCCGTGTATTAATTTTCCAAAGGTTTTTGACGGAGCCTTCTTAAATGATCACCCTTTTCATTTATATGTATCTACACCCGATTCCCTTTTCATAACTTATTTTGAATCGTTCAAATTTTGTACACTTCCATAAGTTTTGTCGCTAACGATCCGGGTTCCGCTTTTCGGCATCTTCAGGCATTCGAGTACACGGATGAACTCGAACCGACAGTTAGTAAATAGTTTATATTTATATAAGAGAAATTAAAAAATATATTATCACTAAGTCTAGTAACTCTATTCATATCTAATACTGATTTGATAATAATGACTTTCAACCGAATAATTTGGAAAAATAATCGCACAAACAAACTCATAGGATTTCGCAATTGCTGGTGGTCATAAAACCGATTTTCATTAAAACGTAATCGGGAAAAAATATAATATAGTAATTTAATAAGCATAATAATTTTAAATTGGTGGATTTTGTTTAAATGACGTATCATTGTAAGAATTAAACTATTTTGACTGCTAGAGTAATTCATGATTATTTTACGAACTCATCTCACGTAAACGATACAATAAGAGGTGAAATAGTGAGATTAAGTTGTTCGTTAAAAATTGGTAAACTATTTAGTTGTGTCTTATTTATTTCCAAAATGTCCTGATAAAACAATTTCTGATCTTCAAGTTGTTTACATCTGCGTCGAACGAGTTAATGGTTGATCTAGTGAATGGTTGGCAAACGTCACTGTATCTTTTTTTAAGCTTAATGTAACTAAATGTTCCGATACTCTTATATCAAATGTTTTCCTCACATAAAAGTTCTGATACTACAGTGTAATCTATAGATGCCAGATGTATTCTTAAAATTATTTTCGTTATGAAATTCCATCAAGGAGCCTCAGTAGATACCATAAACTTATTTTATTGCCTAAAAAATAGCTATCACATCTGTTTATCATCAGAAAACTGAAAACCGAACAGTGAATATTTGTTTTTAATAATTTTATAGAAATTTAAAACATCGTAAAAAAAATAATGTCATTTATACGTAAAATCAATGATATTATTCTGCGTGAATAAAAACAATAAAATGTTATCTTATATTGTTTATCATCTCTCATCTTTCTATTTTCACTACATCTTTAATTAACATTTTTTGCATAGTGCTAAAACAGAGAATCAAGCGTACTGGTCGCTTTGTACATTGCCGTCTCCAACGCTTTTCGGTGTCACTTTGCGGAAAGGCTTTTTCTCATTCAGATATTAAAGAATCAATCTTAAAAGCTCGCAACTTTTCGACACCAAAAAATCATTTTTCTCTTTGGTTTATTTTTTTAGCCGAAATATACCATTTTACTATCGATCCCACCGTAAAATATAAATGTCACGAGTGTGGCCGAATCTCTCGGAACAGGTGTTCACTTCCTACTGTCCTGTAATAATACTTCTTACTGATTTTAGGTAGATTGTTGTTTATTTGTAATAAATATTTTAAAATTTTTTTAACTTGCTTGAAAAATGTGGATTTAATGAAAAAAAACATGAAAAGTAAATCTCCCATTTAAAAAAAGATCGATATATCAGTTTATAATAATATTATACTAGCTACGAAAAACCGTACTGTATTTTAAAGAAAAAATGAAAGCATCAAAATATGTACATAATAAATATTTGCATTACAATTATATATTATAACACAAAGCTTTGTTTTTTCGTTATATCTTTGAATGTTTTTACATCGTGGATTAACAGTAAAGTTGTAACGATATTTAATTATGGGGATATTAGCCAAAAGATACTATTCTTATTTAAGATTCTAAAAAAGTAACATCACATGTATTCGGGAGAAAAACTTTTCAGATTGAAAAATTGAGCAATCGTCTTTGTTAATCCCTTCGATTAGTGAGTTAATTTTTTAGCACATATTTCCTAGGAGTGAGCTATTTTTACCTTTTGCATTACCTTATACATCAAAAGATTTTGTTTTATTCTTAGTATTGCCATGCGTCAGGCAATTTTAATTGTATAGATTATTATACAAACAAGCATTGAATGTAAAAATGTATACTCACGCATTTGACAGTCGCCTTCGCGAAGGTCTTCCGCCGACGACGCGGATGACAGCGAGTCCGGTGCGACGGCGAGAGGAGCGGACAGGGGAACCGCACCGTCCGTCATCAAGGCCACTCCCGCGTGAGCCTTTTCCCATTTAAAAGCCGCCTTGACGCGGGTCCATTTCGATATTTTCGACTCGTCCCCGGCCACTTTCACGTCGGAAGCCCTCCTGCTTCTGCGGCGAGGAGGGAGGAGGCGACCGGATCCGTCGGCCACGGACGGCGGTCGGGAGTCTGGGTCTTCGCCACCCGTCGACCGGCTTCTGCGTTTCCCGTCGAGTCTTCCATACCTGGGTGCGGAGGAACCCTTCCATTTGGCTCTCTTGAGACTAGCGTTTCGTCCGGCCGCCAGCATGCCATCCAGCAGGGCTTCCGCACACTCGTACTCTTCGTCGAGATCCATTCTGGTCGCTCCGTCTCCGAACGGCACCCCGGTGTCCGCAGTCTTCGCGCGGTGCATCTCTCTCTCGATAACGTCGTGCATCTCTTTCAAGTTTTTAAGATGTTCCAGGTCTCTCGCCCTCCTCTGCAACCCGGAATTTTTCTCTTTCAGAGAGAGAAGCTGATCCATTAGCCTGCACAGTCGATCCAGATGATCGAAGGCGTCCTCGGCGACCAGCACCGCTGCGGCCGTGGACGCCGACCGCTCGTAGAGGGGGCCAAGAGGCGGCGGGCGCCGGCCGGCCGCTACGCTTTCGCAAAAGCGCCGCGGATTCTCGGAGGCTCCGGTCGGAAGGTGCTCCAGTTCACGAGGAAACTCGGCACGCTTGGCGTCGAATCGGCGCCTGTGCAGAGGAAGAGCCTCGGCCGCGGCTTCCGGTGATCTTTCTCCAGATGAGCGCGGACGGTCGCAGTCATCAATGTTTTGTGAAGTGTGTTTTTCCATCTTTTTTAAAAATATATGCACCTTCTCGAGATGCTTTCAAACTTTTGTTCCTGAAATTAGAATACAACGCTTTTTAGATCGCGAGACGCTCAAGCTGTAAGAGATTAGGTCGCTGCCAAAAACAAATTAAATAAGCAATGTGACATGTTTATGTCACATTCTAATTTTTAGAGTGGAAAATGTACAATACGCAATATCACTTGTTAATCCTGGCACGAACAACGTCAAACATGTAGACTCTTACCCTTTTTTTATAATACCTTTTTTTGACTATGTATGTCAGGTTTATTTCAATTTTGCCTGTTCATACGCTTTCCTAATGAAATTATTTACATTTTTTCTTTTTAATCTTCTACGCTTAATCTTTCTTTAACTGTTAATCCTTTTTTACTTACTCACTATTAAACTATCAATTAGAAATACGGAAATAGTTCGTTTTCAATTTGACTCCCGTTTATCAATTTTAATTGCGTTATTTTTGTTTATTATTAATAACAGTAAGGTAATAAAATTCTGACAGTCCGTTTTGATAAAATTCACATAGTGCCTCCGACAACAATATCACATTCACTCAAGTCACCTATAACGGGACTCACTAAAACAACAATCACGGCTGGGTACTTTTGCTATCTACGACACATTTGAAAAATTATCTGTCTCTGTAAACTTCATCTCAAGCCACGCGACGTCCGGTATAACTGCAATTTAAAACAACGCTGTCAATTTTGTTGCGGGCATTCATAATTCATGAAAAGAAACTTAAACTCTGCGAAAAGCTGGTTAAAGTATTGCGCGAGGGCAAAGTTTGAACGCGACGAAGAGCGCGGGCGCTCGGAGCGGCCGCGGTCAAAGTTTGAGGCGTCGGCGCCGTCGCCTCGGATGCGTCTCCGTCGCGACGTCGCGCCCCTCTTCCGCCGTTCCCGCCGCGGTGACTTTATTTCTGTTCGCCCTCTCTCTCGCTCTCCGCAAAACGTTATGTGTACATAATAATAACCTCATAATCTATTCTTGTCGCATTATACTTCTGCGCCTATGAAAAGAGACCGTCTTTTATACATCGGTGGACGCCCTTTGCTACCATTTCTAATGCATATAAAATTTATTGAAGCTTTCAATAGAAAATACATGAAAACGTTAAAATATTTACCCTATAACTTATTGACTCGTCGTTTTCAGAGCCGGCACAAGAATGTTTCCTTTCCACGACCAAACGGTACATCTCTAACAATAGTCAAATATCATTACTGGCAAAGTATGATAATTTTTAATAATTTTGGTTATGCTTACATCAAAATAATTGAGCTGGAATTGTATTCAACCAGAACAATGAGGTCTTCTCCCTGGGTATTTACTTAATTAGCAATCATTGACATTTTTATTTTTTAGGTCGAGGGAAGGCATAAATTCAATAAATATTTAGAAAAAAACCATGTTCGTTTGTTTTTCAATCCAATTAGATTTTTTTATTTGATCAAAACGTCATATAAATCAACACACTTCAATATATCTACTAACCGCGAGAATTAAGCTTGTATTTCTTTGGGTGATTGCCACCAATCATGACGAGGAGTGTTCCAAAAATTTGCCATTTTCAATCCTGATCTTGGAATGTAAATACATACTGAAAATAATACACGCGAACTGAAATCAGACGCCGATTATTGGCTTCCGCTATTCCAGGTGGTCGATGTGTTAATTTTACAGAAGATATGAAATAAATTTGACCGATGAGATGAACGGAGAGCGAAGGATATTACGTGAATATATTAGGAGCCGATAGCTCTCTGGGCCTGATTTTATGGTATGTTTTTCAACATAGAGTCTGTAAAGAGACTCAAACATGTCTCATGTTTTAGAATACCGGCATCGTATAGCTATATAGCAGAAAATGCATGTATAAATCTGTCTGAATGTCTGTCGGTCACAAGAATTCCTCCCAAACGATGTACAGTAGCGAAGTGAAATTTGCGTCATGTCACACTGGCTGCCATTTATAGGTCAACTGTGCTATTTTCAACTTTCAACTTCTAACATTATTATTAATTTGTAATTGTTAAAAATTTGTACATTTCCATGTATTTTATCACTAACCACCGGTGTTTTGCCTTCCGGCATCTTCAGGCGTTCGAGTACACGAATCAAGTCTAACTGACGTGTACTCGAATACCCGAAGATGCAGAAAGCCGAAACTCGGTTTGTTAGTGACGAAATGCATACAAGTATGCATTGTTTTTGCATATTACAACTTTATTAAAGCATGTTAAATTAAATTTGTGTTTATTGTAGTTTTTATATTACCTTTCCAGCGCGTTTTTTGCGAATTTGTGAGTGTTTTAGAAGTACGTGCAAGTTTTATATTAAAATATTACAAACAAGAATATCATTTTGTACTACTTTCACAATTTTATAATGATCAGGACCGGGTTTGCTCATCGCTGTAATACAAAACAAATTGCGTTTTATTTTAAAAATAAAATACTCCATTCGAGAATGTAATTACGCATCATTTAAAGTTGAAAACATAGAAGGTATATCAATTTTGCATTGTTGAATTTTTGCACATTTCCATTTATTTCGCCACTTACAGACCCGGGTTTCGTCTTTCGGCACCTTCAGGCATTCGATTCGAGATTTCATGCCAGAAGATGTGAAAGGGCAAAGAAATGCATAAAATTTCAACAATTCAAATTTGATATGCAAATTCCATCTAGCACCCTCAGTCGATAACTTAAATTATAAATAGTATGGAAAAGTCAATCTTCGACCGAATTAAGGGTTTAAAGAAGCTCCAGAAACAAGATACATTGGCTACTTCTGTAGCGAAGTGAATAACTTTGTTTTCTTGCGTTTTATCAAATTATCCATTCTTATGATCCAACGATACTTTCGTATACCGACAAAAATATATCGAAAGATACAGTTATATTCATATGTAGGTTATTGGTAATGCAGTCATCGACGAGAAGAAAATATCGATTCGGCGCATTCCTGCATTCAAAACATTGCGATATTTCTTTAATCTTTCAGATCGAGTGTCTTTTTAGAGCGAGTAAGGAAAAAATGCGGCGCGTGGGCGAGGGAAGAAAAGCTGGCAACGGGCCAGCGGGCCAGCGGACTGCGCTCCGATCTGACGATCTCTCTCCACGCGAGAAACCGATTTCGCTTAATCACCGTCGGCATCGTCGTTTTTATTGGATTCGCTCCGAGCACTGAACAGTCTCAGCGGATCGTCGTTCCGCACCGGCCCGTCCGCAGACGGGATTTATCTTTATGACAATAATAACTAATACAAGTTACGTTCGCGGCTGAGTGCTTATTTTATTATGACATTCAATAATAGTTGTGCTTTTGATACCCTTCGAATTATAGTGCAGTTTCATCTTTACACCGGTATAACTTGAAACGAAGTGTCCTGTTTTTCATTCCTACGTTTATTATTTTCGTAGGTTAAAATAAAAAACTACGAACCCGAAAATTTAAAAATACGTGGACAAATTGTAGGTTTGTTCACGCGTACTATATAGACATGATACAAGTGGGCAGTAGTGTAAATAATGGGTGCATGTGCCCACACTATGAGCGGTTTTCAAAATAGACTTATTTACTTTATATTATTAAATAGTTCATTGCATATGTATTATTTAAAAATTATTTAGCTGTCTACTATCAAAATGATATTGAAGTAAACGCATCAATTTGGGATAAATGCTCTTAAAAATTGTCATCCTGATAAAAAAAGCTTGGCAACTTTATAAAAACAAATAATCATTTACGACATGCGTTATATTAGAGATAATATCTCATATTGTGTTATATACTTAATGATCTATGAAATATTCAGTAGTTTGAAAGAATGATGCTACCCGATGCATCTAATTGTCGTTTAAAGTCTAAACCATATTAAAACTTTTACTTGACAAGAGATTTGTCATTTAGCAAATACCCAATTCCAAAGATGTTTTAATTAAGGAAAACATTCCACAGCATAAAATTTTCAAGAATATATTCATTCTTGTAACAACCTTTCCCACTACAAAAGTTTATTATTCTCAATGATTAGACTCGTTACTTTGTATTGTATATTGTATTAGAAGAAAAAAATCAATCCGAGTTCATAATTCTTTATGCCAAGTAGATATAAATACTATTTAATATAATGCCCATCTTTTATAAACATATTTGTCGCATAGTGTAACACTATAAATAGTATAATATGCTAGGGGTGCCAGATGTCCCGGTCGTGCCAGCGTTCAGATGGGACCATTCGGGACAGTCAATAATCCTGGTTTTAGATAATCTGAGTCCCCGCAGTTACTTGTGCAATAGCAATCATCAACGGTCACTTTAAAATGTGGAAACAATTTTATTTTACTTCCTACATACGACTTTCATACGGAATAAACTTAAATTTAATTCGTATAAGTGTACCTACTAGTTATCATTCTCTTAATATTTGTAGCTATATACGTTATTTAATTGTTGTATCTTTTTTTTCCATCTCTTTTTTTACCATGCCCGCTCTCCTAATGTGGAGTATATGGACTCCTAATGGAGGTATCTTAACAGAAGTTTTCCTATGAGAACTGCTCGTTACTCAGTTGCTCAATATTTCTTTTTTGAAATGAGTATAAATAGATGGATAAAGCTAGGACAGAACTAGTGGTCAGCTAATCGCTCTCGCTACGCCCCGTTTTTAGGATCGGATGGGTAGGAGGGAATTTTAAACACCGCAAACATCCATGCCTATGAACAGAAATCTATAAATCGATTTAAAAATCAATTTATGGAACTGTCCATACCGGGACTCGAGCCCGAGACATCCGCAGGCGTAGCCAACGATGTTGACCACTGCACCGCGGACCCCACATTATAATTATCTCTTAATTAATTATTATTTATTTGATAAGAACTAAAAAGCGCCTACACACAAAATCAGTGCCTAAATCGTTTAAAAAATATAAATAATCTGTGTAAAATAAAAAAGTAAAAAAATAGTCCAGCAAGCATATGGAGTGGTACAATTTAAATTAAATGTCCCGGTTTGGACTCAACAAATCTGGGAGCCCTATAATATGCATATTTATATTATATACTCAAAATTATTCCTTCAAGTACGGTTTACGCGCACAGCTCGGGAATCAAAATCACTCAGGGACGAACGTGTGTAGGGCAAGAAAGCAATGCTCTGTTTTATCTTCTACTCATAATTTTATCGATTTCACTCAATTCATCGATTTCTATTAAATAACTGCAGTTCTATAAAGATCAGATTTAAATTTTAGTAATAGATACTTTTTATCGTGCTTTTTTCTGTTCGAAAAAACGTCGGATGTTAAAACTACCGTTTTTTTAAATACGTTATTTGGAAAAGAGCACTTTTCAAATTTAAATCTCCTTAATCCCATTAATAATTTTGTTCGCGAATGCTTCATGGGATTGTCTAAAATGGTGAAATAAAGATGTATTCGATACGTTTTTGGAGCTTTTTGGCGTAAATATAATATATAGCGCCGTTGAGAGTAATAATTTTAAGTGAAAAAAACTTCACAAACGCTTATGTCATAAAATGTATTCCCGAAATTTCACATGAAATGTTTTTCAAAACAAAAACAACAAAATAATGTTGTAATGCTTGTGTTCATGTGGGGTTTGTTCTGTTATTCATTCGAATTAAGAAAAACTATTCCAGCGATTTTGCAATAAAACTTTTTGTATTTTGAAAATTTTGCTATAAAACCTATTATCTAATACTATAATCAATTTTAATCTCCTTAAACAAAATGATCCGACCCTGGGGCTGAAAATCTATTTCAGGTATAAGTGACTGAAGTGTTAAAGTAATGTATAAAAATGCGCTTACAACTTGTTTGTATTACCTTCAAACGGGGCCATTCCACCTGGTTTTTCCACGGTACGTTGTTTTACTTAAATTTGTATTTACTGTATTTTTTTGTACTACGCATATAGTTTTATGTGGTTTTTATGGTTATATACACTTAACTGCAGTTATTCAAAGTAGTAAATATTACCGATTTACATTCTAATATGTTGATTTCACTGATATAAACAAAGAGGTGAAATTACACTGGCTTGTGGTTATTCCGCCTATCTTTAAAAAATCCGAATAAGTCTTCATCACTGTTAACTTTTTAACTGTCGGTAGGTGTATGTATGGTGGAACCTTGTACGCCGCGAAATGTTTTTGGTGAACACACCATAAATCTCTTCATTGCTTTGTCGTTATTATGTTGTCGTTGTGTCAATGGGTGTTCAACATATTTGTATTTCTGGTAGATAAATGATGATTTTTTGACAGTTGAGGTAGCTGGATATGCATACAACATTGAAAAAAGTAAAGTTTTACAATAACTTACGAGAAATTCTAAATGCTTAAAAGGTTCAGAATGATCAACTGAAATTGAGAATAACGTTATAAACAAATATGTTGTCTACTCGAGTGTAAAAATAAGTTGTGGCCTTATAAACAAAAAAATTTTATTAGGCGAGATTAGACTTGGTAGTCGAAATAGCCCTAGTTGACGGTACATTATAATTACTATAAGTTAATATGCTGCGTCTGTATTTTTCGATCGATTAATATAACCGAAACAGTAATAACCATTTTTATGGTTAACCTATTTACAACATTAAGTTCATTTTCTGAAACGGTAAGGTAATTATTATATTTTCCTATTTCTATAAATTATTTTAGAATTCAATAAAACAAGCTAGGAGACAAACATAATTATCCTGACAATTTTAAGTTTATCATCTGTTAGGATTGTTCTATACCAAACATTTAAAGTTTAAAGTTTTCTAAATCTTTCAAACATAAAATAATTCTGAAACAAATCAGCTGATAATGCTCGTGATGAGCGAAACCGATCCTGATCATTATATACATGTGAAACTAGTACAAACGAATTGTGTTTTATTTTTTTCAATATAATGCCTTTCCACCAAGAATTGACAGTTAACACCTTAAAAGTGATGAAATAATTCATTTAACACAGCTTTAACACAATTTACTTTTAAATCCTCATTAAACAGTTTTTACTTAAAACGTTAGGTATATATATCATTAAATTTGTGATCCTGGATTCACCTTTCAGTAACTCGACCCCTACAATATCATGTAAGCACTTTAACTAATTGTGAGCTAATAAATTATGGAACAATATAACATTTTAATAGTCCAACTCAAAATCAGATCAAATTAACAATATCATATTTCAAGCAAACCCCAAAATTAAAAAAAAACTGTAATAAATCTCACCGTTGTCTTTACCAATTATTGTATCACTTGTAGAGTGCAAACTTTTAAAAATGTGCCCTTACATTTTATATTACACTTTTCAAATTATTATCATTTCATCGCAATAAAATTTATTGTTATGATTCAAGTAATTGAATATGTCATGTTCTTAATATATGTATCATAAAAGTAGATAAGTTATAAAAGCCAGTAAATATGAATTAAATCAATATTTACATAAAATGGTAATTTCGTTATTAAACCATCTTCAGCATTTACATGAAATAATAAAAAATAATAGTATGGATATACATATCATTATAAAGTGATCATAGCGTAATATACACGTTCTGCGCAAATACATCATAAGTGTGTTGTGGAACGTAGCTGTCAAGTGTCAAATTGTACTAACTATGTGTCAGATAGAGCTGCTGACAGCGAAAGTAAATTATTTAGTTTGACAGAAACAGGCTGGCTCGATCGTTACAAAACTCGGTGAAGTCTCATATCATTAGTTTATTACGCGTGTTTGTGATATGAAGTCGTTTGCCGAAAACACTTTTTTAGGGTTCGATTGGAGCACACAGAAAGTAAACAAAAAGTTTTCGTTACGGCATAGTTAGATCAATTTATAATTGACTCTCTGTCAAACTAATCGGTGAATCTGTTTATTATTTCAGTTAAAGGCGATTGTAGTCAGCGATGGCTTGGAAATTCTGCAAGAAGCAGAAGTACATTATGATAGTGATTTACCGAAATATAGGTTTGTATTATAATATTTTACTTTTGAAACAGATTTCCTTTAACAAATATCAATTAACGTACAACACACTGAGCCATCAGATGTTTTGTGAATAAGCAATCTTATTCATAATTGTTGACATCTTTTCGGTAATATAATATATTAATAACTCTCTTGGGTCTCAAAGCGTTTGAGAAAAATTATTATTCCTGTATTTATTCGAGGCAACACTGAAAAATTGACTGTGTCCTTTCTCATCACCTGTCGTTAAATTGTTATTCTTTTATTTTCATTAGTCTTACTTAAATGGCTCCAGGCTCAAAAAATTATTAAATTCTATTTCGTAATTATAATATATAATGTGATGTGTATAAGCAAAACTGCCACTGTCCACAAAAGGCCGAAAATGACACATGAATGCACAAAAATTCTCCATATTCCTATATATAAATACAACTTAACAGATCAAATTTAGTATTTCCAGAAAACAGTGAAAAATTAATTGAATTGCACTTACAATACTTACATGCAAACTCACCACTGTCCATTACAAAACTATTAATTTCGGTCACTAAGATGATATTAATATATTCTATAACAATTCACTTAAAACTCACATGTTCGTATAAAGTATTAGAATTACCTCAGTACCAGTTTTATTTGATTTCTCACGTTATGACTTTGAAGAATAGTGACGTTTTTGCCTTTATACAACTCGTATTGTAACTAAAATTTTTATATTCGTCTTAATTTATCTGCCCGTGTGTCTGTGATGCACAGCACAACTCAGCACCCTCACAGTCTGTCCGCGCACCCAGCGCATTATGCGTATGTTGACAGCTGGTGGCACTTCCGTCTGGTATTTTAAAACTCTAAGATATTCTCTTTTTCCTTTGTAGGTTTGTTTTGCAAAAATATTGCTTAAAATGTACTGTGTCATAATTATTGTTGAACTCTAAAGACTATTCTTTATTATTTTTAAGAACCAACGGCGGAGTCGTACGGAAAGAGAAGGGAGAAATATTGGCTCCGCCGTTGATGTGGGTGGAAGCGTTGGACCTCGCTCTCGACAGGCTGATCATCGCGGGAGCCGATTTTTCGAAGGTGGCGTCTATTTCGGGATGTGGTCAGGTTAGAAGCTATATATTATTATCGAAAAAATGCCAAGTGGGCATATGTTATTTAAAATTTAAAAAAAAACATGATAGACTCCAAATTATTTTTTTAAAACCGGTCAACTGAAAGGTCAGTCAAATTTCCGCTTGATGTAAAAAACTTCTACAAACTAAATATAATATGAGCCAAAACGGGATTCAGGTCCATAAAGAACTGAGGCTTAAAATATGAACACTTATACTATTGATCGGACCATTGCCGGTAAAAAAATATTATCAAATAAGCAACAGTAGATCTGACACTGAAGGAGATTTTTTCGCTGTTTTGGTGCATTATTATTTTCAAGTATGATTAGTTTATTCTTATTATCATACATCAATTACAAATTTGGAATCCCAATATCGTCACTGTGCCATTTATTTAAACAGCAACACGGATCCGTCTGGTGGGCCAAAGGATGCGAAGACCTTCTCGGATCCTTAGACAATTCAAAATTTCTGTACGAACAGTTCGCTCTGGCCTTCTCGCTTCTGGAGAGTCCCACATGGATGGATTCTAGCACCAAGACGTGGTGTGAGAAACTCGAGGACAGCGTTGGAGGTCCGCAGGTATGCATAAAATATAGGTTTTATTATTTTAATCCTATTTAATACATAATACCGTAGAGCAGTGGCTCCCAAACTTTTTTGACTTATCTACCCCTTGGCAGCTCATTTCGCTAAATTGTACCCTTAATATAACAAAAAAAAATACCTTCTGTTGTTGCTGATATTTCAAATGTGTAGTTACGGTGAATAAATAGCATTGGTGTGGCAAAAAGCATTCGAGCAGGGCAGGCGCAATATACTCTACTACTTTAAGATTTGTAAAAAGGAGCTGATTTCTAGAATGATTTTTACTACATTTATGTTTAAAAAAGTCACTTTCCTTGTTTTTATAATTTGTATGTTTTGTTTGTAAATGCCGTAAAAGTAGGGCAGGTTTCATGCTGCCATTTGACAGCATTTTCCCACATGCTACACACTTGGGTTTAGAACAATCTACATCTAACCAACTCGTCACAGTATTTTGCCTTTTTACCTCTCTGAAAAACAGAAGCTGCACCTTTTCAGCCCGTCTGCCATTATTGATTTATCTTTAACGTATCCCTAGCCAGCAAGCGCGCACCCCGGGTTGGGAGTCGCTGCCGTAGAGGAACACTGATATCGGCAGCTGAGTAGTTCTCGATAAAGACATTTGAAGAATTTTAGACTTTTCAATTGATGTAGAAATTTGTATGCAAAGGTTTACATATCTGTGATATTTTCAACCCTTCTTATTTCTTAAAAATCAAAGCGTAGAACATGAGGCTGACAATCAATGATAACTTTCCACAGCAGACCATAATCATGCTTGGAATTTAAAAAAAATAATGAAGAAAATATTGCCAGTACAATAAATATTTTTCAAATTCCAAAATAAACTCAAGAAGGAAATGCTTTAAATACACCTATGCCCTAGATCTTAAATCCAATGTATCATTAAAAAAAACCGAAATTGTCTGTCCACATATTATCCAACAGAGCTCATTTTCGAAATCATCATCACACAAAACCGTGCTGCCTTTTATTTGAAGACAATGAAATTGGTCGGATTTTTTCATTTAAAAATTCAGACAATATGATGACCGTTGATACTTTCAGGAGCTGGCCAGAATAACCGGATCCCGTGCTTACGAGCGATTCACAGGAAGCCAGATAGCCAAAATCTTTGAAAATAAAAAGAGACTGTACGAAACAACGGAACGCATCTCGCTCGTCAGCTCCTTTGCGTGCTCCCTGTTGGCAGGAAAGGTGGCGCCCGTCGATTGGGCTGACGCCTCAGGAACTAATCTGATGGACGTTCGAAACAAGGCTTGGCACGAACCCTGCCTGAAGGTTTCAATTATTATTTATCATCAATCTGACATATTTGGTCGAGTCTCAACTCATTCACTCGGATGCTGTAATAAATTTAATAATATCACGCTTATCGAACCAGGTCATGCAGTAAGGTCAAAAGTAATGCTCTGATCTAATCTGAGTGGTGACTTTTATTCAACATTTTGATTGTTTTTTCTCCTCATGCTAGATTTGCGGAGACGATTCACTGCAGAAGAAACTCGGCGTTCCAGTTCCATCAGATCAATGCGTCGGGCCCATCTCCCCATATTTTGTTGAAAGATTCGGATTCGATGAGTCATGTCAGGTGATAGCTTTTACCGGTGACAATCCATCCACAGTCGCAGGTAATCTTATATTCTTTTAACCGTGTCCGCTGCCAATGTGATGCATATGTACTTCTAATGGATCATGTTGAGCAAATTAATAACAAAAACTGCTTTTGTAGACAGCAGTTTAGCAGCAGTTTTTGTTATTCATTCGTTCAACTTCTCCATTTTGGAAAGAGTGAGGATGGAAGAGTGGGCTAGAGCATGACTAGTAGTAAAATAATCGCTCACGCGAGAGGGATTTTCCATCTCGCAGACATTCGTGTCTTTGAACGCAAATCCGTGAATTGAAAATTTTACAGATGTTCTGGTGCTCGAACCCATGACACTGCAACCAAACTCGGCAATGATGAGTGCACAGGTACAGGCCTGGTAATATCGGCAAATCATATATTATATAAAGCAGACAGTTGACATGTCTGTGTTTGTCTGTTGCCTAAAAATGTACCCCAGCATGTGACTATTGTCAACTGGATGCATCCTTCCCATCCTGAGCAAAGAATTATTTATTTATTATAATTCTATGGGATTCTAAATTCCATGAGAAGTCAAGTAATGAAGCTTTTTTTATATAACCTGATGTAACTCTGAAATTTTATACTGGGGCCCAATTTTTGAAATCGGGCATGAAGTCACATGAGAGAATTTCACTTTTACCTACGGGTATGAATTTGACTTTTTTCTATGGCTTAAAGTCAAATTCATGCCTAATAAGCGAGCAAAAGTTGTTAAAAATCTGCAAGAGAAGTTTGATTTCAAGAATGGAGCACCTAAATTGAACATCTCTGTACCGGCAAAATTATGCCCGCATTCTGATTTACTTTCGAAATAAAATATTTACTGGCCATAGATAATGGGATATACCTAGGAATTTTTTTAAAACCTTTATCATTTTTTACTGATACCGCGGCCGCTGCTTTATCAGTGTATCGTAAAATATTATCAGTCTCATGCTATTAATTTTGTTCTTATTGACCTTTCTGATAATATTTGATAATGGTGCTGTTAAATAATATTTTTTTGCTTAGAATATGAGCGGGCTTAGGATCACAGGCTACAAAAAATAGTTCGATAGTATGCACATCGCAAACTTTTTGGCATTCTTACATCATTAATGAAAACAAGCATTCAGCCTCAATAACTCGATCGCACACAATCAATTCTTTTAACTGCATTAACATTATCCTAAATATTTAAAATATTGGTTTAGTTTTTTTTTCTTTTGATTATTGATTGATATTGTTTATTATTTACTTATGTATTCGAAATACTAAGGAATAACTTACACACAACTTTTTTTTTCCTAAAAACACTTAAAATGCGTTTTTCTCAAAACTTAAGTGTCCTTTTGTTTTTCGGGCGATCAAATCAATTCACTTAATCATTTATAATCATTTGAATTTTACATAATCTATCTGGTATGATAAATCTAGTTGTCACATAAATATTAAAGATATTTATTTTACTTGTAATAATTCAGTGAGCTTCCATAATATTACTATTGGCGTAATTATTAGTTTAAAAAAAATGAAAATATTAACTAGGTTATGTCTTTATTTCTAATCAGTATTTTTTAAGTCCTCAATACTGTATCTTGTTAATGGTCACATATATGAGATTTTTACCACAATATAATTCAAAGGTATGCGACAGAACCCATTAAGTCAGTGTTTGATGATTTTCTTTTTTAAATGTCAAAATGTATGCAATTTAACATTCTACTTCCGGGTAGAACACACATGCTTAAAAAAAAATTATGCTTTGAATGCGATTATCTCAGAACTTTTTTTAATGACTTAATGCTTTCTGTCAGTATACCCTCGATGTAAACTAGAAAAGTATAACCAATCTGTAGTTAAATCATTACATGATGTTTTCTTTTGTTTAGACTTCTGAGCTCCTAAGCCATCAATAATGTGTCAAATGAATTAAATACTCTTTCAGGTATGCGCCTTTCGCACGGATGGGTGACAGTCAGTCTGGGCACCAGTGACACTCTGCTACTGTGGCTGGAGAGTCCGTTGACTGTGACGGACGGCCACGTTCTTTGCTGCCCGATAGACCGGGACGCCTATTCTGCCCTGCTCTGTTTCAGCAACGGATCTCTCGCGAGGGAAGCCGCTCGCGACAGACTGGCTGAAGGCTCTTGGGAGACGTTCAACGAGATGCTGGACAGCACTCCCAGGGGAAATTTCGGAAATCTAGGTACCGACCCACACGTCGATACGCTCTCCTGAAGTTTTACGGCGAAATGAGAGCCAACGCACATCGTATTTCGTTTGTTATTTTCTCTCTCGTATTTAAGATCTATGATAGCCAATAGGTAAAATATCATCATTGATGATGCCAACAGCCGCATCGCAATGATAACGCCCTAGGCTTCAGTTATGTGACGCAGGGCTCGAATCAATAAATGGGAATTATTGACTAAAAACATCTCCCAACTTATTGCTTCTTTTCTTATCCTTTCTGGAAAGGTAGATTGATTGTATTTTTGCTAGAAACATTAACAAAAAGATTACCTACTATTTATTGATTGAATTGGCATTTACTTGGTAGAACTCCATTATAATAGGATAAAATAACAAAGTATTTATTTCTACAAAATTTTTATCAGGTAGTTGATAGCTATTTCGGCTTTACGCCATCGTCAGAAATATACTTAAACTTGTTTTTGCTTAGCTATATATACTGTTTAGAAGAGATATCATGTCATCTCACGTATACAAACATCATAACATTTATTTTAAAATTAAGTCATTCAAGGTATTAATTGTGTTTTTAGAAAAGGAGCTCATGTGGTGTCATTAATTAGTCGTTAAAATAAGTGGATTGAAATTTTACTGATTATGCGTAGTTACATGGGCTTCTTGTAATGGTTTCAGTAAGGGTGATGGGCTAATATTTGTTTGGTCATTAAGGAGATTATTGTCATGAGATGATTGTATCTATTAATTTCAAGTTGATCCAAAAGATTAAGTCTAAGGCTTTTTTCACACAAATGTAAGCATATCGAAGCTGATTTAGCTGTTATGTTGTGGGCTTCTTCCAAGAGGTGGCTAGCAAATTGAGAATCTGTTTTATTATTTTTAAATGATCTTACATGTTCCTTAAATCTAGTTGAAATGCTCCTTCCTGTCTGTTCGATATAAATCGAATCACACAGGCCGCAGTTAAGTTTGTAAATTCCGCTTCTGCCAAGTTTATTAATTTTATCTTTGCTATTTCTAAGTTGTGTACCAAGATTATTACTTATTTTAAATGCGACATTAACGGAATATTTAATTTCGGAGTGGATTCTATAACTAATTCTCCGTAGGTAATAAATCGATTTATAGAAGTGGTTTTCTACGAGTATGTTAGGGTAAATAAACTGTCGAGAGAGTTTCAGTCGTTATTTATAAAGTAATTTTTAAATTTGGATTATTGAGATATTGTACACTTCCATGTATTTTGTCACTAACGACCCGGGTTTCGCCTTTCGGCATCTTCAGGCATTCGAGCGCACGAATGGGCTCGAACTGACAGACAGTAAACAGTGTCTAACGTTTATATAGAAGATACAAATACGACAAATATTATTTACGAGATAAAATATTATACGTCTGGGATCCACACTGATACCTGAGTTAACATTTCGAGAATCGCCTTAATCCTTATTTTGTAAACAACACATTAACAGAGTGGCGAATTGCCGCTTTCCAACTACTTTTAGAATTACCAGTGATTTTACAATTATAATAGCATTGTGGGTTTCGACGGGATGCAATTCGACGAAAGGGTAAATATATACAATCATTCCACATTTAGTGACATCTGTTAGGTGTTTCAACGTATAGGATACAGTAACGGAGAATTAGGAAGGTTCAGCTGTTCGTTCAGAATTGGCAAGGAAACCCGGGTCGTTAGTGACAAAATACATGGAAGTGTACAAAATCTCAATAATCCAAATTTGATATTGAAATTCCATCAAGCACCCTCAGTCGATGTCTTAAATTATATAAAGTAATTTTTGTATCACCGTTACATAGTATCCCTAAGCGCTATTTGTTCGATAGTTTTAAGTTCATTATTGTAATCTATTTCATCCATGGGTACACTGACTAATCTGTGTACCATAGAATTATATGCTGAAAGTTTATGGTGCCACGAGTGAAGAGATTTCGCGTGAATAGTCATTTCGCAAAAAGTTGGTTTTCTAAAAATTTTGAAATTATGCTTTCTTTTAACTCTAGCTATTGTTAGGTCCAGAAAATTGATGCTATTGTCTATCTCCACTTCTAATGTTCTTAGGTAAAAAGATACAACAGGTCTAATTGGGGTACCACTTTTATGAATTTTTGGCTGTCAGTATAGTAACAGAGCTCCCGGATTCATAAGATTTACCTACCTCTAATAGATTACAATGGTTAGGATGGAATGGGTGGAAGGGAGGACTCAGAATACGAACAGAAATTCATAAATCGATTGAAAGTTCAATCTATGAAAACCCTCCGCGCCGGGAATTGAACCCGAGACATCCGTAACCGTAGCCAGCGGCGCTACCAACTGTGCCACGGACGCCGACTGACAGTATATATAGCTAAGCAAAAATAAGTTTTAAGTATAGTTCTGACGATGGCGTAAAGCCGAAATAGCTATCAACTACCTGATATTGTTGAAATACGCAATTAGAAATCCATGACCCCTGCGGACAGATAGCAGGTATGCTAATAGTAATAAGCAAAGAGAATTGAACGGTTGCAATCCATGCTATGAATTATTTAAAAATTTCGCCTTCCATCAAACAGATGTCAAATATGCTTGAAATTGACTGTTTATTTTTACAAATATTAACAATATACTGGCAGTGACGGAAAGTGACAGCTAACGTCAAAACAAATATTTTGAGCAATGTGTAATTTCAATTTAGTTGCATCTTTTGTATTGGGAGAGATAAAAAAATATTTTTTTAGTAGTTTATCAAAATTTATGTTTTTTTCAGGATTGTTCTTTGAGACTCCCGAGATCGTACCAAAAGGGGCGGGGTCGGGACGATGGATGTGGGGTCAGAACGGGGCGATTCTCAAGAAAATGGCACCCGATACTGAAATAAGAGCGCTCCTGGAGGGACAGTTCATCGCGAGGCGGGTCCACGCGGAGGATATGGGATTCATCTTTGGCAAGTTGTATTTTTATGTGCAGGGTGACCGGTGGTCTCCAAACTCAAAAATTATGAGAGCTACTTTTGATATCAAAAATACTTGATGAGCTTCTTATATTATTTAATATTTTTATAGTCTTAGCAAAATAAAAAACTCACAGTGGTCTTTACTTATAAAACATAAAATCATTTATTCAGTATGCCTAACATACGTTTGACATGCAGTTAGAAATTTGGTCTAAGATTGACTTAAAACTATTTTAAATTTGTATTCACATAAGATACGAGGAAATAAAATTACATTTTACCCATTTTCTTTCTAATTCATTTTTTTTAGAATTTTCTCATTACTCGGATGGTGATGCGAGTTACCGGTAGCTCGCGAGTGACGGCTCGGCAAACACTGATTTATAATATTTTTAATTTTCAGATAAGGACACGAAAATTTTAGCGACAGGCGGAGCTTCCTCTAACAAATCGCTCCTTCGAGTGATGTCAGACGTGTTCGACGCCCCCGTATACGTGCAGGTATGATGAGATATAAACTTTCGTCAAATCGAATCTGCTCAAGTTTCAGAGGCACGTCTGATTATATGTTCATTATTTAAAGGACACCACTAATTCGGCCGTGCTGGGTGCCGCCTATCGAGCCAGACACGGTCTGCTCTGTCACGTCGCCGTGGAGGACAGAAAGGTTTCTTTCACCGAAGCCACCGCGTCCGCTTCGCCCCCCGTGTTGGTCTGCAGTCCTTATTCTGACGCCAAACGCGTCTACGACCCCATGTTGCAGAGATACAGGGAGCATATAGCCGAAGTGGTGAAAGAAAATGAGGGTAAATAATGTTGAATAGACATCCTTCGCATAATAATGTATTTCTTTACACAAAAAGTTTCTATGAATTTAGCAGTTTATGTAACGTCATTAACTAAATTAGTGAATTTGCCTCATTAGTGAATATTTGCACAAACATAATTGCTACCCTTTAAAAAGTTGTGCGTGTTATAGAGCTTTCATTAGTAAGTTTATTCTTAAACTTTAAGTGTATCATTCCAATGGCAACTTTACATATCTATTAATTGAATGTTTATATGCTGTGCAATAAGTCATCGACCATTCCATGTTTATTAATAGTTATTTTATGTGTATAAAACTAATAAATAAACAGCAATATAATTTCCACATATTTTAAGAATCCAATATGCCGCCATGATCAATTGACCCTTTGATAAGTAAGTTATTTTTTGATGTTGATTATTTTTACTATTGCTACACACGAAAACATAAAAACTTTTTTTTTTTTGTTATGCGTCTATCTGGGAAGAATATTACTTATTATTTCAAGTTTTTGTAAAAATGATAATGAAATAATTCATTATTACTTTCAAATTATTATCTAGAAACTTTTATTTCCAATTCAGCCCTAGATCTTTCTCGTGTCCATCTGTCACCTTGTGGTTCTCCATTGATGGTGATTCCAGGAAAGGAGTCAATCCGAAATGTGTTTAAATGCTCAATTTTACAAATAGAAATAATGTGACTGAGATATGTGCAGTATCCATATCTGAAAAAATAATAATAATTCAATAAAAAATATGGGAACAGCAATACATAATATGTCACCGTACACCATACATGTACGGTCGTAATACTCAAAGGGTTAATAACATTGATAGAGCTAATTTTTGGTATTTTTAAGATTTTGACTATTTCCATTAGTAACCATTCCTTAAGCATCATTCATATCCTGAAGTTCAAAAGATATTAGAGAATCAGGCAATGGTGTCTGATGAATGGAAGGGAAACGATTCAACCGAATAAGATAATTTAAAGAGAAAATTTAAACTGTTCACTATTTTTATTTTCTGATGACATTCCTATTGTGATACTTTTTAAAAGTTTTATGTGATAAATATGTCTTCATGTAAACGAGCTACACTTTTATATAACTGCTATTTAAATGTGCAATATCTTACTTATATCATAATAATATATATACCCATCCCTAGATTTACAAAATGGATTAAAAACAAAACATTTTTATATAATTTCAATTCAAAGAAAAAACAATATCATAAAAATTTTCACCACTATTCTATCGCACCAAATTTATTCGACTCCAACAAATAATATTCATCATTATTATTACCCTAAAGATACATAAAATTTATGTGTAAAAAATACAAATTTTAATGTGCGTGCTGTTTAATCGTTTACGGTCTTCTTCCTTAAGTTAACTGGTATCCTAAAATGTTGAAATGAGTCCCAAAAAATCAACTCAAGAGAATAGCTATTTTTTTATAATTGAACCTATCTCGTGATTTTGTACAGCCTTCATATCTTTTTTACAAAGCTTTTAACGGAACGTATCCACTGCGTAAATGAATGGATGGGTGTACTTTCAATTGCGTAATATTGTGTGCAATAAAACTGTCACGAAAAAAAGGTTTATTAGTATTTATGCTATTTTAACTCTGATTAGTGAGTCATTTTTTATTAAATTAGGTTTTTTTGAATATTTTGTTTATTTTTACTATTACTATATACAAAAACATAAAATCATTTATCTCTATGGATCAATTCAGGAAGAATATTACTTAAAATTTCAAGTAGTGAATAATGTAGAATTATATAATGCATATTTAAAAATGTAAATGAAATAGTTCATCGTTACTTTCAAATAATTACCTAAAATCTTTCACTTCGGATTCGGAACTAAACCTTTATTGCGCGTGCATTCTCTCAGCATATGGTTCTCTACGTATGGTGATTCCAAGAAAGGAGTCGAACCAAATTGAATTTTTACACTCAATTTTATATGGCTGCAGATTTTTTCCAAATTTTAACCTTTTTACAAAATTCTTTTGTACATTTGAAATAAATAATATAAATAATATGACTGCCTGAATAAATAATAATTCAATAAAAAATATGAGAAAGGCAATAGATAATAGGTAATAGACAACGCAATACGTCGCCGTACTACTCAAAAAATTAACATCTAAATCGTCTTAGATGTGTCGTGAAAAATAAATCTTCTTTTAGTTCTCATAATTTAAATGGTAAATGACATACTAGTGTGAGAAATAAATCTGCGTCGAAAAAAAGATCGTTTAGAAGTTAAGTTGCAATGTCATATGCAACATCTCATAGACATATTTGTAATATTAAATTGCATAATACGGTTATTCTTTATGATTTTAATTGTTACTATTATTACCAGAATTTTATACTATGTTACTTTTACATTTTTTATATTTATTTATTGTTGCAATTATTGCGAATCATTTTATCGATTAGACAAAATTTTGACATTAATTTCCCAATGTCAAGCTCAGAATTTTCCTTATTGAAATCAATTTCGTCAGAAATTATGTAGGACATGAATTTTCTGCATGATATTGTAAATAAATAATATTATATGTAACGATTTATACTCACGTCTGATATTACGACACGACAAGCACACTTCGCACATTGTAATTGTGAGCGCTAATATATTTCGAATTCTATTGTACTGTTAAACTATTAATAAAGATATTTTTACAAGTTTCAAAGGTTTATTTTTAAGTCCCTAAAACACAGTCTTGCATTTATTAATATTAGTCGGGTGTGGTTTGCATTTCTAGAATCCAAAAGAAATGATAACTGCATTGAATGACAGTCGGTTTTAAAAAATAATTGCATGCAACTCATCGTATCTGAAAATATCCAAAAGAACAATAACCGTCTTCAGTTTGAGAGTATTCATCCATCTTTGGCCCGTCGACCCATCATACGGTCAGTACGAACAAAGTTAAACTGCAACCTAAAAGGTTAAAGGCGCTTTTTATTGAAGGACAGAGGTGAGTGCGACACTGTTCACTAACTGGCTTATCTATTTTCCTGTCGACCTCTTACCACCCTGCATTCTTCATCGCCTTAATAAAAATTCATACAAAATCTGCTGAAGATGATTGACAATAAAACAAGATAAAATATAAAGGGGCCACTCGGTATATAAGAAATATTTTATTTTAATTCTATGACATACAGATTTATACATAAAATTTCATAACGTACAGATAAAGATAGTTATTTTTGTGTAGGTAAATAAAAAATACTTCATGAAGTATGGAAAACAATTGTACAAATATATTCCATAATGCCGCAACAAAAATTTCAAGTCACTTATATTCATATAAATTATTATTTTCGTTATTTAAGTTATTGAGTCGCTTTTTATTTACAATACTGTTGACAAATATTGTCGAAATAATTTTTTTCGATATGTATGAACAATGAAACATAATTATAACATGTAAAAAAGATTCAAAGACATAGTTGCAAGACTAATATCTGTCAGTCTAAACTTATAAAAATAATAGACTTATACTTATAAAATATAACTACAAAATCTTGATTTGACTAACACACGAGAAAATATTTTTGCGTAGCATCATTGAGCGACTCGTTACGTGTCATTGGTTTTCACTTGCATGTTAACCACATTTTATGTGAGTGTAGAAAACTTGCCCGGTTCCAGAAACGCTAAAACGTTTTCAATTTTATTAGTCGCCATTGCAGCTGCCTACAGATTGAAGCGGTCCCATAACCAATCGGTGATGCTCTTCATTCTATTCACATTCAAGGGTTCGCATTCGAGAGTTTGAATCCCCGAACGGACACTTTCATGCGTTGATTTTATATTTATGGATTTTTCATCTCTACCCACGCGTTCATACAACCAGATTAGGGAGAATGACTAGCTATCTACTAGCCCTTTCCTAGCCCCCACCTTTCTATTCTAAGCCTCTCTGAAAAGAGTTTGAGTGACTCACTCACGACCGGTTCTTTCTAACTAATGCCTTCTGTCGAAATGTTGTCTAAGAAGTCTATTTGTTCCACGTTGAGAGCGGACAAGATTAAAGCGAAACACATGCGACACCGAGACGTCTCACTTTTCAGGGTTCGCATACGTGTGGAAGTACTCGAGGCAATCTGAGGCTTGCGGCCCAGTTATCTTGGAATATGTGGGAATGTCTAAATTGTTATTATTCCATGAATTATATATTTTCTTGCGATTGCTTTGATTTTCAGAACATAAATAGTTGAGAGTTGCGCCCGATCGCAAACACAGCGACGTTTCAAAACTGATCTCGTCTCGCATTTGTATAATAAATATGTATGTTTTAACAATTAGTGAATTTTAACAACACTTTTTTCATTAAAATTCACCAATTGTCTTTACAATTAAAAATTATCCACACTTGAGGTGACTTAATACTTATCCATCTTCCACAACTGATATGTAACGTTTTAGTTCTAAGAAAAAATAGTTTTAAAAATATTTTAATATCAAACCTAAGCGAAGTTTAAGAAAATCTCGGCCGTTCATAGAATTCAAAAATAATATCAACTGAAGCGGTGCAATTAGAATTTTATAAAATTTGGTCTCCCGATTCTCGATCGCCAATACGGTAACTTAGTCTGCTCAATTATTAAACATAATGGAATGCTCGGGTGCCTATTGTCGATGATAATAACTATTTCATTATTAGATCTGCGAGTGGAAGTCTGCGACGCTTGTTATATTTTAAACTTGAATTACACAAACGGTCGACAGAAAAATGTATCCCAAATTAACCTCAAAATTGCAGTAAAATGAAATTTATTTCATCATCTTCAGCTGGAGAATGTCTAAGAGTCTTCCATTATTATTACATCCGGGCACCTATAGCCGCGAAGGTTTATATACTAGACTATTTATTCAGAATTAATTATATTTGTATGAAGACGGATGGCTATAATACTGCTTAAATTAATTATATAACTCGACTGAAAGAGTCGGCGAGAAATCGGAGGGTCGCCGGGTCCACACCCGATTTTGAGATTATAAAATGAGATTTACACCGTGAACGAAGATTCGAAGACTGAGCGTGGCATTGCAAAATACAAGTGAAGTGTCGGATGATTTACTTCACATTTGATATAGTATAAGTTACACTTAGGAAAAAAATGATGACAATGAAAACAAAACGGGTCCGATTATAAATATTGCATGCGTCCTTAATATTAGCGGGTTGATGATAATATTTTTCTCCTCCAGTTTTCACATTATCTGCGTCTATAAGTGTTGAGATACTATACGAACGAACATGTTATCCCAATCCGTGATCTTCGAAGAATCCTTGCGGTGTTTCTTCCTGAAAAATGAACGGGCAAACTTGCAGTTAGAAATGAGAAAACAATATGAAAGAGAAGAGCGAGAAATGTCAACTCACAGAAGCTTAGTATTACACGTAATCATTTTTCTCCGAGCACAGTTTAGTACAGAACGGGGCAAACTTGACTGAAGGGCAACATTAATAATTCAAAATAAACAGCGAGCCACGAGAAGAATACTATTTCTAGATTTGCATTATTTATTATCGCGAAATGGTAATTTCAACCTAAAAACATAAGTGTAACTCAGAATCACTAAAAACATAAGTGATTCTGAGTAACAAACGTTAATTTATAGATTGCACAGTGGGCTGCACAAAAATATGCGTCAGGCCGCAGTTTGCCCAGGCCTGATTTAGTACATAGTAAACAAGTTTTGGTAATTGAAAATGTTTAAGGCTGCAGCGTAACGGGGTAATCCGACATCACAGACTGTAAATCTGTAGAAAATCTAGGAAACAAATCAATTCATCTAGCAGCATGCGCTTACTCTTTTCGCAATCTTTGAAATGTTTAAGAGTGCACAAAGAAACCTCTGGATTCTATTAAATTTATTAATATATTCTGTGAATCTTTGCGAAACGAGCATACAGGAATATTTTCACATATTGTTAAATATTCATTAATCAACGGAAAAAATTCATAAACGATTTGTTCCAAGTATTCCTGAGATATTTTCTTATTTGGCTTTGCAATCAACTTTCCATCAAAAATTACAGACCTCTTGTAGCAGATCCTGCGCGGCAATGGCTTTCAGAACATTTTTCTTCGACGTCTCCTGCAGTTCACCGCCAAGAACCAACTCGTCCAGGATGAAATAAGCCTTTTCGAAATTGAAGATGATGTCTAATTCGCAAACCTAGAAGATTAAGCACGGACCTGTGTAGTTTACGACATCGAATGAAAAATTATATAGACAGAAGATAAAGAAAAAGATACGCACGCTGCCAAAGTATTTATCGAGGAGCTCAACGTAGCGATGGATGAGCTCCAACGTCAGCAACTCGTTGTCTTGCTGCTCCACCGCACAGCAAAAATACAGAGACGCATATCTGAAAATAGATAAATCTATAACAATAGGGTACATGGCACCCCACTCGCGTCTATCTAGCCGATAGGTATTTTGTACAGTAAAAGTTTTCTCCACAAATGGACTAATTAATATATCATACAATCGTGCTAATGATGAGGCAAATAAGGCCGCTAATACCCTTAAGTCTTAGCCCACACAGTCCTAACAGCATCGAATTGCAAATCTATGAAATGAAGCTATCGTCTTTCAAAATCATTCCTGATCCTTACATTTTTTTATTAATTCCTCTCCCAATAAGAGTCCATTGAATGACACGCCTATAGGATGTTTTCAGCATCATGCTTTAGAGTGCCACATTTGCATGTTCATAACTAGTCCTTCGCCCTTCTCGATGGGATGCATCAATTGATATAAATGACTTACCTTTTATAAACAACTTTGACGTCTTTCCACTCGAGAAATGAGCACATCTTAGGTTTTCTAGCTAAAACTGTGGTGATTATTTCTCGGGTGATTTTCTTTTTTAATTTGTCGGGATGCGCTGCGTACCATTTCTGCAGACGCAATTTGCCTTGCCGGCTGAACAGGAGCATGAATTGCATCTGAAACAAAAAGACTCGATGAATACTCGTAGGTTGGGTAAACGAGTAAAGGGTCAAAGGCAGCCCCTCGGCCGTATGCCTCAGGACTGAGCAGCGCGCTCGCCCTCGTCGAAGATTTCGGCGGTGGACGATCGCGAACGAATACGCCATAGAAGGACCTTAGCAATTTAGGTTAATCGGTGATTCATATTCAGCCGGTGGACGCCGAACGCAACATTAAGGTTGGAATTTTGTGAATACGAACCATTTCGTGACTATTGTCAAAGTGATGAATGAAATATATCTATACTATATTAGAATTACTGATCATCGCGAAACAGCAACTAGGCCGTCATTCGACTGTCAAATAGAGCAATAGATAAGATTCAACAACACAAACCGGAACAGCACACAATTATAGCTATGGCAACATTGAAAAGCCACTCAGATCGAGTAGATAGGTAGGCACCCTACCTACACTAATCGTAAACCAGTTGTAACTATTTATTACCTGGCCGGTCCTATGCGGACCAAATTCATAATCTCAGATGCCTTCTCCAGCAAAGCAACGAATTCAACAGCTTGTTGACGTGTTGTTTCGTGGATTACGAGAGGGCCTTTGATAGTCCGCTCCGACCTTCCCTATGGCACATATTAAAACTGTACGGAATCCCAAGTAAAATTATCGCCATCATCAAATACATGCACGAGGGCCGTGAATGCTGTAAAAGAATCGGTGAAGTAACCATCAGAAAATTCGCCATGCAAAAATATTAAATTTATGATTTTCTTCGCCTGCACGCTTATTTGTATTTCTAGTTATTGTTAAATACTAATTGGTAGGATGATGCGCACGATGGTTACTGGTTTTCTCAAGGACCGCCCCGGGTGGCACAAACTCTAGCTATGCTACTGGTTACGTCCATCTGTCACAATATACGATTAAAAAAATATTTCATAAAAAACCATTTTTATTTCAATATTAGTGGTCCGCGAAAAAATTCTTTTTTTTACCAGTCCGCAGGTGTAAAAAGGTTGGGGAACACTGGTATACACATCACGGGAGATGGCAATCCGCGTAAATAGCTCGCAATCCGATTAGCGATAGCTGAGCAACCTTCAACTCAATGCTGAAAGTCTGGGACTCACTGTTGTACTCGGTCAGAACCAAGTGCCACCTATTAAACGCGTGCATTTTTTATCCTGCTTTACGGTTGCGAGTTACGGCATCTCAATAAAGCACATGGTAACCGTATACTGTGATTTGAAAACAGATTCTTGCGGTGAATACCAGGGGTACGGTAGTTTAATTTTGTCAGGAACTTGGAGGTAAGGAGATAAGTACTTATTAGATATACAAACGCATTAGTAAGCTGATGTAACAAAACATTCAAAGTAGTTTATGAAGATACCTAGGTACCTACATGTTTTAAAAATAGCCAAATATTTTTTATGGGATTGCACGTGTTCATAATTATTATTATTTTGTATTAGTTTATATTCTGACAGTAAATAAATAAAATCATCGTATGCCTATGTTCTTTTATGCGTTTTTAGGAACATACTTCCCTATCCTCCTATTTTGTATAAACTCCAAATGCCTTTCCACGGGGTTTTCATTTTATTTTGTATGAGTGTTCTAATATTTTTTCCATGGTTTAATTTACACGGTTTATCGTGGTACACATTATCTACAATTTTTTTGTATTGACAATTTCAAACATGAAAACCTAGCTTTTGTTCAGTCCCGGATAGAAAAGGGGTCCGCAATGGGATGCCCTAATACAGGGGTCGGAATATGCAGTTCTTTAAACGGAAGTTTGAGGTTCTTTACGACCCACCGAACATTTATTTTAATAACATAAATATTCGAAAATGCGAAAAAAATATCGAACACCAGGAATCGGAAGAAGACACATGGCTACAAAAATTATATTTTATGGTTGACATTACATCACATCTCAATGCTATGAATATATTAATGCAAGGAAAAATCTCTTATACAGTATTGGAAGAAGTATAGTGCTTTGAAAATTAATTACAAGTTCTCATTGAAGATATAAAAAAAGGTGAATTACTTCACTTCAATAATCTAAAACAGTATCTTGACAAAAAAAAGCATTTGTTTTGATACAACTTATTTCAGCAGCGTATTGGGAAAAATGAAGAACAGTTATAGTGAACGTTTTAAACAATTTAGAGCAAATAAGACTACACTAGCTTTCATCGCACGCCTTCTTAAAATAAATCACCGAATGTGGAATGATTGTATATATTTACCCATTCGTCGAATTACATCCCGTCAAAACCCACAATACTATTATAATTGTAAAATCACTGGTATTTCTAAAAGAAGTTGAAAAGCGGCAATTCGCCACTCTGTTAATATGGTGTTTACAAAATAAGGATTAGGGAGATTCCCGAAATTTTAACTCAGGTATCAGTGTGGCTCTCAGACGTATAATATCTTACCTCGTAAATAATATTTGTCGCATTTGTATCTTCTATATAAACGTTAGACACTGTTTACTGTCTCTCAGTTCGAGTCCATTCGTGTGCTCAAATGCCTGAAGATGCCGAAAGGCGAAACCCGGGTCGTTAGTGACAAAATACATGGAAGTGTACAAAATCTCAATAATCCAAATATGACTAACTTGTTGCACGACATTTTATGTTTATTATGAGATTTGAAATTGGCTCGGCTCAAAGAATGCGAAGCATCAAATTATTCTATAGTGACTCTATGAAAGATGATGAAAATATTGAAGATGCACTAATTTGACTATGGACTATTATTTATATTATCTATGATAATATTGTAGTCTGTGGTCACGCAACGTTGCGAATTGTATTGCTATTTGACGTTTTGAAAAAGTGTTTTGAGTCGAAAGCCTTGCGTTTTTATGTTATTGGTGGGACAACTCTTTCAAAATGGAGACAATTTTAGAGCAACAGCGCAGATATCACGAAGAACGTGAACGACTGATGGATGCCATGGTCAAAGAAATTCTGCACAAGAAGTCTGGGGTGCGTACATATATATATTTTTAGGTTAAAATTTCATCTTTAAGTCGAGGAATATTGTTTACACGTCGGTTTTAAATTCATATATTTTTTTCTTTTTGCAGTTTCGCGAGACGATAAACTCTGATCACAGATTGAAAATGCTTCTAGACGTAAGTGATACGACAGTTTTCGACGGGAGAAGCCTGCGAACGATCGAGGCGTCCCGCGTCGCGGATGACGTTCAGCACGTCGCCGACTCTACTTTATAAGAAATGCGATCTTTATTCTCAAAAAAACCTAAATATAAGATAGTAACAATGGTCATTTCCCTTGGCCTTTTTCTTATTATATTACCATATCAAGGGTTTGAATAACACAATGAGAACTCTCATGCGTTGATTTGACAATTCATTATAGGTTTTTCGTTTTTCGAAAGCTTTATTAACACATTAGTTGCGAGCGAGATTCGCACACCGCTGATCACGCAATGCGAGCAAAACTCGTATTTAGATATCGAATGTGGAAAGGAAAAAGGACGTAACCCACACACAAAAAATATTATGTATAGCCCAAACAAAACGTGTATTAAATTGTATGCATTGTGATTATCGAAAAAAACATTTTGGAAAGACGGAAGGATATATCCTTTTTTTTATACTATCGATATATCGTATAAATATGTATAAATTTAGCATATTAGCACGTTTTGGGTGAGTTATACACAATATTTTTTTGGGTGGGTTATGTCCTTTTTTCTTTCCACAGTCGATATCATGCCGTAACTTTTAAAATACTCACTGTGTTAATTTAAAGAACACGATGCACAATTAAAACCAAATGCCATTTTTTCAATGTCTCTATTCTACTGGTGCTGCTTGACGGTAGCAAATTGTAGCACTTGATGATTACTGAAAAACTGTATACTGAGTTTCGACAATAGATGCTTGCGTCAGATTTGGGGGTGAGACAGTTTGACTTCGCGAGGAACTCAAAAATTAAGGAATGTACCAAGAAGCGCCTTGTTACGACAGTGGTCATGGAAACACTGGTACTCGCTGGGATGAAAAAAATCACGTATTTTTCATAGCGACTTGGATATATGTGATCCCTGACGCGAACTCAGTTTTTCTGTCTAATTTCAGCATTACTCGGAAAGCACGATGCATCTGAAAGAGTTCTATGAAGACAAAGATGGTTTGCGCAAAGAAGAAGTGACGGCACTCTCCGGACCCAATGAATTCCAAGAGTTTTATGGCAGACTCAAACAAATAAAAGATTTCTACAGGAAGCATCCCAAAGAAGTAAGTTTTTCATTTCCTGCACGATAACTGATTGCAAATTATTCAACCTTCATAAAATTGATTTTTTGCAAAAAAAATAATCTGGCTTGCCTAAGGTAAACGGCTATAATATTGACCTAGGCGGCTATATGGACCTATTTCAAGTAATTCGTTAGAACAGCGAGATTTGTTCTAGAAATTTCTTTCTAAATTGCCGTTACAATGTCGGCTACAAAGAGTCGAAATATTTCGTTTCCAGTTATTCATTCCTTTTTGGTAGGTCAGTGACAGTGCACGGACGTACAGGAATATGACAATTTTGTTGTCAAATAAGTTAAGGAATTACATATTTTTACACTGCAGTTTTAATAATTTTTTTGTTTGTGATCAAAGTTTATTTTTTCTTTAAAATATAAGTTGAAGTTTCATGTTTAATATTTTTAAATGATTTTAAACTGTTTATTTTTATAAAAGTGCGTACAACGCTAATTTCATAGCGGTCAGAATTAGTAGTATGCATAATTATTGGATGTATGTATTATTGATCTACGGTCAGTATAAGAACTTTTAGGTAAAAAACTAAATCATTAAAAAAGAGTGTGTATGATATGACATGAAATTTGTTTTGTGTTGAAAATTTTTGTTAACCGAATTCTGACCCATACTTATGCTTATAGTTTTGTGTACAAATGGAGAATAATGTTTAGGTGAACATAACATCCCCGAGTAGGTCAGTAATGTGTACAGTTTACGTCCATATTAATACTTTACGATCAAAGTAATTTTAAGTTTTTTCTTAGTTTTTTGGAAAAAAAAGAAATTGATTAATGAAAAGAAAGTAATGGTTATGAGTGGTACCAACTGGGAATGACCTGAACGAGAGGATCAGTTCGTGTACCCTCTACAGGATGTAATTTCCACTATTGCTGAGCCGAAGTTTATTAATTCTAGGGGTATTTATTCCGTTAAGGAAATAGCTGATTTGAGAAAGCAGTAACTGGAGCGTGATCATACAAGTGAAAAGTTTACAGTATTAATTGCAATACAAGAATGTACAAAACTTTTAATTTTTTTTTAATTTTTTTATATTCTTTGTTTTCTATATTAAGCAAAGTACATATATTATTTATTTTGCGTAAGGAAAATCGCGTATTGTTTTTGTTAATAAATTATATATATATCTGAATCCAAAAGAAAATGTTTATTTATTTTATATTGAAATTCAGTTAGGTCAATAATAGGTTCATCACGGGTCAATATAGGACACCGAAAATTTTTGCTAGGTCAATATAGCATGCACATTGTCTTCTTAATTAATTTGTAATAATACTAAATTAAAAGTAATTATCAACGAGCAAACACTATTTTTCTGTGACAACAAATTAGTAAACCAATGCAAAAAATTTTACACCATTTAATTCGAGAAAATATTAAAAAAGTTACAGGCTTGAACATTAGAAAATGCGACGCATAGGTCAATATAGTAGCCGTTTACCTTATTAGATTTTACCTGGTCTTCAATGTCTGCAGAGGCTACTGATCCTATGCATTGAACCTTATGTATCCTGGTCCTGTAGAATTGGTACAGATATCCTTTAACCCTCTAGAAAGGCAAAGCGAGAAAATGGTTGATATATCGACCGCCTCCTTTAAGGGCTATAATTCATACGGCGAGCATATAAATGTCAATCTTAATACCTAAAGACGATATCGATAAAGTTCTTTGGTGTATTTATCGACGATCTAACTTGAATTGTGCATCAATCGTTCGCAAACAATTATTATACATAAAAATTAAATTTGGATTATTGAGATTTTGTACACTTCCATGTATTTTGTCACTAACGACCCGGGTTTCGCCTTTCGGCATCTTCAGGCATTCGAGCACACGAATGGACTCGAACTGACTCAGTTCGAGTCCATTCGTGTGCTCGAATGCCTGAAGATGCCGAAAGGCGAAACCCGGGTCGTTAGTGACAAAATACATGGAAGTGTACAAAATCTCAATAATCCAAACTTAATATTGAAATTCCATCAAGCACCCTCAGTCGATGTCTTAAATTATATTATACATAAGTTCGCAGCCACAGCTCGAAGGATTTGTGGATAACATTTGATTTTGCAAATCATATTTTTGATGGTTATATTGTGTATTGCGGGAAAAACTATTTATGTAATTATTCAATATACATTTATTTATCATTATACATTATTTTTTTCACAAATAAATTGTGATAAAGTACCTTTTTTATCATTCTATTGTCAAGCGAGAAGTCCATAACCTCAAATTAACAAATGGCACAGTCGACTTAAAAAAATTTTAAAACATAAATAAAGTGGTGCTGCCAGGTCTATATATTTGTATTTCATTGTAAATATAGTATTATGTCTTAATTGTATTTTATTTTTATATAAAATATTTGGGATCGCATAATTTTTCGAAATGACAGAAACGGTAGTTTTGTGTTAAATTTGATAGCAATCGGACAGTAAAATACTCAATAACTAATAATATGTTTACTTTCATGGTATTGTATAGAATTACATTGTATAATATTACATTTTACTGTACGTATAAACATTGTTGCATGTATAAATATTGCCAAATTATCGATATAGAACAATTTATAAGACAAGATTTTACCTATTTTGTAGAAGTTGGAGGACAAATCAAGTTAGACTATGGGTAAACAAAATATAATTATAATAGATCGACAAAATAAGAATGCAATGTCAATGTGTGTTATATTTTGTGAATAAGTGTTTACTTTTAGATTATAATAATGCCGTAGTACAACCAAAGAACTGATATGCACGTCTTATTTTTCTAAGCAGTGCAGTGCAATGCGCTTCGCATTTTATGCTTTGAAGTTATCACGTAAATGGGGATAAAAAAAATTAACCTGAATTGTCACATGACAATGTTTCCCATGTTTTCATAAATATTAATGACAACCAATATTTTCTTGTTTTATTAAAAAAAAACTTAAAAAAATATTTCGCTGAATGGCCAATGGTCGATAAATAAACCACACAAATTATAGTGTTTCCAAAATTTTACTAAGCATTTTTTATTTTTATCGCAAAATTATTGTTCAATACACAATATATAATTCGAAATAATATAGTTCGCAATCGATTTCGGAAAATAACTAATTTGCCATATTAAGAGTTAATTAAGTTCAGAGACGCTGATGTTAAATTAAAAATTATGTTTCAAATAATTAATACTGAAACCTTGTTCATGACCTAACATATCGTTTATGTTTTCCAGATCAGCGTCCCGATGTCTGTTGAATTCGAGGAACTGGCAAAAATGCGTGAGAATCCCAGTGATGATGCTAGTAAGTTTATTTTTATGTTAAAAAAAAAAGTGTAGTGTAGTAAAAAATACGTGTTGCTATGATTGCCTATGTTCACAGTATTGTTTCTGGTGCCATGGCAGAATTTAAAATAATTTGATTCAATCATGATTGCAAAATTGCTTACGAAATTTTCGTTTTCAGTATGGTATATCATCACTGTAGAGCCGAGAAAAGTTTTGTGGGACCAAAAAGTAACATTTTTCCGAATCATAAACGTCAAAAATACATCGTTTTCAGTTTTAGGTTAAAAGTTAAATGTAGAGAGTTGAAAGTTGAAAATAGCGCAGTTGAACTAACAATTGCAGCCGGAATGACGTGGGAAAATTTCATGTCGCTAATGTGTGCTGTTTGGGAGGAGTTGTTGTGACCGACAGACATACAAATTTCTACATGTATTTTGTGCTACATAGTAGAGATATATACCCATATACATTTATATTTATTTATAAATATATAAATAATTTTACACCAACAAGAAGTCCACATTACTTTATTTAACAACATTAAAAAATATATATGATTATGAATACACAGAGAGAAAGAAAATGTGTACGTCCCAAATTACATCTTTAATATTAGAGTTAAAGAACATATCAGATATCTCAAACGTAATAATTTTTCAGAGTTTGCGAATCAAATAATTGAAAATGATGGTTAGTCTAAAGGTGCTTCTTAAAGAGGCGAAACGCATCACGTTAGTGATAAACCAAGTGGAATAACTAAGTTATCAATTTTAATTTTATATGCAATCCTTTTTTACGTTTTCTGCAAATTGTACGGGATTGCCATCTTTTTGTATTAGTGCTGCATACATAACATTTTTTTCGTTCCTATCATGCAGTTTTATAAAACCAGCAGAAACTCGACGATCATCAGCACCTTTTTCACCAGATTTGAACTCCATCGATTAGCTTACCCTATTTTTTCCAAAGCATGCACAAAAAAAAAAGTTTGTTACTAAATGTACAAATCAAAGGACTTCAAAAGCCACACCAACTGATCATCTCTTCTGAGAAAAATGCACGCCAACGCAAGAATTCTAAACGTACAATTAATATTTTTAAGATTTAGTTATTAAAGATTTTTTTAAATTGAAGTTATTCGGTTGAAAAGGGTCACTCCTATGGGTGTTTTTTGTTTCACGAGAATACAGTGTCGTTTGTTTTTTATATGGGACATTGAAGCGGGCGCCGTCAAATCGGCGCTGTGGGACTTTATCACAATTTAGGTAACCCTCTGGGGCCAAGAGGATTAATATTGTAGTTTTAAAAATAAAACACAATTTGTTTGTTTTAATCCACATGTTTATAACGATCAGGAATGGTTTCGCTCGTCACGAGCATTATCAACTGATCACCATCAGTTGATAATGATCGTGCTAAAACATAATGCCTTTCCACCAAGAATTGACAGTTAAAACCCTGAAAGCGATTGTAGTTTGTGTTTTGATGCCATCACAGATGCCGCATTAAGTTATTTTAGAGCATGCGCACTGGAATACAATTAGAGCTAATACTGATAATGCCCCTTGTGGTAGTTTTGAAAGCACAAAGACAGATAAACGATTGGCACGCGCCCGCAACCTGCCTGGTCACACATGGGTAGCTGTATGTGATGATCTTGCTGGGTGCAGTACAGTGCAACCAGTTTGCTAAATATTGTATAGTTAAATACTAGTATTTAAATTGAGATTAAAAATGCTGGCTTTTCTTTTTTAGATCTCATCGACTTCTCAGACGAAGAAGGTTATGGGAAATATTTAGATCTACATGAATGCTACGAAAAGTACATAAATCTCAAGGGAATAGAGGTAAGATATTTGAGGTGTTCTCGCATGCGCAAAAAAATCCACGCATTGATAATATTCAGGCCAAAAAATGCCAAGATTTTTTGAGAATATTAGTTTTGTCCCATAATAATCTACTTTTGATAAATACACATGTAAAAATAATTTAAGACATCAACTGAGTGTGTTGGATGGAATTGCAGTATCAATAATTCAAACATGTAGAAATATCAAAAATACATTATTAACTTATTGTGTCAGATTGTCTCTGTAGATCACTGGTCGTCGACCTGGTTCGCGCCGCCCACTAGTGGGCGGTGGGTAATTCAGAATTTTTTGTCTGCTTTAATCGAAACCGTCTGTTCAACTCGACTCGCAGTTAAGTTTTGAAGACAATGCGCTAGGCTAACCAGATGACTGAGGGTACGGGTGCATAGGGATGGGGTATTTTTGCCCTTTTCTCTATCTTTCTCGCTTACACCTATCCGAATAAAATAAAATATTTGTCCTGTTCTGGCTTAGCGGTCGACTTTCGACTTGTTTGTTTTTAAACACAATATCATTTAGATTTGTGAGAGTAAACGTCACACGTGAAATTGCGTCGTATCGTGTATTAAATAAATTGTGTGAAAGTAGTGTAGCCATGTCTCCAAAGAAGAAATACTCTTGTGGCTATTCTCCCAAATGCATGCAGATGGCCTCGTCGAATCACTACAAAATGATTTAATGGTATCAATCTGCGGCTTCAAGGTACCACTAAAACTCTTATCAGTTGCAAAAATATTGTGTCTATTTATTGAAAAACTTGACCTTCTCCGTCGTAACCTTTTTAATAGAGAATTTTATCAGTTTTGAAATAATCTACATATATAAAAATGAATGCTTGTTTGTTTGTGCCGTATGCGTTCCTTTACCATTCATCCGATTGTGATGAAACTTCAGTGAGTTCTTGTGCACACACCCGCCGAGGTTTCTGAAAAAAAAATCAAATAGGTACAAACCAGTGGCGGCCGGTGACAAGAATATTAGGGAGTGCAAAAAAGACTCACCTATTTATACAAGAAATCCATCCTCCGATTCTTGGATTTTGAAAACACTTCAATAACACGAACATTAAAATCCGATATTGACGATACCAATTGTTTCTCTACACTTAACATCGCAAGAGCATTTAGTCTGTCTTGAGTCATGGTATTTCTCAAAAATGACTTGATCCTTTTTAATGTTGAGAAACAACGCTCACTTTCCACTGAAGTCATCGGTATTGTACAAATAATCTGTAATAACTTAACACTTTCACTAAATACTTGATTAAATTATTGTTTGTAAAAAGTTGAAGTATGGACAATGCTCCATCGGTGACGTAAAAATCTTCCCTACTGTATATGACAGTTAATTCATTTTTAAGCTTTAGTTTGTCAATGAAATCGTAAGTTGATGTTGCAATATTAAAGTCCGCTAAAGGAAAACTTTTGTGATAATCCGAAAATTTTTCGCTAAAAAACAATTTAGCTGCTACTAAATGATCATGGTATGCGAAACGATCTTTCGTTTGATTCACTAAAGTATCGCATACTTCATTACAAATGACATAATGGGGTAAGTCATTTGGTCTACGTCTTTTGTAGGTTGGACTAGTGACATTTGGGTATTTTCTCGGATATTCTGAATAGAACGCGTAAAACTTTCGATATTCTTATTTATCTCCAAAACATCTTTCGACCTAGATTGAAGTTGCATAAAAAGTATATCACAGTGTGGCATAACTTTTGCAAAGAAATCTAGCCAGTAATTGAAATGATCTTCGTTTAAATATCGAAACAGCATTCCAGCTTGATTGATGGTATCAGCATCTAAATTTACGGTTTCTAAGATGTGCTCCATACACTCTTTCAACTGCTCGCGATAAGTGTGCACGACAGTCACTGTTCTTATATTAAAATTCCACCTAGTTATTGGTGCTGAAGGTATTCTTCTATGAACTATTTCTTTTAAAATGTCAGCTCTCTTCGCAGATCTCGAAAAAAATGATGGAAAAGATCGTAAATTTGCAAAAAGTTCCGAACCATAGTGTTGGCTGAAGCACTTCTCTCCATTATCAAATTCAATTGATGTGCATAACAATGTATGAAATGTGCGTATGGATACGAAGCTTTTATCAAAGCCTGCACACCACCTAATCGCCCACTCATCACTGCTGCACCATCATAACTCTGCCCGATTAATTGTGCTGGTTTAATGTCGAGAAATTCCAGTTCCTTCAAAATCTCAGATGCAATACCTACCGCAGTATGATCTTTTGGGATAATAAATTTCCAGAAACGTTCATGTATCTTCCCGCGCAATTCGTACCGTATTACCAAAACGAGTTGTTGCGTAGTGGCTATGTCAGTTGTTTCGTCCGCCTGGATAGCGATATATTTGCTCTGCGATATTTCATTTTTAATTTCGTTGCGACACACCTCCAAAATTGAATCTAAAATGTCATTTTGAATTGTTTTTGAAGTTCCCTTGAAAACACTGCTGCTCTCTAAGTGCTGTTTCATTGCGATGTCAATCTCTGAGACGAAATCAATAAGCCCTCGATAGACACCTGGATTATGGGAATCTGCAGTTTCATCGTGTCCCCTTAAAGCTAATTCAAATGCACCACAGAACTTCACACAGTCAATTAACCTTGATAAAATATATCGAATTTTATCTACACGCTCATTCATTTGTTTCACTGACGCACGATACCCAGCATCCAATTGGGAACGAATATCTAACGATCCCAATACCGCAAGTTGCATTTCATTTAAAATGTGATTTTGAGAGCTACCGTGTTTCTTTATTTTGAATGATAGGTGAACCAGGTCCTTAATTCCACTCTCAGTCCAGTTAGATTCACCTCCAAACAACAGACACGGAAAACAGAATACTGTATTAAAACTAGTACAGCCACATAGCCATGGTGTTTTTTTATACGTTTCTACATTAAATTTCCGAGTAAACACTTTATTATTAAGCGTACACTTCTGAAATAAATTTAAGCTTGGCATAGGACGACCTGCTGCTTTAATTTCCAGCCTTTTCGAAAAATCGTAAATATTACGAAGCACGTAAATATTAGACGTATGTTAAAGAAAGTAAATAAATTTGATGGTATGCGTTTCTTTGTGGCAGGCTCAATACACTAGAGGTCCTTTCGACGCACGAACTAAACATATGCGACAGGTCTCTGCGAGTTTGAATACTTTCGGGAATGGTCGTCATAATTTGGCAACTGGTGCAATGATCCTGAATAACTAAAAACTTCGTATGAAAGTCGAATGTGTGACACAGATGACGTCACAAAAAACCAAAGTTTACCTACGAAATCCCTTCCACTTAGGGAGCGCTGAACCAAAATTGCACCGCCTCGACGTATTATTATTAGTATTTTTTCTGGCGCTGAATACGAGGTAGCATTGTGTGAATCATCGCTTGATGCAATATTTTTTTTACGGGGAACACGCGGGAAATTTTAAAATTAGTGAATTGCTATGTTTGTATAATATCGCTTATTACTTGAATGAATAATAATAACTTGAATATGGGAGTACATTGCACCATTTGCTCCTTTGCAAGAGCCGTCCCTGGTACAAACGGCAACATTTCAGATTGTGTGTGACATAACAAGTGGTGTTAATTACTAAATTCCAATTCTCGGTCTTAAATGGAAAATTTAAACGCGAAGATGCACTGCTGCCACACACTCCAATGATTTCAACAGATATGTCAGTCGAATTCAAATGTCTGCAGTTTCCGGTGCGACTCACATTTGCAATGACCATCAACGATGCGACTCACATTTGCAGTGTGGACTAAATTTGGAAAAGCCATGCTTTTCACACACAGAGCTGTATGTGGCCTGCTCACGTGTCGAAAAACCTGATTTATTAATATTGCGTATCCAAAAGCACTTCAAGAAACAGAATCAAATCACAAACACTTTCTTTCTTCGAGTGGCATTGCAACGCATGCTGGGTACTCACTAGTCATCTATAAAAGAAGATAAGACACTTGAAGAAATCGAAAGGTTTAGTTGCCACATTAACAAACTTAATCTTGATATGGACAAACGATTGCAACGATATTTCGATTTCGAAAGTATATAATTGCATGATAATCTTTTACTGCAAATTTGGATGAGGTTGATGTAACTTACCGAGCAGACGAACTTACTAGAACTTAAATATGACTAAGAGAGTGAAAATAATTTCAATAGTTCTGGAACCCAAAAACTGGCAAAACAGAAAAATCTTTGCTTCATATAAAAAATGTGGAAAATTGTAAAAGATATACTGATACTTTTACCTTCCACTCGCCTAGTAGAATCGGGCTTCAGTGCGGTTAATATTATTACAACCGAGCGAAGAAATCATTTAAACGTCACCCGAAGAGGAGACCTCCGTATGTTCCTAACGGAAATTAAACCAGACATTAAATATTTAGTCTCACACCGTCAGGCTCGAGGTTCTCATTGACCATTAAATATAATTTTTAAAATAATGATAATAAAGTTTTTGTTTTTCAATTCACAATATTTCTTTAATATGTAATGTGTTATTTTTACTGTAAAAATTTTTTTTTCAAATCCTTCATCTTCTAGAAATTATTGCATCCATATGCTGGATTGAATTACTGCGATGTCGTTGGGCGTTAAGGAAATTTTATAATAAAAAAGATGCAAAAATGGGCGGTAGGTATAAAAAGGTTGGCGACCACTGCTGTTGATGATTTCAATAGGCGACTGTTGTTTTTATGCATGATGTTTTTTAATGCCTTATAATTATTTTTATCAACATTCATTGTGAATTGTTCAAGTGCTATTACATTGAATTGTCATAAAACTGTCTCAACTCATCCTGTGTGTAAGTCGTTTTTGTGACATTGGTCTGTTCTTTGTATCCATATGTTTATGTATGTTTTCGTTCAAATCATTTCCGACTGAGTTCAGTGCGGCTATGAGATTTCAGTGTTTACAAATTTTTGAATGAATATTTGAAATATTTCGTAAGAAGGTTAACAACACTTGGTTATACGCATCAAAAGCAATATTTACTAACCCTTCGGTTGCTACGATGGTTTTCAAAATCTCGACAAGAAATGCTATCAATCATTGTTCATAGAAATGTAATTTCACTATTTTTAAACATCTTACCTTTCTAATTGATTATGTCAAATCGTATTATATTTTAACTCATTACGTGCGGTACACTGTACAAACAACCGGCTTACAAAAAAAATTCTAAGTAAAAACCACCCGATGACATCATTTGTTTAAATATTGGTTGTATCATATTCAGGCAAGACACAATGATGATGAAATGTCATAAAATTGATGACTGCACACTTTATTATTATTTAGCCGTTCAGATTGAATAATGACGCAGTATGTAATTAAATGTGCAGTAAGCTTTCTCTTTCTTGCTCACTGAAATGGGTAGAGAGACAATGTGACACGGTTTTATTGTTAGCAGCTATTGAAATGTTACATCGTAACATTATTTTAAAGTCATTCTATTAGCTGACATAAGACATCGCGAGCTCTCTTTAGAAAACATTCTTTCTTTTATTGATGGACAATTAAATTTATTTGAACTCTTGCAAAATGATAACCAACGGTGAAGGTGATGTTGAAAATATGTAATTTCACACTACTCACGCACCAGTGCAGTATTATGCTAGCAAATAAATTTACCATTTCGATTTTTATGACGGCGACGACGATCGATGTAAGCAGTTCTCGTTGTTATAGTGAACAACGCTATATTGATCGCTTAGCGGTCAGAGGGTCAATAATTGTCAGTCTCCAGGGTATTTGATGCGTGATGGGCTATCGATCCACGAGCATATGCTTCCATTGATAATCATCTCACCTCTTTTCGCAGAAAGTTGACTACATCACGTATCTCGGACTCTTCGACCATCTGTTTGATATACCCAAAGAGCGTAAGAACGGGGAGTACCGAACGTACATCAGATCGTTGCTGCACTATCTGAAAGGGTTCGTGAGTCGCGTGAAGCCCCTGCTCGATCCCGCCACCGAGATGACGGTCGCTCACCACCACTTCGTCAAGCAGTGGGATACGGGAACTTTTCCCGGCTGGCCGGTCTGTCTCCTCTCCCCTTGCGATTTGCATTTCTTAATATAATAATATATGTATATTTGTTTTTTTTTCCATGTCCACTCTCAATGTGGAGCATATGGTCTCCTAATGAAGGTATCTTAACAGAATTTTTCTACGAGAACTGCTTGTTTCTCAGTTTCTCAACCTCTCTTTTTTCGAAGAGAGTAGGGATAGAAGGATAGGGCTATGACAGGACTGGTGGTTAGCTAATCGCTGTCAGACTACGAACAAAAATCCATAAAGCGATTGAAAGGTCAATCTATGAAAACCGTCGGCACTGGGAATTGAACCCGAGACATTCGTAACCGTAGCCACCGACGCTATCAACTGCGCGACGGACGCTGACATATAATATATATATATCTACAACTTATAGTCTATGACTTCTTCGAAAAAATAGCTCACTCTGGCTTAACCCTCTCCACTGATTAAGATAAAGGGACATCTCGCCAAAGATCCAGGATAGAATTCTTGCTCAATTTTTTCTTCTATTGTTGGCAATTTGGAAAACCTTTAAAGAAATCATTTCTAAACTAGTATCTTTTGACAGGGCGATATCCTATGTTTTAGTCGTCCGCATTGAGATAAAAAGTGACGGTTGACGCAGAACTTCCCGTGAATACATTAATCGAGCATCTTTGTAACTGTAGAAAGAAACCGGGGCGCCCCTGACAAATGCTGGCGCTCACTTGGATCTGTCGGCGTTCTCTTCGTGGGAGGAATTGGCTTCCTTAGGATTGGATCGTCTCAAGTCGGCGCTCATGGCTCTCGGCCTCAAATGCGGCGGAACTCTAGAGGAGAGAGCTCAGAGGTGTGCGAGTTATTTGTATCTTTCATTTTAATTATTGACAAATATAATAATCTTAGGTAAGTTGTCGCACTTTAAATGTTTGATAATTTCAGTGTTTGAAATCTGGCAACGGGGTGTTAAGAGAAAATGAAATGATGCAATGTCTGCCTCTTCAAATGAGTATATATTATAGATAAACAAAAATCCTTTAACACGGTGCAAAGCGGAAGTAGCTGTAATACTTTGATATGGGTTATAAATAATTGCACTTTTTGTTGGATAGTATTCACTTGGTACACTTGAACTTTTATTTCGATAGTTTGCACTTTGGATTAGATAGTATTAACTTAGTACACTCAAATTTTGATTTTAATAGTTTCCACTTAGTCATAGATTCTTTTAACAAAGTAAGTAAAGTTTAAGACATCGACTGAGGGCGGAATGAAATTTCAATATCAAAACAGCTTAATCTTCCAAACTCTCCGTTGTTATATCCTTTACGTGGATGATTTCGTAAAACACATAAATTAACAATCGAAAAATATTGATATTCCCATATTAATGCATTCATCTCATAGTCACCCAACAGAACTCACTAAATTTGGAATGATTGCATATATTTAACCTTTCTTCGAATTGCATTTTGAAACCCACAATGCTATTATAAGTGTAAAATCACTGGTAATTCTAACATTAGTTGGCCACCGTCAATTGCGATGCTACTTTGTTAATGCGTTTGTTTACCCAACAGAGATTAAGGCTATTCTGGGGATTTTTTAACTCAGGTATCAGTGTGGGTCCTGGACTTATCTTATAAATAATATTTTGTCATATTTGTATCTTGCGTATAAAAGTTAGACACTGTTTACTGTCTGTCGATTCGAGTCCATTCGTGTGCTCGAATGCCTGAAGATGCTGAAAGGCGAAACCTGGGTCGTTAGTCACAAAATATATGGAAATGTACAAAATCTCAACAATTCAAATGTGAGTTAAGTTGTTAAATAGTTAGGTTATGTTAGAGTTGGTCCGGTTTGGTTTGTGTAATGTATTCTAATGCGTGGAGCAAAGAAAATATAGGGAGCCTAATATAGGGTAGAAGAATAAGTGACAATTACAGTAATTTCATTACAGCTTCGTGCAACTATCGATTTCAAAGTGTGGATATTTTTTCATAAGTGTAATATATTTCTTCATTGTTAAAATATATTTTATTGTGTGGGATCATTTTATTTTTAGTGAAAGAATTTGTTTTTTGTGGAATGTGTTGTTATAAGTGAAAACTATTTTTATGAAAGTGAATATGATCTAAACAAAGATGCATTTAATTGTAAGCCCTTTGAAATTAGCTCATTACAATGGAGTCTTGCGAATGCCGATTGAATCAATCTAAAATCACTCTTTGAATCAGAATTGATTATAAGCTTTATCTTATCGAACATTTCATTTGCATGGTGAAACTCTGTTTTTTGTAGCTCGGTCCGAAGGCAGTTCCAATAGAATGTGTAAAATGTGCGCACATATTCATGATGTGTGTTTTTATTTACTTTGTAACGCAGGTTGTTCAGCACGAAGGGACAGGCCGCTTTAGATCGATCCCTGGTAGCAAAAAAGGGCACGGGGCGTGCGAAAACGTCGACGCATCACAGGCACAAGGACATAGCGGCCATCGAAGCCCAAGTTTACAGGTAACGCAATGGTTTCTTGATTATCATCTTTGTGGGATTGATTGAAACATAACGGAAAACATAAGAGTCGCGATCTTCCCTCTTCGCTGTGCATACCTAAATTGCTGAGAGCAATATTTACCACTTTGGGAAACGGTGGCAATGAATGTGCCAAAACTGTGATAATTTATACTCAACTTTAATCTTTCTGAATATAAAACTATTACAACTTCTTATAAGAATTTGATCCCCAGATATGCGTCCCTGGTTTCGGAGCAGCGCGCATCAACAAGAGAGAACGTGGAAAGGAAACAAGCTCGCACGGCAGGAGAAAGAGGCGACAGTTCTCCCGAAGAGAGTGAGGCCGAGAGCGACGGAGACGCCGATGCCGATGACGTTCCTTTCAATCCCAAGAACCTGCCGCACGGTTGGGACGGAAAGGTAATGATTCTTTACTGTTATCACGTACTATAAAGTGTAAATTTGTCCGTATGTCATACCGACACACACACGCACTCTCTCTGTATATTGAGCGAATGTGAGCGAAGTGCAACCAGCTAATTTTTATATCAAGTCTCGTTGTAATAGCATCAACAATGCCATCTAGGGGCAATAAGTAAAGCTGAAATTGTGAACTATTTTTAGCTAATAGATAATACAATAACAGTTCCTGTCCAGCGAACTATGAAAAATCTTGGGGTAATATTGGATGACAGATTATCTTTCTTAGACCACGTTAAAACTGCTATAGCTAGCTCTAAGATAAGCTTTGAAAAGGCAGCACGCATGGCTAGGGTAAGTTGGGGCTTAACATTTCCTATGGCGCGACTCTACTACAAATCAATATAGGAAGGATACCAAGGATGGTATTGCGTGTCATACTGCAAGTTGCTGGGTATATAGATGTGCCCAACGACAGGAAATATGTCAAATACTTCTTCGGGGGCAAAGGTTTCCACTTCTTTCCATGTCCAAAGCCTATTGAACCTGATCAACCGAATGTCTTCCTGTTGTGTTGGGACTTATTCCTCTAGATTTAGAAGTCCAAATAAGAGCTGCAATTCATCTTTTATTGCTCTTTACTCTTTGCTACTACTAATCAATTATCATTTTTCCCACAGCCCATTCCGTACTGGCTATACAAATTGCACGGCCTCAATATTTCATATTCCTGTGAAATATGCGGCAACTTCACTTACAAAGGACCCAAGGCTTATCAGAGACATTTTGCAGAGTGGCGACACGCCCACGGAATGAGATGCCTCGGGATTCCCAACACTGCTCACTTTGCCAACGTCACTCATATAGAAGACGCCCTCGCCCGTAAGCTTTCAAATCTATTTTCACACATTCCCGACATCACCCTGGACTCATTTTCGATTGTCGTGAATTCATTTCACTATATACTAGGTCGTCTCTTAAGTTAGAGCAGCAGTCGACAACCTTTTGAACATGTTAACTGTCAATATTTAGTGGAAAGGTAATGTATTTTAAAAATAAAACACAATTTGTTTTGTATTTATTCAACAGTTTTATAATGATATACACCGGTTTCGCTCATTGCAAGCATTATCAACTTAGGGTGAAATTGAGTATTAATAATTACAATGTATATCAAATAATTGGTTCAAGAAAGTATCTAATATAAGTAAGAAATATCTGTAAAAAGAATTTACAGATAATCATACAAATTATACACAAACGAAATTAAATATTCCACAATGAAAATTTTAAGGACCTCTTACAAATCAATACCTAGTAATCTGAAATCAAAACTTAAACCACATTAAAAGTCAATTATATGACGAGAAGATAATGAGGTTAAAAATAATAAGATAAGCGAAACCGGTCTTGATCATTATAAATATGTGGAAGTGGTACAAAACAAAGGCTTACAATTAAATGCACTTTTGTTTAGATCATATTCACTTTCATAAAAATAGTTTTCACTCAATATATATACCCCACACTTTGAAATGGATACTTGCACGTAGCTGTAATGAAATGAAAATACTTGTCGCCGCTTATATTGTCCGCTCTAAGCATCAGAATACATTACACCAAACCAGACCAACACCTACTACAACTTACTTTGTTAAAAGAATCCGTGACTAAGCGGAAACTATTAAAATCAAAGCTTGTGTGTACTGAATGTAGTGAATACGATCTAACACAAAGTGCAATTACTTATAAGCCCAAAAGAAATTGTGTTTTATTTTTAAAACATTGCATACCAAATCTTTTTCACGGTCTGCCGGTCGGCGACTGCCGGCTTAGGATACAAAATAAAACTGCCTGTTTTTTCAGAACTGCTCTCCATCTATTGCAGTTGCTTCATATTGAAAAAATGCATCTATTTAGAATCAATAAATTCATAAAAGTAAAACCAAAAATAATAATAACCTCTGTTTCAGTTTGGGAAAAGTTAAAACAACAGAAAGAAGGAGAAAGATGGGTTGCAGAAAATGAAGAAGAATATGAAGACTCCTTAGGAAATGTCGTCAATCGGAAAACATTTGAAGATCTTAAAAGACAAGGGTTGCTCTAATTCTTTCACCAGATTGCTCCTAATAAATACTGTTTCAAAATTCAACACAAAATAAAGCTTACATGTGACATGACTTGTATTCGTTGGAAAATGAATTATTTGTCCGTAGCAAGATTTCAATAACATAATGTGAAACATTGTGACGCTATTTAATAAATATATGATAATATCAAATTCAGTTTTATAATTACCTTGTTCCTGAATCGTTTTGCAAAAATCGAACCGCAAACTGGTTGGAAAATAAATTTGATAAATATACGACACAACATGCTACATGCAACAACATAAATAACGTAATTTTTTGACGAGAATTCGCTGCCGTACTTCAAATTTTCCTCTATAGTTTGTTCTAAGAACGGTCATTTGACATATTATGACAACTTATTCATACTAATTTTCATTCGTATTCCGCTCAAATTATCGGTCTGCCCGTTTCCCATCTATGAAAATTTGGCATTTTCATATTCGTAATTAAATTTCATACAGAACTGATTATTATTATCGAGATTTTATAAAATTTAGGGAAGAAAAAGAGTAACATTGTGCAAAGCATGTTTACCAGAAATTTTGTTGAATAGAGAACACTAAATTGGATGAAAAATGTTTAAATAATGAAACCTCTCGGAATCCGATGGAATAAAACTCCACCCGTTACAAAAAAATTATTAAATTTGTTTTCATTTGTAAAACCTCAAAAGAAAAAGGCGTCTAACATTGAAAAATGTAGAATTGCCAAAATTAAATATATAGCTTAGTCGGAAGTGTGTGTAGGCTGGTACTCGCTTATCTTCGGTTGTTTGTTTTGCATATATGTATATGCTGTCGGAGATTCCTATGTGGCTTCTTCTCCAATATAAGGTGAGTTTAACGTTTTGTTTGTGTGTAAAGTGTAAGGCTGGGGTTCTTAGCTTATTGCGGCAGCGGGTGGACACTCCAAACAATGCTAACACAACACGACATCTTGTTCGACTCTTGTTTTTTAAGGTTCTTATGATTTTGATATGGCTTTTGATATCAGCTCCTATGAGAGAAGAGAATTCTTCATTTTGATGAACGATAATGTCTAATATTTGCGCGTCATCAGTCTCTTTTTGAATTCCCTTTAATATAAGTAGAGGATTTTTTTTTATAATTTTGGAGGCGGAGAATTATTTAGCTTCTTGGTTTATCATTTTTATAAGTTTGTTTGCGTGATCATGCTGACCTTATTATTATTCGAAGTGCAAGTGATTTTGTTGATTCCAATTCCTAAGTCACTAGGCTTAATTGTTTTTTTATTGATTCTTTAAGTTTGTCCCCAGTCATATCTGGCAGGTTTGATGAAACAATTACAGAATACTGAGTTGAGTGTTGTGTGGTTGTTTTTTTGTTAGAGATTGCTGGGAATTTTGTGTCATAATTGTGATAATTTTCTTTTGAGTGTTCCATTTGAACAATTTTATTTGTTAGTGTGCTAAGGGTTTTGAAGATTTTTCGATTGTTGATGGCATTTTCTGCTTGGATATCTTCTATATCTTTTTTGGTGATTGATGAGTTTGGTTGTTTTGTCGCAATATCCTGTATTGCTGAGCAAGCCTTGATGATTTCGTTAGATTTTGTTTTCGTGATACTGTATTTACATAGTTGGGGGATTTTGAGTTCTGGGTTTGAATTTGAATTAATGATTGATAAAAGTTCTGTTACTGAGTCTTGAGACATCTTGGTTTTGTGAGTTGAATTATATTTTAAACTGCTAGCGCGTGAGCTTATGCAAATTTATTTACATGTTTAATAAACGCGTCGGCAACCGCGAAACCTAAATTGCTTTTAGAGTTCAAAACATGAAGAACCAAATCGATGATCACGTGTAGTTTTACGATTTTGAGTGGTGCATGTTCTTTTTCACTGCACAGCACCGATTAAATTGGGTTAATGTTGAATGAAAGCTACACCCACAAATGTCACAATTACGCGTCACAACAAAAATAAAAATTAACTTTTCGGTTTTGAACGAAGATCTTTGAAGAAATTGCTGGTGGAAGAGGTGTAAATAGATGGTATCTTAGTTTTGTAATGCCCAGTGGCACTAACTTTTAGTTTTTGGTTGAAAATTTTTAAATATTAGTGGGAGCGCTAAAAGTATTTCCGATCACTATGACAGTTAGTCTAAGAAAGTTTATCCTATGTTAGGTTATTTATGTCTAGGTAATATTAGGTAAGGTTTGGGTTACGTCGGGCCAGTTTTGGTCTGGTTCGAACCGTTCTCGGGCTGGTTCTGGTTAGGCGGCGCTACTTTTTGGTGAGGGTTTTCATTACGTTGTTTCGGGTTAGGTTAGGTCGTCTCTAGGCTATGTTGTCAGGTCAGGTTAGGTTAGGTTGAGCTGGAATGTATCTTCAAAAATTTTAATGCTGCTAAATCCCCAGGAATCGACAGAATTGATGCTGAATTGTGCAAAAGAGCATGGATAATTGCTCAACATGAGTTCATCTGTCTATACCAAAGCTGCCTAAAACTGGGTGTTTTTCCAGATTGCTGGAAAACGGGCCTTTTGATAGTTATTCTTAAGCGATGTGATAAACCACCAACCGATCCAAAAGTCCACAGGCTTCTAACCTTGCTCCCAATCCTAGGTAAAATTCTTGAAAAACTTATTTTTAGACGTTTTGACATTTCTACTAATAACCCAATATTTGCAAATTAGTTTGGGTTCAAGTCAAAGATTTCAGTGGACGATGCCATTGATCGTTTACTCAATGTGGTGGCAAGTTCACCATTTAAATATGTTCTAGCCATTTCCATCGACATTTCAGGAGCATTTGACAACGTATGGTGGCCAATAATCTTAACTAAATTGAAGCGTCGACAGATTCCATCTGATCTCTTTAAAATTATCTTGAGCTATTTTTCAAGCCGAGAGATCGTCATTTCTACAGGGAATTCCTTGATCCGACGAAAAGTCACTCGAGATTGTCCTCAAGGTTCTATGCTTGGACTACTTCTATGGAATGTCTTATTTGATGATCTCTTGGACCTGCCGTTCCTTCAAAACACCCATATACAGGCATATGCTGACGATACAATAATGCTTATTCAAGGATAAAATAGAAGTACTCTTAAACAGCTATCAGCTGACTGTTTAAGGCAAGTAGCTGTATGGAGAGACTACAACAAATTAATTTTCCTTATAAAACATGCAGCATAATGCTTATAGGTAAACTGTTTCGAAAACCAATAATAAGGTAATACGGAGTCCTCTGAGCAGAAAGTTTCCCATGGAGGGAAAATGACACTACGCTCTCTCACTCTACTCCAAGACGCTGATAACAAATTTTCGACAAACACCTCGTGATTTTTAACTTTTTTGACCGACGAACTCTTTAAACTTGACTTTCCGTCGTTCTCCCCTCCCCTTAAAAACAACCCCACGTCGCACCGGTGACCGTCTTCCTTCGCTCGTGAATCGTCACTCCCTACTGACCCCCTGTTATAAAATTTTGTTCCCCAGGCCGAAGGACGTCGACCAATTCTATATCCCAGGTTCCGAACCTTTTGGACGAGTGCGCAAGTGGCACTTCAACAGTGCTTGAAAAGAAATTATTATTGAAGACTTGTTGTTTTTTTTCACTAGTAGATATAAATTGGGCGTTAAAACTAACAACGGCCGAACTCTAATCGATAACAATTGCCATGGATTTCTATTAATTGTTAAGTAGAATATTTTTCGTGCGATACACACAAAAAAGTTTGCCCTCAGTGCTTTTCCTTTAGCAATTCCGTGAAATTAGTACCTACAGTAAATGACAAACCAAGAATTGGTTCCTTCGCACGATGCGGCTTTGTTTAGTCTCTAGGTATAATTCTTTCACAAAAATTCTTGTCAACAAAGCGCGGCAAAATTTAAAACTTAAAATTTACAGAAGGAAGATGAATTTAAAACTTTTACTAATTATTACGATTTTACTCTTATTACTAAATCTTCTCAGTGCTGTGTTAAAACATGACATATTATGATATTTGCATTAAATAGGACGAGTCTGTAGACGGCTTTTGAATGGCCTGAAGACACCCTGTCCGCCCCGTTAGTACGAGGCGGTGTCAAAGGTTTAATACAATAACAGTTCCTGTCCAGCGAACCATAAAAAATCTTGGGATAATATTGGATTACAGATTATCTTTCTTAGACCACGTTAAAACTGCTATAGATAAGCTTTGAAAAGGCAGCAGGCATGGCTAGGGCAAGTTGGGGCTTAACATTTCCTACGGCGCGACTCTACTACAAATCAATATTCCCTGGTATTGCGTGTCATGCTGCAAGCTGCTGGGCATATAGATGTGCCCAACGACAGGAAAGGAACGGAGACTTCCTGGCGGTGGCGGATGGCTTCTTCTTGGCGGCGGCCGACAACGACTTGTCACTGCCGGTGGACTTCTTGTACTTGGGAGTGGCGGTGACGAACCAGGACTTCTTGGCGACGGGCTTCTTTCCCGAAGTGGAGGCGCCGGTCGACTTGCCCTTGCCAGCCTCAAGCTTGAACGACCCGGATGCTCCCTTGCCCTTGGTCTGAACGAGGGTGCCCGACTTGACGGCTCCCTTCAGATATTTCTTGATGAAGTGCGCGAGCTTGTAGTTTTCCGTGATGTAATTCTTGATAGCCTACGGCAAGGATCCGGCGCGCTCCTTCAGCTCCTTGATCGCGCTGCTTACCATCTCCGAGGTTTTGGGGTGATTGGGCTTCACCTTGGGCTTCTATGCGGCGGTGGCCGCCTTGCTCACCTTCTTCGCGGAGGTCGAGGGAAGCGGTGACGCGGTCACGGAGGCTGCTGTGTCTGACATGATAATATAGCGGTGGTGATGAGTTGAAATATAGTTTGCAATACAAATAGCGAGCGGGACGTTAACGAGCGAGTGAAACGACACGAGTGCTCTTCTGTATGCGGAGAGAGTGAGACGGTGGTCCAATGCCTCAGTTTAAAGTTCGAAGGGACAATATATATAGTGAAAAAAAACAAATCTTCAATAATAAATTCTTTTCAAGCAATGTTGAAGTGCCACTTGCGCACTTGTCCAAAAGATTCGGAAACTGTGATTTTAGAATTTTTCAACGGAAACCGGGAGGGGGGGGGGGGTTTAATTTTTCGTAACAGATTTTTTTAGTTAGTGGGATTTGTAATCGAAGGAAGAAGGTCGCTGGTGCGACGCGAATTGGGACTCGGGGTTTTTTTAAAACTTTTGTTTTAAAACCGTGTATAAACTTTGTATTCCATGCCTAAACTGCAATAACGCAAATACGATCTTAGAGACATTGAGTTTCCATTGTTCTGGGTCGGAAGTGTCCGAACTGTAGGCGAGGGTGGCTGTGTGTCTGTTAGAGAGGCAGCGAAGTATTGCTCACTGGAGAACTTCTGTGCTTCTTCCTGTATGTGTGAGTGGCAGCCGGCAGCGTGAGGGATCGTAGTGTCGTTTCCTTCAACGGGAAACCTTCTGCCTTTTAAGACACCGTATTAAATAATAATAAGGAAAATACGGCTCGCGCATCGAGGCGAAGAGATGATATTATTATGAAACGAGTGATGATATTCAGGTGTGGATTATTATTTTGGCTCTGTTTATTATTCAGTCTATATACGTGACTGTCTTAATAATAATAATTATTTGAGTGGGATACACTCCGACGAGGAGGTGGAGCGTCAACAGACTTTAACTGCCCCAGGTCTGGCGTGCTGATAAAGATGATTCACAGGTTCCTTCGTCTTCTATTAAAACTCGCCCGTCAGCTAACTTTCTATTTACTTGCAGTTAGTTTATAATGATACATTCCTCAAAGTCCGTAACAGATACAAAAACACAGTTTAAAATACACGATTTTAATTTACAAACGCAGCAAGTGGTTTTACGATAGGGTCGCAATTTCGACTCTAAGCCACTGTGGCCTTCAGCCCCTCAGATCCGCCGAGTGCGAAGTGACCATTTCTCTTGACGTCGCAAGCTTTTTGTTTACTGCTAACGGTAAACAAACAAATATGACAAATTATTTTTTAACGGTAAAAATACTAGGGTACATACAAATTTGCAAAAAGATGTGAATTATGTAAATTATTAATAACAATGAATGTAACGCACAATAATGAATTTACTTATTGCCTTAGCAGAGACATTATATATTAAATTTGCATTTATAGGAAGAGTCTGTAGAGGGGTTTTGAATCTCTGGAAGACCCCTGTCCGCCCCGTAAGTATGGGGCGGTGTCAAATCACCACACTCCCAATGTTCAATAAGCATCTGCAGCTCTTCCAGCAAATATCATAGAAGCGAAAAACATAAAATAAGATTACAATAACATAAACAACAAATAGGAATGTCAATCAACACAACCACAAAATAGAAATATCAAATCATATACAAAAACCAACGCACTAAGCCACAACAAAGTCTGTAAATACGCGCAAAAGTCACTAAGTGGAGCGGTGCGTCCTTCGGCGTCGCGATGCTCTATCCGGTGATTTTGGCGGTGGCGCAAGCTTCGGCAACGAAGATAACCACTTTAATTCACACGGATCTTTGAACGGCGTCTCGGGTGGCCTTGCGGGTGGCCGTAAAATCGTCATTTCAGCGGCGACCCTGGTTTATCTCATGCAGCTCTCTAAATTGCATCTTGGGCGGACGCTTGCGTAACCCATCGGGTGTTGGTCTACCAGACGGCCAAACGTCGGGTGGTATCATAGGCAGTGGCTTAACCGGTGAAAGCATATCAAGCAAGGGTGCAACCAATGGCGTCGGCAGCATCAGCAGTTGTGGCATAACCAGCGGCTGAACGTCGATCAGCGGTGTTACGGGTGCCTGCGTATCTGGTAGCCGCTCATCCGGCAGTATCGTTACTGATGACCTCGCATCTGGCAGTGTCCTCTCAGGCAGTCCCATCTCTGGTAATCTCGTTGCGGCTAGCGGTGCAACTAACAACGGCACATCGATCAGTGTCGCTACTTGCGACTTCATATAAGGCGATGGCCCCTCTGGCAGTGATAACTCTGATAATTGCTTAGCGGGCAGCGGTGTAAACAACAACGGCACATCAATCGGTGTTGTTACTAGTAGCTGCAAATCAGGTAGTGGCGTAATTGGCAACTGCAGACTAGGCAGTTGCGTTACTGGCGCCTTTTTCGCCCAGTGGGGTGGTCGAACCGGTTTCCAGCTCTTGTCCAAGAGCTGGTCTATGAATTCAGTGTCACTGGTGGCAGCCACGTCAAAAATAAGGGCGGCGATGGCAGATCGTCTTCCTCTAGTCCGCTTTCGGAGCTAGAGTGTCGTTGCACAATGTCGGCGACTTGTTCGACTGTCTGGTCACCATTTCAATCCAGTTCATTTCTTATTTAATTAATAAAGATGCAGTGGTTTATTACACAAAACTTATCAGTAATACATAGAATTAAGTCTACATTTACGTTTACTTAACATATGAATTTACCTTGAAGTTATAATACAATTGACACAACAAACGATTTTAAATTTAAATTAAATCCCATTTCAAAAAAAACAACAACAATTTATAATGACTGCAGTGCCAGCCGGCTCCCTTTAGCCGAAAGCTTCCGAGAGCCGACTACCCGCCAAAATAAAAATCAAACTTCACACACTGTAGGCTTCTCCTCCTTTTTTCAATAATAGACTTTTCCAGCGGTGCCTAAGCGCGTTTGCCTCTAATGCTTCTCGCCAGCTGGATGTTCTTGGACATGATGGTCACGCGTTTGGCGTGGATAACGCAGGGTTGGTGTCTTCAAATAGACCCACCAGGTACACCTCACTGGCTTCCTGCAGCGTCATGACGGCGGAGCTCTGGAAGCGGAGATCGGTCTTGAAATCCTGAGCGATTTGCGCACCAGACGTTGGAAGGGCAACTTGCGGATTACCTTTGTTTTTAAACCGTGTAAAAATTTTCCTAAATGTACCAAGAATAGACGCAAAAATAAATCAAATGCGAGTGAGCGAGAGTGAGTTTTATTGAAGTGTCTTTGTTTCCAAAGCCTGTGTCTTTCGTTCACGCGTATTAAGTCACTCCACCATGTGGGGCATCTAAGTGCCGAGGCCCATCGAAAAACCATGTGCTCTTCCTTTCTCACTCCGTATTAAGTGATAAGCGCGAGTGTTTGATGTTTGCGGAAGTCCGAGACCGACGCGAGTGTCAAATGAATTCGATTAATCCGTCATCCGTCGAAGGGCGTCGTGGCGACGGATCTTCGTCATCATCGGTCGTCGCGATCGAGACGGACGCCAGACCCGAGGCCTGAGGAGAGAACGACCTAGCGAGAGGTTGAGTGTGAACGCGAACGCATAAATAGCAGGCGACAGATATTAGGACTTCACTATCCGACCAATAGCGGAATCGAGCGTATCGCATCGACGATTTGTATTTGCTGTTTTACTCTACGCTCAGACGAAAAGAAGATGAACGGTTGCGGTAAAGGAGGGAAAAAATTGGGAAAAGGAGGCGCCATGCGTTACAAAAAAGTTCTTAGAGATAACATCCAAGGCTCGCCGCAGATGAGTCAAGCGTATATACGAAGAGACCAGAGGAGTGCTGAAAGTGTTTTTCGAAAACGTCATCAAAGATACCGTCACCTACATCGAGCAACCCAAGAAAAACACCGTCACCGCCATGGGCATGGTCTACGTCCAGAAGAGGTGAGGACGCACCCTCTACGGTTTCGGACGTTAAGCTTGCTCGCTCTAATGATCGTATCGACGAAACGGCTATGTTAATAATAAAGGTACGACATAATCCACCGCCATCGATGACAGACAGACGAGCATACACATCGACATAATTATCACACCTCATGACATGACATCTGAGTGTGATTGACATAGTTAATACTATTCATCATCGGCCCTTTTCAGGGCCACCAATTCTATTCAAATCGAAAGTTTCCCAATAGCAGTCACGCCGCGCGATTACACAATGCGTTCCCCTATACTGAAAAATAGATGATGATGACGATGATTGGCATAAAACAATACCTATCAATAAATGAATACCAATTTCTTCGACATAGGCACTCCCAATCCATCCACCCGCCGCAGCCGTACAATTGTGGTGAGCAATCGTTTCCCGCGGCGTTAAGCGCTGTGCGCATTTAGTTTTTAATAGTATGTCCCGGGCGCGCTATCTGCGGAGCAGCTGCTCAAGACTTGGCAGACTTTCCCTAATTCCTTAGTGACAATAATAATAACAAAGAGAACGCATCAGCCGTGAAGGTCGGTGCGATCCCAGTACGACGCCACAAATTTGCTGAAGGCGCTATAGCTTGCCAAATTCGCCACCAAGTCAGCGTGTCCCACGGGACCGATGACTGGCCAGACCACGTTGAGCAACTCTTCCCGTTCCGAAGACATCATAGAACACTCCCAGAGGATGTGATCAGCATCCTGCAGTTCACCAAATGCAAAATGTGTCCCAAGTCTATCTATCCCAAGCTGCGAGAGCCTGGAAGTGAAACACCCATGCCCCGACATGAACTGGCAAGTGTTGAAATTGGTCACGTGCCCCCTCGCAATCTCCATTCTCCACCTGACGGAGGGGAAGAATTTGTACGTCTGTCTGCCCCTCGGCGATGCATCCCACCACAGTTGCCAGACACGGAGCGCCGCGTCGTACGCTCAGCCGCGGGCGGCGGCAAACGAGCGTGCCGCTCCAAGGAGCCGAAGCCCGGGGGCGGAGACAAGTCAATGTCCCCGACCCGAGAACTCCTGCCACCAAGAAACAGGGTTGTCGCGCCCCACACCTGGACGTGCAATTTCAGCGGCAGGATGTCAGCCAGCACCGCAAGGGCATCCGTACTCGTCGTCTTGTAGGCCTTGATCATGGCAATCAGCGCAGTACGCTGTCCGCTTAAGAGAATTCTTCTAATATGATAGAGCCTGCATCGATTGAACCACGCGCTCGCCCCGTAGCCCGCAATGCCCATGAAAATGGCGTCGTACGATACTCTAAGGGCCCTCATTTTTAAACCTCAGTCTTTCCCAGCTAGGCGCGCAATCCGGAGGTAGGCTCGACTGGCTTTTCCCACCGAGACACTCGCGTACTGGGCGAAACTCAATTTTCAATCTAAAAAAAGTCTCAGGGAGGTGGCCGTGTCGGATACTCTGACCTGGACGTTGCCTATGCGGATGGTGGGCGGCCTCGAAGCGATGTTGAGATCGGTGATCCCTCGGAGGAGAATAGCCTCGGTCTTGTGCGGTGCAAATTTGAGCTGTTTGTGGGAACCCCAGGCCAGTATCGAAGAAATAGCCATGTTTGCAGCTCGCTCGAGGCGCGCGCGGCTGTTGGCCTCTACCAAAAGTAGGGCGTCGTCCGCGTACGTGATGAGGCCGCATCCAGGTGGAAGCGTGGTTGACAGAAGGCCATCGAACAAAATGTACCACAGAAGGGGACCCAGGACGAAGCCCTGTGGACATGTAATGGTGCGACTGATGACAGTCTCCTCCGTGTCGTAAAGGACGACGCGGTTGGTGAAGTAGCTCCTAATGAGTCCGTAAACACATCGACAGTCTCCAACATCGTGCTGGTGAATCCGCCGCCGTGAGGTCGAACCACGCCGATGATAACCCTGTTCGGTCGAGCCATGGCCCACAGTGAGTGGTACGGGGGGCCCCAGGGGTTCAAGCCACCCATTTCGGTGACGAATTTCCGCCAGCTGTCTCTTTTCGCCTGCAGGATAGCAGCCTTGTATTTGTAGTGGGCCGCGCGTTGAGCGGCCATCAGGATATCGATACCCTGCGGTGTTTCTCCCGAGCGGCGGGGTGTCTGAGTGAGTCTCCGGGCTCTCTTAGGAAGGGCTCAGAGTGAAGTGACGTCTTGGTTCCACCACGACGGAAGTCTTGGTGGTCTGGTTCTACGCGGCCTAGGTGCCGGTCTGCTGCGTTGATGATGTCGTCGGTCAGCTGTGAGGCGGACTGCTCGATGTTGGAGAGAGGGTTACTAGCCGCTCGGTCAAATTTTATGGACATCGTCTCCTCAAAAATTTCCCACTTGTCGCCTCGCGTTCGGAAACGTCTGGCAAGTCAAGGTGCATCGGTCTCAGCATCGGAACGTCGGTGCCCCATAGCATAGGCACTGCAAAAGCGAAACAAACGCGAACAAATTTTAACTCGCTCGCTGGCTGGGGGGTGGCGAGAGGCGTGCCAGTAAAAATGGAAAACGCCATCTATTGATAAAATCTGCCAGTATATTTGCGTGAAAAGAAGCAAGTAATTTTACATAACGAGCCGTATCTCGGTCATATTTGAAGGAAAAAACACCACTCGTTCTTGTGATTTTTAACCGCTTAATGTCAATAAAAAAAAATCATCTCGACAAAGAGACAATTGCTAAAACATATTCCATAATGCAGTCGAGCTAAACGCTCGCAAAGTGCCTGAAATTGTTTTGAATTTTCGGAAAAAATACTAGTTTGCATCGGTGAAATGGCAAAATTTTTTGGGCATTCGGCGACCGCTGATCGACAAAAAAAGTGAGTATGAAATATTTCACAACGGGGCTCGTTGCTCGCAAAGGAATCGATGTGTTTCTGATAGTATGCATCGCGCCGCGTCGGGCTATATGCTTGTTTAGTAGCAGCGATCGTTTTAAATTTTTGGAAAAAATGCCGGTTCGCATCGGTGGGATGGCAAAATTTTAGGGCGTTCGGCGACCGCTGATCGACAAAAAAAGTGAGTATGAAATATTTCACAACAGGGCTCGCTTCTCGCAAAGCAATCGATGTTTTCTGATAGTATGCATCGCGCCGCGTCGGGCTTTATGCTTGTTAAGTGCCTGCGATCGTTTTGAATTTTTGGAAAAAAACCGGTTCGCATCGGTGGGATGGCAAAATTTTTTGGACCTTCGAGGACCACTGATCGACAAAAAAAGTGAGTATGAAATATTTCACAACAGGGCTCGCTTCTCGCAAAGCAATCGATGTTTTCTGATAGTATGCATCGCGCCGCGTCGGGCTATATGCTTGTTAAGTGCCTGCGATCGTTTTGAATTTTTGGAAAAAACCGGTTCGCATCGGTGGGATGGCAAAATTTTTGGACCTTCGAGGACCACTGATCGACAAAAAAAGTGAGTATGAAATATTTCACAACAGGGCTCGCTTCTCGCAAAGCAATCGATGTTTTCTGATAGTATGCATTGCGCCGCGTCGGGCTAAATGCTTGTTTAAAGTGGCGATCGTTTTGAATTTTTGGAAAAAATACCGGTTCGCATCGGTGGGATGGCAAAATTTTTGGACCTTCGAGGACCACTGATCGACAAAAAAAGTGAGTATGAAATATTTCACAACATGGCTCGCTTCTCGCAAACCAATCGATGTTTTCTGATAGTATGCATCGCGCCGCTTCGGGCTATATGCTTGTTAAGTGCCTGCGATTGTTTTGAATAAATGGAAAAAATACCGGTTCGCATCGGTGGGATGGCAAAATTTTTTGGGTGTTCGGCGACCGCTGATCGACAAAAAAAGTGATTATGAAATATTTCACAACAGGGGTCGATTCTCGCAAAGCAATCGATGTTTTCTGATAGTATGCATCGTTCCGCGTCGGGCTATATGCTTGTTAAGTGCCTGCGATCGTTTTGAATTTTGGGAAAAAAACCGGTTCGCATCGGTGGGATGGCAAAATTTTTTGGACCTTCGAGGACCACTGATCGACAAAAAAAGTGAGTATGAAATATTTCACAACAGGGCTCGCTTCTCGCAAAGCAATCGATGTTTTCTGATAATATGCATCGCGCTGCGTCGGGCTATATGCTTGTTAAGTAGCAGCGATCGTTTTAAATTTTTGGAAAAAATCCCGGTTCGCATCGGTGGGATGGCAAAATTTTTTAGGCGTTTGGCGACCGCTGATCGAAAAAAAAAGTGAGTATGAAATATTTCACAACAGAGCTCGCTGCACGCAAAGGAATCGATGTGTTTCTGATAGTATGCATCGCGCCGCGTCGGGCTATATGCTTGTTTAGTAGCAGCGATCGTTTTAAATTTTTGGAAAAAATGCCGATTCGCATCGGTGGGATGGCAAAATTTTTTGGACCTTCGAGGACCACTGATCGACAAAAAAAGTGAGTATGAAATATTTCACAACATGGCTTGCTTCTCGAGAACCAATTGATGTTTTCTGATAGTATGCATCGCGCCGCGTCAGGCTATATGCATGTTTAGTAGCTGCGATCGTTTTGAATTTTTGGAAAAATACCGGTTCGCATCGGTGGGATGGGAAAATTTTTTGGGCGTTCGACGATCGCTCATCGACAAAAAAAGTGAGTATAAAATATTTCACAACAGGGCTCGCTTCTCGCAAAGGAATCGATGTTTTCTGATAGTATGCATCGCGCCGCGTCGGGCTATATGCTTGTTAAGTGCCTGCGATCGTTTTGAATTTTTGGAAAAAATACCGGTTCGCATCGGTGGGATGGCAAAATTTTTTGGGTGTTCGGCGACCGCTGATCGACAAAAAAGTGAGTATGAAATATTTCAAAACAGGGCTCGCTTCTCGCAAAGCAATCGATGTTTTCTGATAGTATGCATCGCGCCGCGTCGGGCTATATGCTTGTTTAGTGTCTGCGATCGTTTTGAATTTTTGGAAAATATACCGGTTCGCATAGGTGGGATGGCACAATTTTTTGGGTGTTCGGCGACCGCTGATCGACAAAAAAAAGTGAGTATAAAATATTTCACAACAGGGCTCGCTTCTCGCAAAACGCAATCGATGTTTTCTGATAGTATGCATCGCGCCGCTTCGGGCTATATGCTTGTTAAATGCCTGCGATCGTTTTGAATTTTTGGAAAAAATACCGGTTCCCATCGGTGGGATGGCAAAAATTTTTGGACCTTCGAGGACCGCTGATCGACAAAAAAAGTGAGTATGAAATATTTCACAACAGGGCTCGCTTCTCGCAAAGCGATCGATGTTTTCTGATAGTATGCATCGCGCCGCGTTGGGCTATATGCTTGCTAAGTGCCTGCGATCGTTTTGACTTTTGGAAAAAATACCGGTTCGCATCGGTGGGATGGCAAAATTTTTTGGGTGTTCGGCGACCGCTGATCGACAAAACAAGTGAGTATGAAATATTTCACAACAGGGCTCTTTCTTCGCAAAGGAATCGATGTTTTCTGATAGTAAGCATCGCGCCGCGTCTGGCTATATGCTTGTTAAGTGCCTGCGATCGTTTTGGTGCATCTTGCCTCGTCGGGCTATATGCTTGTTTAGTGGCAGCGATCGTTTTGAATTTTTGGAATAAATACCGGTTCGCATCGGTGGGATGGCAAAATTTTTTGGACCATCGAGGAGCACTGATCGACAAAAAAGTGAGTATGAAATATTTCACAACAGGGCTCGCTTCTCGCAAACCAATCGACGTTTTCTGATAGTATGCATCGCGCATCGTCGAACTATATGCTTGTTTAGTAGCAGCGATCGTTTTGAATTTTTGGAAAAAATACCGGTTCGCATCGGTGGGATGGCAAAATTTTTGGACCATCGAGGACCGCTGATCGACAAAAAAAGTGAGTATGAAATATTTCACAACAGGGCTCGCTTCTCCCAAACCAATCGATGTTTTCTGATAGTTTGTATCGCGCCGCGTCGGGCTATATGCTTGTTTAGTAGCAGCGATCGTTTTGAATTTTGGAAAAAAATACCGGTTCGCATCGGTGGGATGGCAAAATTTTTTGGGTGTTCGGCGACCGCTGATCGACAAAAAAGTGAGTATGAAATATTTCACAACAGGGCTCGCTTCTCGCAAACCAATCGATGTTTTCTGATAGTATGCATCGCGCCGCGTCGAAAAAAAGTGGCTATATGCTTGTTGTTTTCTGATAGTAGCAGCGATCGTTTTTGAATTTTTGGAAAAATATACCGGTTCGCATCGGTGGGATGGCAAAATTTTTTGGGTGTTCGGCGACCGCTGATCGACAAAAAAAGTGAGTATGAAATATTTCACAACAGGGCTCGCTTCTCGCAAACCAATCGATGTTTTCTGATAGTATCCATCTTGCCGCGTCGGGCTATATGCTTGTTAAGTGCCTGCGATCGTTTTGAATTTTTGGAAAAAATACCGGTTCGCATCGGTGGGATGGCAAAATTTTTTGGGTGTTCAGCGACCGCTGATCGACAAAAAAAGTGAGTATGAAAAATTTCACAACAGGGCTCGCTTTCCGCAAAGGAATCGATGTTTTCTGATAGTATGCATCGCGCCGCGTCTGGCTATATGCTTGTTAAGTGCCTGCGATCGTTTTGAATTTTTGGAAAAAATACCGGTTCGCATCGGTGGGATGGCAAAATTTTTTGGGTGTTCAGCGACCGCTGATCGACAAAAAAAGTGAGTATGAAATATTTCACAACAGGGCTCGCTTCTCGCAAACCAATCGATGTTTTCTGATAGTATCCATCTTGCCGCGTCGGGCTATATGCTTGTTTAGTAGCAGCGATCGTTTTGAATTTTTGGAAAAAATACCGGTTCGCATCGGTGGGATGGCAAAATTTTTTGGGTGTTCAGCGACCGCTGATCGACAAAAAAAGTGAGTATAAAATATTTTACAACAGGGCTCGCTTCTCGCAAACAAATCGATGTTTTCTGATAGTATGCATCGCGCCGCGTCGGGCTATATGCTTGTTTAGTGGCAGCGATCGTTTTGAATTTTTGGAAAAAATACCGGTTCGCATCGGTGGGATGGCAAAATTTTTTGGACCATCCGGGACCACTGATCGATAAAAAAAGTGAGTATGAAATATTTCACAACAGGGCTCGCTTCTCCCAAACCAATCGATGTTTTCTGATAGTTTGCATCGCGCCGCGTCGGGCTATATGCTTGTTTAGTAGCAGCGATCGTTTTGAATTTTTGGAATAAATAGCGGTTCGCATCGGTGGGATGGCAAAATTTTTTGGACCTTTGAGGACCACTGATCGACAAAAAAAGTGAGTATAAAATATTTCACAACAGGGCTCGCTTCTCGCAACGCAATCGATGTTTTCTGATAGTATGCATTGCGACGCGTCGGGCTATATGCTTGTTTAGTAGCGGCGATCGTTTTTAATTTTTGGAAAAAATACTTGGGTGTTCGGCGACCGCTGATCGACAAAAAAAGTGAGTATGAAATATTTCACAACAGGGCTCGCTTCTCGCAAAGCAATCGATGTTTTCTGATAGTATGCATTGCGCCGCGTCGGGCTATATGCTTGTTTAAAGTGGCGATCGTTTTGAATTTTTGGAAAAAATACCGGTTCGCATCGGTGGGATGGCAAAATTTTTGGACCTTCGAGGACCACTGATCGACAAAAAAAGTGAGTATGAAATATTTCACAACAGGGCTCGCTTCTCGCAAAAGCCAATCGATGTTTTCTGATAGTATGCATTGCGCCGCGTCGGGCTAAATGCTTGTTTAAAGGCAGCGATCGTTTTGAATTTTGGAAAAAATACCGGTTCGCATCGGTGGGATGGCAAAATTTTTGGACCTTCGAGGACCACTGATCGACAAAAAAAGTGAGTATGAAATATTTCACAACATGGCTCGCTTCTCGCAAACCAATCGATGTTTTCTGATAGTATGCATCGCGCCGCGTCGGGCTATATGCTTGTTAAGTGCCTGCGATTGTTTTGAATTTTGGAAAAAATACCGGTTCGCATCGGTGGGATGGCAAAATTTTTTGGGTGTTCGGCGACCGCTGATCGACAAAAAAAGTGATTATGAAATATTTCACAACAGGGGTCGATTCTCGCAAAGCAATCGATGTTTTCTGATAGTATGCATCGTTCCGCGTCGGGCTATATGCTTGTTAAGTGCCTGCGATCGTTTTGAATTTTTGGAAAAAATACCGGTTCGCATCGGTGGGATGGCAAAATTTTTTGGACCTTCGAGGACCACTGATCGACAAAAAAGTGAGTATGAAATATTTCACAACAGGGCTCGCTTCTCGCAAAGCAATCGATGTTTTCTGATAATATGCATCGCGCTGCGTCGGGCTATATGCTTGTTAAGTAGCAGCGATCGTTTTAAATTTTTGGAAAAAATACCGGTTCGCATCGGTGGGATGGCAAAATTTTTTAGGCGTTTGGCGATCGCTGATCGAAAAAAAAAGTGAGTATGAAATATTTCACAACAGGAGCTCGCTGCACGCAAAGGAATCGATGTTTTCTGATAGTATGCATCGCGCCGCGTCGGGCTATATGCTTGTTTAGTAGCAGCGATCGTTTTAAATTTTTGGAAAAAATGCCGGTTCGCATCGGTGGGATGGCAAAAGTTTTTTGGACCTTCGAGGACCACTGATCGACAAAAAAAGTGAGTATGAAATATTTCACAACATGGCTTGCTTCTCGAGAACCAATTGATGTTTTCTGATAGTATGCATCGCGCCGCGTCAGGCTATATGCATGTTTAGTAGCTGCGATCGTTTTGAATTTTGGGAAAAATACCGGTTCGCATCGGTGGGATGGGAAAATTTTTTGGGCGTTCGACGATCGCTCATCGACAAAAAAAGTGAGTATGAAATATTTCACAACAGGGCTCGCTTCTCGCAAAGGAATCGATGTTTTCTGATAGTATGCATCGCGCCGCGTCGGGCTATATGCTTGTTAAGTGCCTGCGATCGTTTTGAATTTTTGGAAAAATACCGGTTCGCATCGGTGGGATGGCAAAATTTTTTGGGTGTTCGGCGACCGCTGATCGACAAAAAAAGTGAGTATGAAATATTTCAAAACAGGGCTCGCTTCTCGCAAAGCAATCGATGTTTTCTGATAGTATGCATCGCGCCGCGTCGGGCTATATGCTTGTTAAGTGTCTGCGATCGTTTTGAATTTTTGGAAAATATACCGGTTCGCATAGGTGGGATGGCACAATTTTTTGGGTGTTCGGCGACCGCTGATCGACAAAAAAAGTGAGTATGAAATATTTCACAACAGGGCTCGCTTCTCGCAAAGCAATCGATGTTTTCTGATAGTATGCATCGCGCCGCTTCGGGCTATATGCTTGTTAAATGCCTGCGATCATTTTGAATTTTTGGAAAAAATACCGGTTCCCATCGGTGGGATGGCAAAATTTTTTGGACCTTCGAGGACCACTGATCGACAAAAAAAGTGAGTATGAAATATTTCACAACAGGGCTCGCTTCTCGCAAAGCGATCGATGTTTTCTGATAGTATGCATCGCGCCGCGTTGGGCTATATGCTTGCTAAGTGCCTGCGATCGTTTTGACTTTTTGGAAAAAATACCGGTTCGCATCGGTGGGATGGCAAAATTTTTTGGGTGTTCAGCGACCGCTGATCGACAAAAAAAGTGAGTATGAAATATTTCACAACAGGGCTCGCTTTCCGCAAAGGAATCGATGTTTTCTGATAGTAAGCATCGCGCCGCGTCTGGCTATATGCTTGTTAAGTGCCTGCGATCGTTTTGAATTTTTGGAAAAAATACCGGTTTGCATCGGTGGGATGGCAAAATTTTTTGGGTGTTCAGCGACCGCTGATCGACAAAAAAAGTGAGTATGAAATATTTCACAACAGGGCTCGCTTCTCGCAAACCAATCGATGTTTTCTGATAGTATGCATCTTGCCTCGTCGGGCTATATGCTTGTTTAGTGGCAGCGATCGTTTTGAATTTTTGGAATAAATACCGGTTCGCATCGGTGGGATGGCAAAATTTTTTGGACCATCGAGGAGCACTGATCGACAAAAAAAGTGAGTATGAAATATTTCACAACAGGGCTCGCTTCTCGCAAACCAATCGACGTTTTCTGATAGTATGCATCGCGCATCGTCGAACTATATGCTTGTTTAGTAGCAGCGATCGTTTTGAATTTTTGGAAAAATACCGGTTCGCATCGGTGGGATGGCAAAATTTTTTGGACCATCGAGGACCACTGATCGATAAAAAAAGTGAGTATGAAATATTTCACAACAGGGCTCGCTTCTCCCAAACCAATCGATGTTTTCTGATAGTTTGTATCGCGCCGCGTCGGGCTATATGCTTGTTTAGTAGCAGCGATCGTTTTAAATTTTTGGAAAAAATACCGGTTCGCATCGGTGGGATGGCAAAATTTTTTGGGTGTTCGGCGACCGCTGATCGACAAAAAAAGTGAGTATGAAATATTTCACAACAGGGCTCGCTTCTCGCAAACCAATCGATGTTTTCTGATAGTATGCATCGCGCCGCGTCGGGCTATATGCTTGTTAAGTGTCTGCGATCGTTTTGAATTTTTGGAAAATATACCGGTTCGCATAGGTGGGATGGCACAATTTTTTGGGTGTTCGGCGACCGCTGATCGACAAAAAAAGTGAGTATGAAATATTTCACAACAGGGCTCGCTTCTCGCAAACCAATCGATGTTTTCTGATAGTATGCATCGCGCCGCGTCGGGCTATATGCTTGTTAAGTGTCTGCGATCGTTTTGAATTTTTGGAAAATATACCGGTTCCCATCGGTGGGATGGCAAAATTTTTTGGACCTTCGAGGACCACTGATCGACAAAAAAGTGAGTATGAAATATTTCACAACAGGGCTCGCTTCTCGCAAAGCGATCGATGTTTTCTGATAGTATGCATCGCGCCGCGTCTGGCACAGGGCTCCTTCTCCCAAACCAATCGATTTTTCGATAGTTTGCATCGCCCCGGGTGGGGCATAGTTTTTTAGTGCGCGTTTTTGAATTTTGGAAAAAAGGGGTTCGTGGGGGGACTTTTTTTTTGGGCCCTTTTGAGGCCCAATGAAAAAAATTAAAATTTCCAACAGGGTGTTCTGAAAGAAATGTTTTTTTTCTATAGTTGTTGCGCGTGGGGCTAATTTGATCGGGATCGTTTTTTTTTGGAAAAAAATGGGTTTGTCGGGGGATGGAAAATTTTTTTTGGGTTTGGGAAATATAAAAAAAAAGGGGTTGAAATATTTTAAAAGGGGGCTGCCCCGCCATTTTTTGTAAAGCAAAAAACTTTTTAATTTTTTGGGGCCAACGTTTTTTTTTTAAAAAAATGGTTCCACGGGGGGATGGCAAAAGGGGGGCATTCAAAAAAAAGGGGTTAAAATATTTAAAAAAGGGGTGCTTTAACGCTCGGTTTTTGGTTGTTAAGCGGGGGCTTATTTTTTAAACTGTTTTTAATTTTAAAAAATAGGGTTCCCACGGGGGGAGGAAAATTTTTTGGGGCCGGCCCGCTTCAAAAAAAATGAGTTAAATATTTCACAACGGGCTCGCTTTGAAACGAATCGTTTTTTGAAGGTTGAAACGGTGGGCAATTTTTTGTCGCGACGTTTTTAAGGAAAAAAATTTTACGGGGGGGTGGAAAAATTTTGGGTTTGGGGGAGTGATGAAAAAAAATGGTAAAAAATTTTTAAAAACAGGGTCGTTTAAAAATTTTTTGATGGTTTGCAAAATTTTGTTTTTTAGACCGCGATCGAAGAAAAAATATTCATCGGGGTGGAAAAATTTTGTGTTCGAGTGATGAAAAAAAGTGGTAAAAAATTTTCAAAAGGGGGCCCGTTTAAAAATTTTTTTTTCGATTTGTTTGCAATTTTGTTTTTTGACGCGATCGAATTTTGGAAAAATCCGGTTCGCTCGGGGGAGGCAAAATTTTTTGGGTTTGGCACCGCACGCGTAGTAAAAAATTTTTAAACAGGGTCGTTCAAAGAAAATCTTTTTTCTGTGATGAAAACCCGTGGGGCAGTTTTTTTTAAAGGATTTTTTAAATTTTAAAAAAAGGTTCGCTGGGGGGGGAGGCAAAAATTTTTTTTGGGGGAGCATGAAAAAAAAGTGGAAAAAAATTTTAAACAGGGTCGTTTAAAATGATTTTGGGGATTTTGTTTGCAAAATGGGTTTTTTTTTTTTAAAAGGAGTTTTTTTTTTTTAAAAAAACCGGGTTCGCACGGGGGAGGGTTTTTTGTGTGTTGGCGCCGCGTCAAAAAAAAAGTTTTAAAAAAACACAAGGGGTTTTGAAAACGTTTTTCGGGATAATTTGCCCCGCGGGGGGCTTTTCGAAAGGATTTTTTTAATTTTTAAAAAAGGTTCGCTCGGGGAATGGAAATTTTTTGGGTTTCGGCACCGCTGCACAAAAAAGGAGTTAAAATTTTAAAAAGGGGGGCCCTTTGAAGCAAATTTTTTTGTTAAAGCATCGCAAGTGGGTAATTTTAACAGGTCGTTTTTAAGGAAAAAATCCGGTTTTTGGGGGGGTTAAAATTTTTGGGGGGTTTTCGGCAGCTGAAAAAAAGGAGTTAAATTTTGAAAACTGTTTCTGAAGAACATTTTTTGTGTTCGACTTCCCCCGGGGGTATATTTTTTGGGAAACAGGTCGTTTTTAATTTTAAAAATGGTTGCATCGGGGGGGCAAAATTTTTGTTTGACCGCGATAAAAAAAAAAATTTAAAATATTTAAAACGGGCGATGCAAAATTGTTTTTCAAAGTTGACCCCCCGGGGGGTATATTTTTTAACAGGTTTTTTTTTTTGGAAAAAATCCGGTTCCTTTGGGGGGATGGAAAAATTTTTTGGGTTTGGCCCGCTGACGAAAAAAAAGGGGGGGTTAAAATTTTAAAAAAAAACCCCTCGAAACGGATTTTTTGTTTGCATTCCAAAAAGGGGGTTTTTCCCGTTTGCGCACGACGTTTTTTTTTGAAAAAACCCCTGCACGGTGGGGGAAAAAATTTTTGGGGGGTTTTTCGGCGACCGTATGAAAAAAAGGGGTATTTTTTCAAACGGGTGTTCCCGAAACGCAATCGAGGAAGAGTTTAATGGGGCAAGTTTGTTTGGGGGGGGATCGTTTTTTTTGAAAAATCCTTGAAACTAAAAAAATTTTTGGGTTTGGGCCCCGCATCAAAAAAGGGGAAAAAAAATTTTTGCAACGGGTTTGCTTTGAACGCAATCGTTTTTTTTGAATTACCTTTTCCGCTCGGGCAATTTTTTTAGACACGATCGAATTTTGGAAAAATATTCCATCGGGGGTGGCTTTTTGGGGGGGCACCGTGTAAAAAAGGGATTTTTTCCCGGGTGCTTTTGAAGGGCAATCGTTTTTTGAATAGTCGCCCGGTGGGCAATTTTTTGTCGGCGACGTTTTTTTTTGGAAAAAAAAATTTTTGGGGGAAGGCTTTTTTTGGGGTTTCGGGGCCCTGATGAAAAAGTATTGTTTTAAAAAAAGGGGGCTTTTGAACGCAATCGTTTTTTTCAAAAATCTTGAAACGGTGGGCAACTTGTTGCCCCGGATCGAAGGGAAAAAATACCGGGCTGGGGGGGGAGGAAAATTTTTTTGGGGTTTTCGGCGCCGCGTCGAAAAATGGTTTTTTAAAAGGGGTTTTTTAAAAAATGATTTTCTGATTTGCATCGGGTGGGCAAAATTTTTTTTTGGCGCGATGGGAATTTTGAAAAATACCGGTTCGCTCGGGGGGAGGCAAAATTTTTTTTTGAAATGATGAAAAAAAACTGGTAAAAAATTTTAAACAGGGTCGTTTTTTAAAAATCATTTTTTTATTTGTTTCCGGGGGGGTTTTATGCGTAGTAAATTTTTTAATTTTGGAAAAATCCGGTTTCTGGAATTGAAAAATTTTGGGTCGGAAAGCTTGAAAAAAGGAGTTAAAATTTTAAAA